>JAFMSR010000014.1:8597294-8812294 GCA_022818135.1 Saxidomus purpurata | reverse complement strand
ACATTGATGATTCGCTTCCTAGTTGCAAGCCCCGCTCAACAATTGCATCGATGTTCTCTTCCAATGTACCATGAAATAAATAGGTTTCATTTACTTCTGGAATAAGGTCTGCAGCTAAAATTGACCTATCGCTAACGGAATCCATAGTCATGACACCTTCGCCGCCGGATCCAGCAATATTCTCGAGGAGTTCAAAGGATGTCCCAGACCTTACTTTTCTTCGTAGTGTTTGTCTGCTCCTCGCATATTTGCTATACAACTGAACATTCTGAATTCTCTCAATTTTAACCACTTCGATACTGCTGTAATTTTTAAGCCCTACTCCGTCACGACCGTGTCCAACAAACTGACTTAGCCATGTACTTGTAACTACTGCCTCTACGTCTTCGAAGGTCTTTCTGTCGACAATTACACGATATTTTTTCACGCAGCTCGTATCTTCAGCGGACCAGTAACTTGGTATGGATCTGTAAGATGTTGCTGAAAACATTGACAAAGAAAGGCCTGAATTGAAAAGTGCAATGTACATTTATAATTAACATATTACATGTACAAGGAAGATTAAATGTAAATTCCGGACATAACGGGTACTAGTATTGGAAAGTGTTAATTATTTTGCAGTCTTAAAATACAATGTAGTTGTATACAGGACACGAAATAATACACAAAATAATATATGGATAAATTTTCGAGACTTAAAATACTTAAAGGTCCATTACTAACACCAAATTTAAACTACTTAAAGGTCCATTACTAACACCAAATCGAGTTTTATTTGAAATCTGGAATTGTAACAGGGAAAAACAGTTTGAAACTGGCTTATAAAACTTTACAATAGCCGTGGAGTATTTCCCTGTTTGACATACTGCTGCAGAAAAACGAGTGAATGTTTGTGTATTTCCTTAGATTGACCTGGGTGGTCTTTTTGTCCTACTTTCGCTTTATTGAATGTTGTAAACAGTCAGACATATACTTTGCACATCATTGGAAGTAAAGTTCTTGGATTATAATTCAAAATAGGCATGCTTATTTATGTACAACCTATTTACAGCCTCTATCTGGGAAATTTCTGGAAAATTACAAAGATATTTGAAAACTGGAAAACCTACTTTCGTTTTTGAAAAGGCAAAATATAATTCATTAATGCTTTTGTCAAACTCAAATTTTCAACACAATATGGTCACATTCAATGCAGTATGTCTTATTTTTCCTTCTGAGAAGACGACCGTCACGATTCCAGATTTTAAAAAATTCGAGTTGATGTTAGTAATGGACCTTTAAGCTCCAAAATCTAAATAATTAACACGAACAATTTACATTAAATTAACACGAATTTATTTTTTCTATATGAAAATAAATGAGTAAAATGAGAGCAGTTGAATCTTATTTCTTAGCTGTTAACTTTGGTGCGGGAATCAATCAGTGTACGTACACAACACCTCTCTGCCATCAAGTTCATTACTTCGCGCTCGGGCTCTTGCTTCTCTCCTAAATGCCTGAAGATATACAAGGAGCAGCGTAAAATGCATTGGAATTGTTTATCTTGTGATACACAATGGTAGTATAAAGTGATCGAGACATTTCTTTCACTCACAGAGTGGCATAAAACAAATTCCCTCGCTTATTTCGTATTATCGATCACTTTATAAAACAGTTTTAAAAAGAAAATAGTTTGGCAACCAGTATCCTTTTACCTAAACTTCCATTCTACTGGACGTCTTCAAATCGCTTGTCTTATGGACATACGCTAGATGACTACTTGGGTTTTCACTGCAGCTGTTCGCGTTCATTGTAAGTATGGTTATTTAATTTCATGGATTTAAGAAATGCTTTGATGTAGCCTTACGCCTACAAATATTAACCATAACATAATTATTTGCTTTAGACGTGTACTTTTACTGGAAATGCTGATTACAATAGAATAAAACTTACAGTATATATTTGATAATCTCTGTGGAAGATTATAATGTTGACATATTTCAGTGAAGTGTTGTTGTTGTTGTTGTTACTGAAGTCTTCTACACATTGCAGCGTTGTATGTGCAACTTTATCAGCAGGATACTTTAGCAAGCCCGTCCCAAGTGCCGGGAAGGCTATTGAATCAAATCCAGCTTTGCTTGCAGCGTCCAAACACTTATTCACTACAACTTTAAAGTCCTAAAATATGGAAATTTGATTGCTACAGCCTCTACTCAGTAATAAGTTATTGTGTTCGATAAGATATATAAACATTATTTTCAAATACAAGAAGTAATGTTTTTAAAACCTGACAAACATTAGAAATAATCAGTGCACCCTCACCTTGAGATCAGTTCCTCTCCCCCATGGACGGAGAGCAACAAAGAATATTTTCTGACACGGTAGGTTCCCGGAGTTCACAACGGCTATTTCATCAGACTGTATGCCATCCGGGTGATTTTGGTTACAGTCAAGCTGTACCTGGTTCCCTGCTGCTCGAAGAATTTCTCGTGCTATCCTGCCCTTAGTTAGTTCAAGGTGGCGACTAGTTGCACAAACTATAGCATCAGACTGGAAACAATTTGAAACAATGCTCGCAGTTGTTCATCACTTATTTACAGGGTCCGTATATTACGGACCCTGCTTATTTACTATCTTCTACATTCTATATCCACCTCATCTGCATACTTAGAAGAGATATAACATGTATAATTGTACAGATGTAGGCATGAAAGAAAGAGAGTACCCACTGCATAAGGCAATATAGATCTACTTAACATCATTAGCCGTGAACAAATATTGAATTCTGTACGATGGCAAAACGTCCTAAACTGTATGTTGTTTACAACATGCCTGTATACTAGTGAATTCTGGGTTACACTTGATTGATTTAACCCTTAGCACTCTGAATTTCTAATATGGATTTGGTCGTTTCTAATTTTTGGTAGTAAAGTATTTTTTTCAAGAGGTGTTTATTGAATAATTAACATTGCCAGCATTTTCAAAAGATTTGATAAGAATATCTCCCTTGGTTATGTATTGATTTTTAATGATTCATGCCTGATTGGCAGAACAGAAAACAGTGCATACAAAGTATCGTATTCAGACCACTCGGATGAAAGGTTAATTCATGATCTGCAAGGCAGAATTAATTGTTGCTAGCACAGTAAGGGTTTAGCATAAATAGCGCAATAAGTGGACAAAATAGACAGCTTTTCGGTAAGTTTTCTTATGTCGTTAGCTTTCCTTAGGTCGTTAGCTTTTCTAATGTCATTGGTTTTTTGTCGATAGTTTTACTTAGGTCGTTAGCTTTTCTTTCACAAATTTTCAACTTATTTTCAATGATTTAGTATGGATAAACATGCCATCGCTTATTCACGTGCATATTTTGTTATCCAGTTTTCCACGACATACTAACTGAATGGGACAATAAAGAACCTGAAGGAAAAGTTGTAGCAGCCGCCTATTACGAAGCAAATGTTGTTTAAATCTTCGCTTTTGAATGAAGATAATTATTTGAACAGATAATATATATAAATCAAATTGTTAACAATACCCTCTCCTGCTTCAAATCTCCTTTAACAACACAGACGTTGATTCCGGAACTTCCGAGAGAAACCTTTTTGCGCATGTCGGACTTCTTAATGAGTAGTCTTGTAACTAAATGTTATAGGGTTTGTCTTTTTTAGTGGCTGCAACCAAAACATGTAACACTTTTTTCTACATTTAGTTATACAAACAAACGTAATGTGATCACAACGTAAACGCATATAGTTCTTTTCTTGCATATATTTTATTGACCCTTTTCATCAGGTATTAATCAAACTATTCTACAAAAAGAGACATGATTAGTAGCAGGGCGCGAACCCATGACCCGCAATTAATGAGATGTTGCAGTGATTTCATGTCAAATCGACAAAATATGCTTCATACAGACGACATTGATGTTCCTTTCCGTGCCATCTCCTCTGTCAGAAGAAATCTCTTTTTTGATTAATTAGTAAATTGGCTTGCCTAAGCAATAGTCAATGAAAATGAATAAGATGATCAACCGTGAAGAATAATAGAATCCACAAAGCAGACCAGAAGAAATTGGCTGCGACTATAAAACAAATTATACTCATGGTCCTTCACTATTATCAAGCTCACCTAGGATCTGGACAAATATAGTTAGCTTAACAAACAACAAACGACATTCAAAATCTAAATGTCGTGCCGGCGCGACATACGACATTCAGCACTAAAAATGTACACCTGCTAGCGCGACATACGACATGTCATTCAACTTCTGAATGTCGACAGTCGTATGTCGCGCTCGCTTGATATTCAAATTTAGAATGTCGTATGTCGTTTGTTGAGCTAACTTCAAGTAAATGACATACATGTATCCTATGTATACACGTACTCTGTTAAAACTCCTTTTAACCATTACATTACCTGTAAATTAATCAATGTACTAAATGTACGAATATACGTCAAAATAATTGTGAACTAGTACCAAATATTATTTCACAGTTATATAAACCGCATGAATAGTGAAATAATAACATCAAGGTAACAACAAACTTACAACTTTCTGTTCCGGGGTTTTTACCTGTATCTACATTGATCCATCATGTCACGTGATGATCGTAATTGATAACGCATCGTTATTGTTACACTGATGCATAGCAATCTTATGCATATTACAATCCATCTAAAGTATATCGGGTCGTACCGATTATAGCCTCTTTAGAGGATGGTGGACCTAATAAGCACGATTACAAACAAATCTAAAGTATATCGCATGACTTCAATCAACGTTATGATGATGATTATGTTTGTGCAACATTTTAAGAGGCAAATATTTCACTGAGGATAGCAAATACGGCTGAAAATCATATGATTATAATATATGTGAAAAATCATACTATGCAGTGTGTTACAAATGAAATGTTTTAAAAAATAGCAGTTTTAGAATATTGTTTCAGTACAGAATGGTGCACTAACAAAAGTTCTATGCTCCTGCGTTTATGAATAAATTATGCAAATGAACCACCATGTTAGAATTACGGTAAGCTGGAAATCGACACATGTTCGTTTGCAAAGCTCGCCACGTTTATGTAAGAAAAATTGATGGTTTTTGATTGAATATTGAATGATAAATCAAACCAAATAAATATGATAAAAATTGACCGATGATAAATTGTTTACGAGCGTTATAAAGTTCAGAAATTCATCGGAGCAACTGAGATTCTGTCGCAGGGTAGCGGCTGAAGAAATAGTCTTTTCAGCCGACTTAGAAATTTATTTGAACACTCTAACAGATATTTGCATATACTTTGCGAAACTACCAAGCTTATGAAGTGTCCACTTCTTCTTTTAAGTGTCTGGGAAGTTAAATTCGTTTGTTTACATATAAAATGTACCGTCAACTCCAAAACAAATGACTGTTTCGCTGAAGTACGAATTTCTACATACATGTATGTTCTTCAAAAATCCTTTGTAGCGTAGTGCTATGTATCCCCGCTTGTCACGCGGGAGATCGCAGTTCGAATCCCCATCGGAGAGCCTTGTTTTTTTATTCCAAATTCACATAGGCCTACAGCCAATGAATAGGCCTACATTTGGCATACAAACAATTACCCGCTACAAATGATAATATTTCGAATAATACTAAAAATAGATATTGTCAACCTGTCACGATGATTAATTTATAATTGATCTACGACAGTTTCACTGAAACCGAAAGTAGTGATTATATGGTGAGTATATGGTAGAAATTGAATTTATTTATCTTGTCATACTCTAATATCAAATACCTGCGCATGCCCTGTGAGAGCAGGTTCCAAAATTTGAATATATGGGTTGGGTTAAACACCTGCGCATGCACTGCGTACGTAATGTTTACATCCGGTCATAGCATACGGATAGAGTGCTAACTTTGTTAATAGTGTGGTGACATTCTCTAAACAAAAGTGGGTATATTTATTCGTATTCATGATTTTTGTATCATTAAAATGATGACAAATACGAACACTTCAATAGCTTAGCAAACTTATTTCGGGTGTAATAAGTGTGTAAAGATTTTTCATTATATATTTCTATATGAAAAAAATCTACCAGTCAGGGTAATCAATGTCCCGTAGAAAAAATTGTGTTGAGGTTAAACGTACCGGTGAACATTCCATTTTCGAGCTACATACACACTGCATATTACCACGCATAAATAATCACGTACATTGTATAACTTAAAGATAAAATATGTACCCAGATGTCTTAGTTATTGTAGTTTTATATCTAACTAGTGTACAAGATTGCCTTGCATTAAAAATCAAGAAAGTCAATATGGCCCTATGTCGTTCACCTGAGTTTCCTTTGATTTGACCGTGTGACCTATTGTTTTACCCAAAATGACCCAGATCTTAAGACTTAACCTGGCATAATCATAAAAACAAATATTATTACCAATTTTACTCGCTTAATCCAAAGAAGCCTTGTAACCACTTTCTGGGAGTCATATTTAGGTTCGAATCTGGGTTACCTGGAGTCAAAAACTAGGTCACTAGGTCAAATCAAAAGATAACATTAGTAAGACTCTACCTAGAGGCCATATTGAATACACAATCTTCATGAAAATTGGTCAAAATGTATGTCTCACTGATATTTATGTCATATCGAATCTGGTTCACCAGAGTCAAAAACTAGTTCACCAGGTTAAATCAAGGAAAACTTTGTTATCACTATAGCTCTAGGACACATTTGATACGCAATATTCATGAAAATTGTTCAGAATGTATATCTCAATAATATATCGAGTTTGAATGTGGGTCGTCTGGAGTCTCTATCTAGAGTGCTTACACTGTTTTCTATAATTCAACTTTTTGACCTAGTTTTGACCTTCGATAACCCTTTATCTAACTCGACCGAGAATTGAGTAATGTGAATATTGTCAAAAAGTTTCGTAAAGATTGGTCTAAAATAGTGGTCTCTAGAATGCATACAAGAAATTGATATCGTGCAGACGCCGGACAATCGTTGATCACAATAGCACAAACAACAGCATACTGTCTGAATAGTGTTATTGGATAGTATTCAATGAACAGTGCGAGCCCCCAAAACGCTCCCAAAACGCTCGGCAGTTTTTAATTACTCTGTGTGAATGCCTGGTCGTCATTGGACCTTACCGTAGTCAGTGTTGTGTTCCTTTATAGTAAGTAAACACATTTATTTAATGTTTTTGGTGGTTAATCGAATTATACTGGTGGATTATACCTCGATAACCTCACTGTCCAGTCAGTGAAAGTTATCAAAATTTTCTACCCGGATTAACGTCAAAACGTATACCGTGCAAAATGAATGCCGGAAACCATACGAAGATGACGTCGTTAAAATGGCTTCATGTTTTCTAATGATGTTTCCCGCGATCTTCGACAATTTTATTGAAACAAACTAAACAAAAGTAGAGTTAGAGACATTAAATAAACAGAAAAGGTGTTGGTATCGATGTAATATCACGATAATTTCACTCGTGCGCCACTCGTGAAAATATCACTTTTCGTGCTCACTTGGTGAAATTATACCGTGATATTACAACAAAACCAACAACTATCCTCTATATAAATCACCTTATAACTGGGAATATAACGTTGTTCTGTGCATTCCAAGCTCAAAAGCGCTAACAAAAGGAATCAAAGCGATTAGAGCGCCGAAGGCCTGGGGCTACAGATAAGGTCCGCTTCATCTTATGCCGGTTTGTAGGTATTACGATTGAATTTTACTAGGAAAAAAACCTTAAACTTGAAATATACAAACGCCACGTATAAAAATGTATATTAAACAAACCTCAGGTCATGTCCGCAACCACCCCGGATTTTGGGTGTGTTGTACAGTTTAAAATTGCAGAAAGGAGTATTAGGGGGAAGTTGAGGACGATCTACACGGAAATGATGTGAGCATCAGTACACCATAAGTGCTTGAAGTAAGAGTCAGCTACCTAAATGGGTATTGAAGTAGTATGTGTCGGCCATAAAGTATTTATAATATAAGGGAAAGCGTCAAGAAATGAAGTAGTCGTGTTTCGCTAACATTTCAGATCATGCAAGTCTTCAAATACCACACATAGTGGTAGAAAAGCACACTGCAAGCAAGGAAATTCGCCTTGTTACATGTGTAAACAAACGACCTGTCAAAGGTTTTGTTTCAATAACTTTTTATTCCTCTACCTACGAACTTGAAATAAAATCCGAGTGAAGCATATGAATAGTAGAGCCGAATCGGCATAATCATAGCAACCACTTAACGTCCTTCCCCCTGCACACGTCTCCGAAAAATTGCTCTAGTTTTATTGTTTTTTATGGAACACACGTAATGGGTCATTCTCGTACGTCCAGAGCATTCGTTACATAATTCCATGTTTGTCTGAAAGGTTGGCGAACCACTGATGCATCAGGATGGTAATGGGTGGGTGTCTCAAAATATATGTCCGCTTGTTGAACGCTGATAACTTTGTCAAATTAAAGTCATAAATAGGTTGTTTTGGTCTTATAGAGAATTAAAATCAGTTATTGCATGTTTGAGAATAAAATAATGCAACGATATTGTAACATCTGATGACGTCATAGTTAACGTCATTCACAATCTGGGTTTCCAATATGACGGACAATGCATTAATTGCAAAATTATACTATGAAATGGGTAAATTTCCATCCCTAATAAAAAATAAACTATTTGAATTGTATCCTTCTACGACTTTACCATCTAGAAAGTAAATCAAAAAGGATAGTGAGAAATTTTGATAACCACGGGACGGTTCTAGGCAGGAGGGAAGGCAATACAGACGAAACAAATAAAAAATCTCGTGTTATCATAGGGGAACCATCAAGAAAGTCTGCAACACAGTGGGTGATATTTCCAACGCTACAAGCAAATCAACAGTTCATAAGTCCATACGTAGAGGATTACATCGCACACGTGTGTTGGTGTCATCGGAAATTTTCGGCACCGTCTCAAGCTGTTTTGCAGAAAAGAGCTGGTCATCTGGAATAGCGTATATCTGCAAAATTGCATAATTGTTTTACTTAATCTATATTGATTTATATGTCCTTCAATACAACATATTTCTTAAGTTAGTACTCTATGTCATTCAGATTTTATAAGCGTTCAACAAAATTAATGTATATTTTGGGACACCCTGTACACAGAATGTTTTTATCATTTCTTTTGACATTTTTAATATTTTTTTTATTTATTAACAAAAATAGCTTAAATTATGAAGATAAATGCTTTTTTATACGGACATTTTACAGATATATTGGGAAAAGTGTGGTTTAAAGAACTCGAATAATATCAAAGCTTCAATAAAATATTGAATAAAAACATATCAATGTCATGCCCATAACCCCTCATGTATATAAATCACACGTTTTTGTTATCATTCACTCATATTGTGTCCCTCAAAATCAGCTGCATGGATACATGTATCAAAAAAACATACTCTCCCTTACAGAATTTATTATGTTGATCTTTCTCATTTTTACAGAACCTGTTAATCGAAACTTCATTGTTCGACTGCCAAATAGCGTCACCTGTTCTTTCAGGCATCTGTAAAGTATGTATTAAACCACAGTACTGGACACATACACTTTTTTGACCTCTATATGCATATTACATAGTATAATAGAGGCATATAGAGGTCAAAAAAGTATGTGTCAAATAACTGGTAGGCTTATGTGACATAGAACATTAAATTTATTTCGCATTTATGCTCTGTTTAACACAGGGTACAATTTCACATAAAATGAACTTAAAACATCCGCATATACATGCATGTATATATTTTCTTCATCACAGTGATGAGCCCAAGTCGGTTAATATACACTCGTATAAGCATTTATAGATTATTTTCAAGGTAAGCACAATATTGTTGATATTATTTTGAAGTGATTGAAGAGCTTACATAATTATTTGGTGTGTAACATTGTGAGGTAGTCATTTATCTATTCAAATTGGCCACAGTCCATGGTAATAATATTACATTGACATATATTGGAATCATTTTGAAAATCCTTTCAATAATTGAAAGGTCTAGAGTTTAGATATTTATAGTAGTCCTCTCCTTCAAGTGTTTGAACTTTGTCCTTAGGGTCAAAGTTAGCCCCGCCCTTTTTGCCTACGTTTTAGAGCTACATTTTAGTAAATGTTTACTGCGACGCTGTTGTTGACCTTGTATAATAGACCATGATGAGCGAAATAAAGCCACCATGGCCATCTTGTTTTTCCCCCCATTTATTTTACGATGACAAATGCTAACAATTTAGGGTATTTTCCCCATTACACATCAAGTTCAGCAATTATAAGCTATATGTGCTTCCGCAATATAACATTTACTACAAGTCCCGTGTGAATATTAATGTTCACCGTACTGTTAAAGACCGACAAAAGGATGTAGTTATCATGACGTGTTTCATGCTAGGTTCCCACTGCCGTACATATCAACTCGATCAAGCGATCGAGGACCGGAAGGAGTGATCGGTGTGGTCTACATTGCTCGGCATTGCTCCGGCTTTCTACTCGATTTCTTTTGACATGTCAAGCGCTCGGGTATCGGTAGAGTTGATCGGGAAACGATCGTGTAGAAATCGAGTAGAGGTCTAGTTGGTCGGGCTGATCGGTTTGATATCGTGTTGGGATCGTGTATGGGTCGAGATGATCGAGTAGAGATCGGAGTGGTTGTCCGGTTGAAGTCGCGAAGGAGTCGTGAATGGTCGTGTGGGTGTCGTGTACGATCGAGTAGCGGTCTGGAAGAAGTCGCGTACAAGCCTCATCAATTAATCTGTTGCTCGAACTTGATCGGTAAATTTGGGCGATTGGGGCGGTCGAGTTGATCTTATCAGCACAGGGAACCTACCATTACGCCCGTTTCAACCGCATTTCGGTCCTTTTTACCTAACCATCGTTCCTGTGAAGAACCGGTACTCGATCCCTATCGTCCGTAAGGAACTTTCTAACATAAAAAGACATGTTCGATAACAGGGCTCGCACCCATGACCATCGATCTGTAGGTTATAGTTATTTCAAGTTAGTGACACTAACCAACTTGGCGCTTTCCTCCCGACATAGCCATTCCTTGAAGTTTTTATTGTCACTACTGTAGTCATATAGTCCCTACAGTAGTGATGTTGTTTTTACTTTCGACAAACGCATGTGTATCTTACAACACTCATTTTGTATCACTTTGTCTTTGAATGATCTCTTTTGATAGCGAATCAACTGATTTTTCGGCGGCAGACATTCTAATCAAGTGGAAACTTCATAAGTAGCCGTTAACGTCGCGTGTCGCTTTTCTGAGGCCGTAGACTGTAAAAATGTGTTACTATAAATAGTAACATTTATATTTTTATGTAATACAATTTGGCTTTTAACATGCTAACTTCTGCAAAATAAACTCTTTCTTACATGCTTCCGATTCATATCTCTTTCATCTCTCTGCATCTTTAAAATTTGCTATAAAACACACAAAGCATCCCATCTTTCCAAAGCACATAGGAGCTGTAACTCGTTTAAAGGGCTTGTTTACAGATCCTAATACAACTAATAACTTATGTGTATATTAATGTTAAAATGTTTGTTAAAAAATTGACATACATAATGTATTATCTTTCTTGAAGTAAATACTGTTTAAACTAAAACTCCAACAACCAGCATACCAGTATTGACGGCTATGAAAGACAAGTAGTTACATCTACAATCTTTACACTTGGCCCCGAAAGTAAATTTGATACAAAAATGTACTTTCAATTTTCATTGTTTTGTATTTTTGTTTAGGACAGTACCAACATTCAAGACAGCATCAAGGGATGTACAGACTCGTGAAAATGAACATGAATCAGGTACATAATCATGATTGTAATGTAATGCACCATTTAAGAGCTACTGATACATGCATAGTTAAGTATACATTGTTTCAATTTAAGAAATATGATTTATGTATCGATTATGAAATTAACCACCATTGACTTGTTATGTGCCTATTTGTAATGTAACGGTATACCATGTTGGAACTCATGGGTTTGTAACCTTTTGTTCAATAAACTATCTATCTATCTACATTGTTCCAATGTGCCATCGTGCATTTCTGCATCCTTATTCAAAATTTTTTTTTGTCATTCGAAATTTACTTTGGTAGCATATGTAACATTGTGTATCCAAGCTGAAAATGTAAAATGTGTTTCAAAAGATGGAGAATATGGAATATACATTTGCCAGTTTTTTTTTCTTCATTTGTTTCTATAATCAAATTCTGGCAAATCTTTACGAATTTAAATTAAAACTAGACTTGTTGATTGGAAGGCATGTATTTTGGTCAATCTTCTCAGCTTTTATAGTTAGTCATCTCTTGAAGTAAGGTCAAATTAACCAATTTGTAGATTTTTATCTTAATTCTTTTACAATAAATTTACTTCTTTACAAAAGGCTGTATTCAACCCTACCAGAGACTCAATTGCTTCTTCCATGACTTTCATGCTGCAGAAGTGTCGGTGCATTCAAAACGTTCATCCAAGGAAACCAATGACATTGGGCAGTCAGTTCAAACACTGGTTGAAACCATTATTTATAAAGCTTTAAACTGCAACCCCATATTTCACATCCATAAAGCAAACATAAAGAAACATGTCCTTTGTGTTGGAAGTTTCTTTGAAGGCACTAAAGTAGGAGATGTCACAGAATTTGACTTCACAATCAAATTTCCCCATTTTTCATATCAAGACATTAAAGTAATTAAGAAAATCGAGAAAGAGACTTTGTCTTCCGGAATTAATTTTTCTACCAACAACCCAGTATTTCGACAACTACAGTACACAGGTTGTCCAGCTGTGAAAAGTCTTCTTTTGAACAATAATCTTATTTTCTCAGCAAATAAAGAATTTCATTTAGATGCATTTGGACTTCATGAATTTCTTCTGAATAGAGTGAACTACATTTTGCAGAAGCTGAAATATGTGTCTATTGGAACAGAAAGTGGGGAACTGAAAATAACAGACAGTATAGCTTACCAGAATGGCCCAGCAATTACAGTATCTATGGAATGGCAAAGTACATGTATTAATAGTAGAAACATTGAGATTACTGTTGATCTAGTGCCCGCAGTTGAAACTCTGTCACAAAGTGTAAAAGGCTATCTAAAACAAACAAATTACCTTCAGAAAAACTCTGACAAAATTACACACTATTACTGGATACCAAGACCCACCAATGAATGTTTCCAAGTTTCATTTGCACCCTTTGAAGTTGAACTGATGAAAACACTGCATCAAGAAAATTTGAACTGGGTCATAAGCTTTAAGATCTTGAAATTCATTCTCTCCTACGGTAAGGTCCATACGAAGCTGCACATATTTTCGAGCTATGTGTTGAAGACACTGCTTTGGCATGAACTGTATAAAGATGGGACAGTAACAACAATTCCATCAGAAAGTGTAGCTCACTGTTTCATGAGGCTGTGGCATCTAGTTATGGACATTTCACAGAAACAGGTCCTCTCGGAACAAGTTGGTGTGCCATCTTTATGGATAAAGGGTCACATGGTGGTATATGAAGACCATAAACATCCAGAGGATGTGAAAATAGCCACAAGGATACATGACAAGATGAAGAAGGTTGACACGTTATTAACAGAAATTATGGAGGATGAGAGTTACAGCTATGAGCAATACGCAAACAGCCTGAAAGAGACCTTACCAATTAAATGACACAAACTCAAAAAATTCTAAATGAAGTTAAAACACAATTGGTATATGGGTGTCAGGGAGAAGTTGTTGTGGAAAATAACTGGACAATGAACATTTCATACCTAAAGCTCACTGTAAGCTCTTTGTGAGCTCAAAAATTTAGGAATGTGAGATGTCATGAATATTTCAATAATATGTAATTATATTTCATGTTTGACAAAAGAATGTAAATAATGTGAATAAAACTTCAGACTTGTACCTGTTTTACTTATATTGACACACAACCATGTAAATACACATGTACATTTATTACAAACACAAACATACAATGAAAGGACAACCAGGTCCTTTAATGTAATATGACTCCTAGTATATAAAGTTTATAGATCAAGTTATCATCATCAAACAAAACTAGACCTATCACTAAATGTGATTAATACCCCCAAAAGGATTGCTTTATAAACTGAAGAAGTTCGTAGTAACATAATACCTTGCAAACAAACTAAAAAGAGATATTGTTCTTAGCAGTTCCTCTCATTGTGCTTGACCATTGTATGAAGTTGTGTTGAATTCCAACTTGTAGTTTTGAAAAATGCTCCAGACAGGGAAAAGTAACAAGGGCATAACCCTGTAATTAGTCAAGATGGAGTTATGGTTCCTGTGCACTGCACTCCCTCTCACTGTGCTTGACCATTGTATGAAGTTGTATTGAATTCCAACCAGAAGTTTTCAAGTTATGCTCCGGACAAGGAAAAGTAACAAAGGGTAATAACTCTGTAATGAGTCAAGATGGAGTTATGGTTCCTGTGCACTGCACTTCCTCTAAATGTACTTGACCATTGTATGAGGTTGTACTGAATTCCAACTAGTAGTTTTCAGTTATGCTTCGGACAAGGAAAACTAACAAAGGGCATTACTCAATAAATACTCAAGATAGAGTTATAGTTCTTGTACACTGCACTTCCTCTGAGTGTGCTTGATCATTGTATGAAGTTGCATTGAATTCCAACCAGTAGTTTTCAAGTTATGCTCCGGACAAGGAAAAGTAACAAAGGGCATAACTCTGTAATTAGTCAAGATGGAGTTATAGTTCTTGTGCACTGCACTTCCTCTCAATGTGCTTGACCATTGTATGAAGTTGTATTGAATTCCAACCAGTAGTTTTCAAGTTATGCCCGGACAAGGAAAAGTAACAAAGGGCATAACTCAGTAAATACTCAAGATAGAGTTATAGTTCTTGTACACTGCACTTCCTCTGAGTGTGCTTGATCATTGTATGAAGTTGTATTGAATTCCAACTAGTAGATTTCAAGTTATGCTCCGGACAAGGAAAAGTAACAAAGGGCAATAACTCTGTAATTAGTCAAGATGGAGTTATGGTTCTTGTGCACTGCACTTCCTCTCAATGTGCTTGACCATTGTATGAAGTTGTATTGAATTCCAACCAGTAGTTTTCAAGTTATGCTCCGGACAAGGAAAAGTAACAAAGGGTAATAACTCTGTAATGAGTCAAGATGGAGTTATGGTTCCTGTGCACTGCACTTCCTCTAAATGTACTTGACCATTGTATGAGGTTGTACTGAATTCCAACTAGTAGTTTTCAAGTTATGCTTTGGACAAGGAAAACTAACAAAGGGCAATTACTCAATAAATACTCAAGATAGAGTTATAGTTCTTGTACACTGCACTTCCTCTGAGTGTGCTTGATCACTGTATGAAGTTGCATTGAATTCCAACCAGTAGTTTTCAAGTTATGCTCCGGACAAGGAAAAGTAACAAAGGGCAATAACTCTGTAATTAGTCAAGATGGAGTTATAGTTCTTGTGCACTGCACTTCCTCTCAATGTGCTTGACCATTGTATGAAGTTGTATTGAATTCCAACTAGTAGTTTTCAAGTTATGCTTCGGACAAGGAAAAGTAACAAAGGGCAATAACTCAGTAAATACTCAAGATAGAGTTATAGTTCTTGTACACTGCACTTCCTCCGAGTGTGCTTGATCTTGTATGAAGTTGTATTGAATTCCAACTAGTAGATTTCAAGTTATGCTCCGGACAAGGAAAAGTAACAAAGGGCATAACTCTGTAATTAGTCAAGATGGAGTTATGGTTCTTGTGCACTGCACTTCCTCTCAATGTGCTTGACCATTGTATGAAGTTGTATTGAATTCCAACCAGTAGTTTTCAAGTTATGCTCCGGACAAGGAAAAGTAACAAAGGGCAATAACTCTGTAATTAGTCAAGATGGAGTTATAGTTCTTGTGTACTGCACTTCCTCTCAATGTGCTTGACCATTGTATGAAGTTGTATTGAATTCCAACCAGTAGTTTTCAAGTTATGCTCCGGACAAGGAAAAGTAACAAAGGGCAATAACTCTGTAATTAGTCAAGATGGAGTTATAGTTCTTGTGCACTGCACTTCCTCTCAATGTGCTTGACCATTGTATGAAGTTGTATTGAATTCCAACTAGTAGTTTTCAAGTTATGCTCCGGACAAGGAAAATGCAACAGACCGCCCGCCCGACCGACTGACCAACCGACAGACCAACCACCGGGTGACTCCTATATACCCCCCTAAACTTCGTTTTGGGGGTATAATGAGCTTTTTCTTTAACACAGTGATTTTTGTATTCAGAAAGGAAAATGCACACTACAAATATCGGGAAAAAAATTTAAACAGAATAACTAGGAGCTAAGATGGCATGTTTCTGTCTAACTGGTCACTTCAGAGATGTTATATAAGACTAACAGATGCACACTTAACTTTCCTGTACTGCACACTTCACTGGACAAGAGCAAAAGCATAATGAGTATAACACATTTCTCTATGTTTACCTATTTTGGAAACATTGAGTATCTACCTGCTTAAAGATTTACAGAGTTTACGCATGTTGCTGTTGTTAATGTAGGAGTTTTATGCTCATTTAAACTCTATTTCGGTCATTTTTACAGACAGGCAGTTTTCCTAACCATCCTTCCATGGAAGAACTAGTACTAGATCCATATCCTCCATAAGGAAGCTCCAACTTTACACATAAAGAGACATGGTTGGTAGTAGGATTTGAACCCATGTCCCTCAATCCATGAGATGTTACAGTGATTTCAAGTCAGTGTCTCTTACCGCTCGGCTACAGAAGAGGACTACAGAGTTTACAAGTGTTTTCAGCGTGTGCAGAAAGTTAAATTGTCTTTCTCAGCCTGTGTAAGGAGTGCAACAGTCTTTCTCTAACTATCTATGGTGTTTAAAAAGTCTTTCTCTCTTTAAGGAGTGTAGAATGTCTCTTTGGCTGTATACATCTGGAGTGCAACAGGCTTCCTGGTCTGTGTAATGAGTGTAACAGTCCTTCCAAACATGTGTACAGAATTCATCTGCTTTCATCCCTTATGCAAAAAGTCTTATAACCTTTCTTTGTACTTCTTTCAACTTTGTTTCTGTCTTGAAATGGATGGGTGAACTGTATTCTCAACTGTCCAGCATCACAACACTTGACAACATTGAGACAATCTTTACACTAGAAGAGCAGCTATGGTCACACTCCAAACAACATCCTCAGATCAGCCAATGTAAGTTTATTCTTCGACATGGCACTCCTGGAAAAGAACATAAAAATAGAAGTCCCACTACTGAAAGTTTCATAGCTTAGAATAAATAATTTAACAACTGACACCCTTTCATTTAAGTCTACGTCTTTGAATTAAGACTTTATTCAACTTGAACACTGAACCAGTTCATTTTAAGATGCATGTCTGATCAGTAATTACTATAATAGTCTTTTGACTTACATTGCCTAGAGAAAACCAAGAGACTCAAAAGGGCCAGTATTGCTCTACTGGTCTGACTGGATTGTTCTGAGTAAGTTTTGAGAAAATATTTTGCAATGTTACCAAGGAAAAGCTAACAGAGTTCACTGTGACCTTGACCAACTGACCCCAAAAAACAGTACGGATCATCTACTCAGTAAGACCAATCATCCTATGATGTTTGAAGACTGTGGGTGATGTAGATCTCAAGATATTGAGTGGAAAAGATTTTCAAAGTTTGACCTTTGACCCACTGACCCCAAAAACAATAGCGAACATCTGCAAGTTGCAGGGATCCTTATCAGAAAGTTTCATCAAAGTCAGATGAAAATTGCGAACTGTAGAGCATTATCAAGGAAAAGCTTATGGACAAACAGACAGACAGACGACGGACAAACTACCATGGCACATAAGCTCTGCTGGAGCTAAATATCAATAAAATGTTGACAAACAAAATTTACACGGCACTGGTTTTGGCTCTAAATTTACTTGGATAAAGGTAAACTCAGATGTGACTGTATGTGTCAAATGTCATTAAAATCAGTAATAATAAGAATCCAGTCATACCCAGTGAGAACATTTTTCGCCAGATCCGTCTTCCTTTTTTGTAACTGCTGAATCTTCTCTTCAACTGTGTCTTTACAAAGAAATCTGAAAAAGAACCAATACAACAGTGTGATATATTATGTAATGTAATATGTAAAAAAATAAAAAATAAAAATTAAAAAAAATATGTAATAACTATTAGTTGTACACGTCATATGATTTAAACTTTGCTGATACCTTTAGTCATCAGTATAAAATGTTAATCAACTGCATAAGGTAGAAAACTAGAAACAGTCTGGTGAGTAGGGTAGGATAAATCAGGTACATGTTTAAAAGATTGAACAGGAATGTACTGATATAACCAAGCTTTATTTTGCTACTGCAACAAATTAAAACTAGAACTATCACTGAAGGTGATGAATACATCCCACTGACACAGTATTTAAAACTTATGTAATATTTGATGCTTTGATTATTGGACCTGCACATCTTAAAGCTTCTGTGAATATAATTCATTTGACCAGCGGAATTTGGAGATTTAAAGCGCACAAGATTTTACTATCTCAAGCCCCTGTGACCTTTGATCTAGTGACCCGAAACATGAACCATGCACAACTAGGCATGGTCTTTATTACTTCTATGAAGTATCATTAAATTCTGACCAGGGGTTTTGGAGATTTAGCGTCCACAAGATTTTACCATCTCGAGCCCCTGTGACCTTGACCTTTGACCTAGAGACCCGAAACATGGCCCATGCACAACTAGGCATTGTACTTATCACTTTAGTATAGTATCATTAATTCCGACCTGGGGTATTGGAGATCTAGTGTCCACAAGATTCCGTCTACAGACAGACTGACGGACAAGCTGAATCAAGTATACCCCCCCTAACACTTTTTGTTCGGGGGGTATAAAGAAGCAATTATCAGAAACCATGTTATGACAGAAGTGCAGGTGAGAATTCTAGGAGCCACCTTGGTGCCGTGGTAGTGCGTTCACCTCAGGATCTGAGGGTCCCAGGTTTGATCCCCATCAGTGCCCAGGAAGTGGCAGTGATCTTGGGCAAGACACAGATAATTCAACATTGCCTTTCTCTAAGAGGTTGATTCCATTTGGAATGAGTTTCCTGAGTGCTTAATGTAAGTTTGCAATCGAGATTGAATAAATTGGTATAACTTTAACAACAGAAGGGCATTAGAATTGATAACTAACTGACAGTCTATATTCAGATATTTTTTAGCATGGGACTTGAACATCTCTCATATATATCAAATAACACACATTATAATTTTGGTACATCTGTAAATAAAGTTTACAACTTAGCAATAATTACCTGTGGATGTAGACATTCTTTTGCTGTCCCACTCTGTAGATTCTATCACAGGCTTGATCTTCAAGGGCAGGATTCCTGCAACAGGCATAATACATGTACAGTCAAACCTGTGAACAAAGACCACTGACTGGAACAAGCCTAGTGATCTTTGTTGACAGGTGGTCTTTATTCACAGGTCTTTCCACTGTAGCTGAATAGTGCATTGTTTTCTCCCTGCTGGTCTTTATTTAGAGGTGGATGATATGTGTGATCTGAATATCAACAACTAAATACATAGTAAAGTCCATACTTTTACTACAGTTGAACCTATGTATCACAACTGAACCTCTATTTTCAAGGCACATATCAGGATCTTGATTAAGCAGTCATATTTTCCTGTATCAAGCATGTAAGCAACATTTTTCCTTTTTTTTTGACAAAATCGTACCTTTGATGCATTTCAAAAGTAGTATTTAAAGTGTTTCTTTACCAGTGACTGTCCAACAGGAAGAGATGATTTCCACCAATCAGGTTGAGACCACACCCTCCAGCACGCAGTGAAACGAGCATCACCTCAGGGCCATGTTTATCATTGTTGAACTGATCTACAGACTCCATTCTCTTCTTGGGAGGAACATCACCTCGTATAACTGCACAACGAATGTTAAATTTACGCAGATGTACCGCTACAATTTCCAACATCTTCGTCCACTGGGACACAATCACACTTGAGAAACAAAACAAAATAAAATTTTACTAGTTATACATCCCACTCCCTTTTTAATGTAACACAACCCTTCAAAATGCCCGTCAAATAATGGTCAATAATGAAGCTTAAAACATATCACATGCTTTGTAAATATGTAAGAAATGAGTTATGATGAGTTATTTCTCTTTTTGACATAATTATAACAAGACCTGTTTGTAAAACATGAATGCCCCCCTTGATGCAATCAGTAATGTAGAAAAAGTTGATCTATGCAAGGAACCGTTTTTAAAGTAAAAGTCACTTTGAAATTGGCATACGATAATAACCTGAAAATGAATAGGGGTCATCCACTGGTAATAACAAATCAAGTTTGAAAAATGTATGCCGACTGGTTCTTGACTTATGACTCAGAAACCCTTTCAATATAAAAGGTCCCAGTGACCTTGACCTTTGACATACTGACCTCAAAATCAAAAGGGGTCATCTAATGGCCATGACCAACCTCAATATCAAGTTTCAAGATGCTAGGCCAAAGTGTTTCGAGTTATCGTCCCAAAACTGTTTTACTATTCTGGGTCACTGTGACCTTGACCTTTGACCTTCTGACCTAAAAATTGATAGGGGTTGTCTGCTGGTCTTGACCAGCCTCCACATCAAGTTTCAAGATGCTAGGCCGAAGTGTTCTCGAGTTATCGTCTGGTAACTGTTCTAATATTCACGTTACTGCAACCTTGACCTTTGACCTCAAAATCGATAGGGGTCATCTGCTGGTCATGACCAACCTCGACATCAAGTTTCAAGATGCTAGGCCAAAGTGTTCTCGAGTTATCGTCCCGAAACTGTTTTACTATTCCTGGTCAGTGACCTTGATCTTTGACCTACTGACCTAAAAATTGATAGGGGTTGTCTGCTGGTCTTGACCAACCTCAACATCAAGTTTCAGGATGTTAGGCCCAAGCGCTCTCAAATTATTATCCAGAAACCACTTGGTAGACGGACAGATAGATGGACGGACGGACGGACCGACATCTGCAAAACAATATGCCCTCCTTCTTTGAAGGGGGGCATAAAAATGAAAATATACCTAAAAGAGATGGCAGAATTTCGATTTTTTTTCAAAAAGATAGTCAAAGATTTTTTAAAAGATTTTTTCTATATTCAATGGGATTAGAATTATCATACAGACATATATTTTGGTTATAACTAATAACTATGGCAATGTTCAATATTTTAGGTGTATAAATCATTGATAAATGACTTATTAAAAATTATGAAGGTAAGTTTGAATGGTAATATCCCTTTAAAAGTAAAAAGATATGCATAATTCACTATTTATCAACTTTACAAATTTCAACCATAGTAGCAAAATTTCTTACTAGAGAGATGTGAGAAAAACACAATTTAGGACAAATAGCTGTTAAAGTCAGGGGAACATAGCTCTTGTGAGAATATCTAAACCAAATAACTCAAAATCATTTCTCTCTTAGCTTTTACTTTGTGCAGATAAAAAATCTACAGTAAATTAGTACTACATTGTATAGCTCAATAACTAAACTAGATGGGTGTTCAGTAGAACACTAATGTCACCCTCTTACACACTAACAAAGTTCTATGCTCCTGCGTTTATGAATAAATTATGCAAATGAACCGCCATATTAGAATTACGGTAAGCGCGCTATTGTGCGCTGGAAATCGACTCATGTCCGTTTACAAAGCTCGCCACGTTTAACAGTTTTCTTCCATGTAAGAAAACTTGATGGTTTTTGATTGCATATTGAATGATAAATAAAATAAAAGAAATATGATAAAAATTGGCCGATGGTTGATAGTTTACGAGCATTATAAAGTTCAGGAATTCATCGGAACGACCGAGATTCTGTCGCCGGATAGCGGCTGAAGATAGCCTTTTAAACCAACTTTGAAATTTTTTTGAACATGCAGACAATTTTTTCCCAATAGATATTTGAATATACTTTACGAAACTACCAAGTTTGTAATGTGTCCACTTCTTATTAAAAGTGTCTGGGAAGTTAAATTTGTTTGTTTACATAAATTTGTACCGCCATTCCGAAACAAACGTCTGTATCGGTGATAAACGAAGTTATACGCTCTATCAAGCAAAGCCTTGGTAGCGCATTGCCATGTATTCCCGCTTGACACGCGGGAGATCAGAGATCGAAACTCCGCCGGAGTAGGAAAAATTTATTATTTACTCTGAACATATTCATTTATACTCACACTTCTATTATGTATAGTGAGAACGGGATTAAAAACGTAATACTGATTCAAAAACGTAACGAATTAATTTGAATATATGGGTTGGGTTAAACGCCCGCGCATGCTCTGTGTGTGCGTGATGTTTACATCCGGTCGTAGCATACGAATAGAGAGCAAACTTTGTTAGTGTTACACTTTGTCAGAATAACCAATTATTTCGTGACAAATCTAAGTACCAAAAGGGGCATAACCCCTTCTAATATGACCTTGACCTACAAAATTTGGCGGCATCCCGACCCTTTTGTCATAAGCAATATAAAAGTTTGATGAAGAAATCTTAAAGGTCCATTACTAAGACCAAATCAAATTTTATTTAAAATCTGAAATTGTAACGGGTGTTTTCTCAGAAGGAAAAATATGACATACTGCATTGAATGTGACCATATTGTGTTGAAAATTTGAGTTTAACAAAAGAATTAATAAATTATATTTTGCCTTCCTTATCAAAAACAAAAGTAGGTTTTGAAGTTTTCAAATATCTTTGTAATTTTCCAGAAGTCTCCCAGAAAGAGGCTGTAAATAGGTTGTACATGAATAAGCATGCCTATTTTGAATTACAGTTGAAAAAACTTTACTTCCAATGATGTGCAAAGCATATATCTGACTGTTTACTTTTATTTTATTTGGTCTTAGTAATGGACCTTTAAGAAATAGCAAAGTTATAGCCAACTTTAAGTTTCGTGACAAAAACTAAGTACAAAAAGCGGCATAACCCCTTCAAATATGACCATGACCTACAAAATCGGCATCACAACCCTTTTGTCATAAGCAATGCAATTTGAAAGTTTGATGAAGAAATCTTAAGAGATGGCAAAGTTATAGCCAATGTTAAGTTTTCGCGACAAAAACTAAGTACAAAAAGGGGCTCAACTCTGTCAAATATGACCTTGACCGTGATCTGGCGGCATCATGACCCTTTTGTCATGAGCAATGCAATTTGAAAGTTTGATGAAGAAATCTTTAGAAATGGCAAAGGTAGAGCCAATGTTAAGTTTTTGTGACAGACGGCAGATCGACAGACAAAGTGATCCCTATGTATCCCCTTTTCTCCAAAAGGGCGACACAATAAACCAATGTAGTGTTTGCATGAGAGCTACTTCCATGTAAAAAATTTAATGTGATATTTCAGCAAAACAAATGGAGATGCAGTATGATCTCTCTAGTAATCTAATGAATGGTAAAAAAATCCTAACATACTGCATGATGGAACAAATCTGAAAACTATTTTCGTACCTTTTACATTTTTCTGTTGACTTGGCAGGTCTGTGGATTTCTTTTAACTCATTTAGTAATGCCTGCATCTAACAAACAAGATATTGAAAAGTCTTTAATGTAAAAACAAACACTGTGTTAACAATGTTAATCTGCTCCCTTGTATTGGATACTTATGCTGTCTTTCAACTATCTTTCAGTTATATCATGATTAGAATAATGCAAGTCCTGTAAAGTAACTGACACTTTCCTAACTTGAAACAGCAGCAGCAGGCAAAATACCATTTCACAAAGCAAATGTCATCACCTACACTGAAAAGAAATCAAATTAACTGCACTACTGACTTAGCTAGTTCTTGATTGAGTTTCATCAAAGTAAATGCGATATACATGTAGTAATGTCAATATGGAAAATATAATATAATATATAATAGCATAGTTAATTGCCTTGTTTTGTTTAGGGGGGAGAATAAAGCTGTATACCTTTGTACTGAGTGCTTCTTTTTCAAAGATTTGTGAAGATTTTTTCACTTTGGGTTCTTTTTCTTTTTCCTCATTTAGCATTAAATCCATCATTTGTTCCTCCAATGTCAGCTCAAGCCCCTCATTCTGCTGGGTCTCATCATCTAATGCCTAAATATTTTGTAATAAAATCAGAAAATATTAAAATCACATAGGGTATATCATCCCTACCCCACCGACAGCGATGGTATATATATCTACAATCAGTGCAGATCATGCATGATCAATATGCTACTAGTAAACAAAGTCATGTACTATTAAATCCATAAACTCTCAGTGAGAAAGCACATATACAATTAAACTGGCAACAATCGCTGCCACGGCAGCGAGTATTTGGGGAGTGGCTATTGTTAAACTCTCTCAACTATGTACCTGTCAGTTAAACTCAGTGTTCTACATTACATGCAATGGAGAAAATGTAAATAAACAGCTGATCACAACAGCAAGCAGACGATTTTAGCTCTTGAGCTGACCTGGGGCTTCTTTACGTTTTTTTTTTATAGCACTTTGGAATCAGATGAAAATTTTTCCACATTTCTTCTCACTTTCTTTTTATCCCATGACTTTCATTATATTCTCCCTTTTTAGAAAATTTAAAGATAAATACTACATTTCACACCTAACTCACAGAACAAGGCCTGATTTTGTGTAATTTCCTACAATATAAATACATTGTGGTAAAATGAATATGTCAGCACCCAATAAAGATAGAGTCACAAAATTAATTGGTAATTAAATGCCATCAGCATGCAGGTCTGGTTTGTGTATTTTTGAAGGACCCAAATTCCAGACATGAAACTGATACATGTGTCAGAAAAAGGAGGGAAATTATCACAGCAGTTCAAAACACAATACAATGTATATGCATGTAGTTGATGAAGAATAAAGTTTATATTTAAAGCACTGCAGAAACAGACATGTATTGTTTATATCAAAAGAGAATTTAATAAAAGGAGCTATTTGTGTTAGTTTTAATGTTCTTGACACGGATTTGAAAATTCATAGCGATGATAACACAGGATGATGTAAATTAGACCATCAAGAAAAAATAAAATGGAGAAATTACTAAAATCAAAAGTAAAATCAATCTAAAAGGCTCATTCTTGGATAATAATGGATCATAATATATAATGAGCCAGGATAATACTAACTGACCCTGCAGGTGCGATCCTTGCAGTGGTTTAGTAAGGATTCTTCGTCTAAGTCACATAAACATTTTAATTTTTTTATACCAACACTGTTTATTGTTTGCCTTATTGTATCTGCATACTCATGGGCTCAGTGACTAAGAAATAGACTACCTGAACCTGGAAATAGTATCATACAACAAAAAATTATTATAGAAAATACTGAATTGTGCTATAGACAGAAGGGTTTTTGAAGTAAAGTACGGACGAATGGGGGAAGAACAAAACATTTGAACTGCAAGGGAAGTTATGTCCTGCTGTGTACTTTTGCAAGTTAGACATTTACACCAAAATTAGAAAGTTCAATACTTAATACTCGAAAAACAATTGGCAACTTGAATAGATTTCAGCACAAAAACATATATTTATGATTGTTATCTAGTGACCTTTACTTATATAGGTCTTGAATAACTTAATGATTCATTTTAATGAAGGATATTCTCATTTTATGGAAATAAACTTTCATCAAGGTTAGTAAACTGTTTTTGTTCTGTAATGCATGCCACTGCTCTCAAGTGTATAAACATCACCACGTGGCTTTGTTTATAAACACAGACTTTATCAGCAATTAGCCACACCTCCCGGGAAATTCAAATCTGAGATCGTCTGCTTGACAGTTTGATTTTTTTTCTCAAAGTCACTTTTAGAAGTGATATGAAATTAAGATTTTTGGATTAACTGTTTTGAAATGGCACAGCTTACCTTTGTAACAAATTTCAAAGGAAACAGTTCTATAACTGTGTCAAAATTTAAGAAAAAGGGTCTCTGATCTGAAACATGTTTGAAAATATTGAAAAACCTGTCCCAGCGCCATCTAGTGGTTTATATAGTCCTGTTGCCTCTTTAATGGCACTGTTAAAATTGATAACGAGCAGGTTTATTTTAGAAATTTAGTAGAGTTATGGTTAAATTACATGTATTATTTTCTGTAATCATTGGATATATTCTATTCTGACAGACAGTTACATGACATATACAATGTTACAGAACTTTAATTCAGCAAACCTGTGCAACTATAGATCTGGTACATCTTCTATCACTTGTGTATCACTGAATTCCCAATTAAAATTTTCTTGGTAGTGGCCAAAAGATGTATTTAATTTTTTGCGGTTGTCGTTGTTTTACTCTATTAATAAATCATTTTTTAAATTGAGGTAAATCCAAGAAAAAATTTTCGCGGGTGGGGGATGGGAGGCTCGCCCGAACAGCGCTCTCCCGCCGCGATTCGTTATTTCCGTGAGTCGGCATACGAGTGTAAATTAAGTCCGAAAATTGACTCCGTACGCCCAAATTTGAGACCCCCGGCGTACACCCGGACAAAGCAATATACATTGTGCTACCTAATTGGTGACACATGGTGTTATGTTATTGATACGGATTAATAGTTTACCATCGCGTAAAGACACATCAAGCTGTCAAACTAACTAATTCTTGCATACTCGCCAATCAACGGCACGATACCGCCTCTTGTGGGTGGAGCAAAGATCTACGCATTACGATTATTGATCGATATATTATGAGAAAAGCGTGCATTAATTGTTTAATTCTCCGCGGTTTTAAACAGTTGGACGTAATTACCTTGGTATAAACAAAACAAATGTTGTCAATGTATTATAGTCCTCTTTGACAGTGTAGAATTTTTGGCCGTTTCTGGCAGTCGGATCGAAGAACAAATTAAGCCCGAAATCAAAGCGCCGACATCGAGGACGGGACTCATCTTTGTAAAAAAAAAAAAAAAAATAAACTTCTCGAATAAATCAAAGATTTTCATCGTTTAAATAGATTGTCACTTTTTCATCCGATTTTCGGGGCGAATCAAAAATATTTTTCCACTATTTTGGCAAAAACCCCTTAAAAATATTGACAAAAACTTACGGATTTGATTAAAGAACTGTTGCTCCAATTTTTTAAAATGCAAATTTCCATCAATAAGTCAGGGTGTCTAGCAATTATTTGATATGTTACATGTGAAATAGTCAGTCAAAAATCGGCGATGTTTTCGTTTGTCATATATTTTCGCGACCCCGACTCAATAAAAGATATTAATATGATGCTATCAGTTGTCAATTGCGTACTCATTGTTCACATGAGTTTAAATACCAATATTTGATTGACTGGGTGACACAAAAAGCTGAAGTATAAACAAACATGAACAAAATTGTTTATGCGATAATTTTAATTTTTTAGGTTGGGGGTAAATTTGAAATAAAATTTTATGGGGGCTGCCCCAAAAATGATTAAAATTTGATAGGTGGTACCCTAAAAATTGTTGGTCGTTCCTCCCCCCCCTAGACATTTTTTCCTGGAACAGCCCTAAGTTAATACTTGAAAAAACTACAACTCTACAAAGAAAGAGTAAACATTCTGCATATTTACTTACATCCTTCATGAGACTAAGATGGCAACAACACTGCCGTAACCTTAGCAACAACACCAGTATATGCTGTCCAGTAGGTTGACTCTTCCCTGCTCCCTCTACACCCGACTGTGACCCAGCTGACCCAAGCTGAGATGCTGGTACCAGGCTAGATGACGGGGACTTCTCCACAAAGGGGTTAGAAGATTTTGGAGGAACATAGCCATCCTTAAGCATCTCTTTCTCCTCGTGTCGCTTCAGGTATTCCTTGAGTACAGACCTAGAATTCAGTCAAATATATGCTTTACATAATTATAAAAGTATCCTGGAGATTGACTCCATAGTTGACAAGGGAAGTGTTCTCTGAATATGTAGGAAGAGAATCAGACGCGAGTTTTGCTTTCAGCTCTTAGATTGCTGTTTTATGTTAAACACAGCTTTTCAACAAAACTCTAGACAGGGCCTAGCAATGAAAACGAGTAACTACATGTATATAGAGTTTGCAAATTTGACCAACTAGTAGACAAAGAGCTAGAACAAAAATTCCAAGTAACATATTAAAAGTTCATTGGCATGCATATAACTATCTTATCAAACTGTGTACATAATGTGTTTTAGTTACTACTACAGCAATTTTTAAATTAAACACAGGCAGAAAAATCTACAGACAAACTAGGCATATTCTTTCTATTCAAATCTGATAAAATGTAATCCTGAAAAGTGACTAAAAACTTCTCTATATAATTTTTTTTATACAGTAGGTGATGGACAAACAACTTTGGAAAATGTGCAATAACGTTATCATGAAAAGGATCAGTTTATCTTGAGAAAGTATGTTCTAAAAGAGTATGTTTTAATTGCTATAACTACCTGGACTGTGCAAACACCTTGTCATACACCTGTCTTTCCTGTTCTGACAATACCAGCTCATGCACTGTAGACTTTTTCTCTGGTAAAGGCACCTGTCAAATAACCAACAAAACAATACTGTGAATTATACTGCGCAATTACCTTAAGTTCAAATTGTCCTCCTTACCTAGCTGGTGTGCCATTTTGCATGGCTTTTATATTTTCCTGGTGTGATAAATTTTCAAAATGTTTAAGAGCAATTATTGTAGATGAAAGTTATAAAACAGACATATATTTTCATTAGACATTCTATATAAACAACAACAGATACAGTTTTGTCTAGAGGTAAAGGTGTTCACTTTGTATTGCATGAAACATGGCAAGGTGCCATCAGTGTGTCCTTGGGTAAGACATCTCAAGCCACAAGTGCATCGGTCCACCTAGCTGTAGACGGAAACCATTCAAGCTTAAAGATAGATAAGTCTATGATGTCAGAATGTTCATAATAAGAAACTGTACAATATTACTGCAAGCATTAAAGAAAGTATGAGCAACACAATTAATACTGACCAATGGCTTGCCTGTAGATCCAGTCTGTGTCTTTGTCCTCCTCAATAATAATGTTTTCACAAGGACATTTAACCTGTTCTGACCAGTAGCTGAAATAAACATTTAGTTGCATTCACCTTCAGTTAAAACTCTTTTTATGGCTGTTAGATCAATTTTTCAAGGCAACCTAAAGCAAAGCAAAATAGCTTATTTTTTAACCATCCTTTCTTATGAGTATAAAATTCAATGGCTGAAGTCAGACTTAAGTGAACTGCAAAAGATGTTCTACACACAAAAATGTGATCTTCTTAGTATCATAAAAATACTTTTGTTGAAAAATAAATTTCACTTTTGTTTGTATGAAAGAAATAGATTATTCACCAGTACTGATTTAACTATAGTGCACATGGTTACTCACAACTTCCAGTGTCCACCTGTCTTTTCCAAACTTTATACTCGTCAAATGGAGAACATCTCAAAAACCTAAAATTATAATTTTAATCACTACATCAGGTTGGGTCAATATCACTACATCAGGTTGGGTCAATATCACTGCATCAGGATTAAAGCATTAACCCAGCTTCATGTTACAATCAAATTTGAAAGGACTGGTCTCATTCTTTATTTAGGCAGAACTACAGGATGGGACAGGATATATTATTATAAACTAGAGCTATCACTAAATGTGATTAATACCCCCAAAAGACTGCTTTATAAACTGAGAAAGTTCGTAGTAACAGAATACCTTGCAAACAAACTAAAAAGAGATATTGTTCTTGGCAATAACTCTGTAATTTGTCAAGATAGAGTTATGGTTCTTGTACACTGCACTTCCTCTCAATGTGCTTGACCATTGTATGAAGTTGTATTGAATTCCAACCAATAGTTTTCGAATAATGCTCCGGACAAGTAAAAGTAACAAAAGGCAATAACTCTGAAATGAGTCAAGATAGAGTTATTGTTCTTTCTGCACTGCACTTCCTGTCATTGTGCTTGACCATTTTATGAAGTTGTATTGAATTCCAACCAGAAGTTTTCGAATAATGCTCCGGACAAGGAAAAGTAACAAAGGGCAATAACTCTGTAATGAGTCAAGATTGAGTTATGGTTACTGTGCACTGCACTTCCTCTCATTGTGCTTGACCATTGTTTGAAGTTGTTTTGAATTCCAACTAGTACTTTAATTATGCTCCGGACAAGGAAAAGTAACAAAGGGCAATTACTCTGTAATGAGTCAAGATGGAGTTATGGTTCTTGTGCACTGCACTTCCTCTCAATGTACTTGACCATTGTATGAGGTTATACTGAATTGCAACCAGTAGTTTTCAAGGAATGCTCTGGAGAAGAAAAAAATAACAAAGGGCAATAACTCTGAAAATACTCTAGATAGAGTTATGGTTCTTGTACACTGCATTTCCTCTCATTGTGCTTCATCATTGTATGAAATTGTATTGAATTCCAACCAGAAGTTTTCAAGTTATGCTCCGGACAAGGAAAAGCAACAAAGGGCAATAACTCTGTAATTAGTCAAGATGGAGTTATGGTTCTTGTGCACTGCACTTCCTCTCAATGTGCTTGACCATTGTATGAAGTTGTATTGAATTCCAACCAGTAGTTTTCAAGTTATGCTCCGGACAAGGAAAAGTAACAAAGGGCAATAACTCTGTAATTAGTCAAGATGGAGTTATAGTTCTTGTGCACTGCACTTCCTCTCAATGTGCTTGACCATTGTATGAAGTTGTACTGAATTCCAACCAGTAGTTTTCAAGTTATGCTCCGGACAAGAAGACCCTAACAAAGGGCAATAACTCTGTAATTAGTCAAGATGGAGTTATAGTTCTTGTGCACTGCACTTCCTCTCAATGTGCTTGATCATTGTATGAAGTTGTATTGAATTCCAACAAGTAGTTTTCAAGTTATGCTCCGGACAAGGAAAATGCAACAGACCGCCCGACCGACCAACCACCGGGTGACTCCTATATACCCCCTAAACTTCGTTTTGGGGGTATAATTAACAAGTGGTTACAGCAGTATCAACCACTGGATTGCCAAGGTGGTTTTTAGTTAATGTAAACTAAACTTACCTAAGAAGTGAATACATATCTAACAGATCATTCTGTATGGGAGTTCCTGTCAGAGCCCATCTAAACCCTGATCTTAATCTACAAACAGCACGGGATTGTAAGCTCTTGTGGTTCTTGATGTTGTGTCCCTCATCCAGTATGATCCTCTCCCAGGCTATCCTCATCACATTTGGCATTCTCTTTTTAGGCTTTTCATCAACCTACAAGCCAAAATACATATGGATACAGGTGAATAATCACAACCAGGTTCTGATAGCCCTGGATCATTCATGTACGTACAGATTATACCTGAGAAGTCTTAGTGAGTTTCAGCAAGTAATTTTAATGACAGCAGGTCCTTTGATTTATGTATAGGTTACACTGAAAATTGCTTAAACTGTATTCAGCGTGCCAGATTTTTAACTGAATTAATAATTTCTTCAAGTATCTGAGCTCCGAGTCTTGTGGTTTTAGGAGCTCCGAGTCTTGTGGTTTCAAACAAGAAGATTTTTGAAATTTCCCATATAAAAGCTCATGTTAAAGCAATGACCCAAGTTGGGGTCAATTTTGACCCAGGGGTCATGATTTGAACAATCTTGGTAAAGGTCCACTAAGCAATGCTACATGCTAAATATCAAAGCTCTAGACCTTGTGGTTTCAGAGAATAATTTTTTTGAAGTTTTTTCTAATTGTTGCCATAGCAGAGTTCTGCATGGAATGGAATTCTTTTGAACAACTTTGATAGAGCTTCAAGCAAGGAAATTCTCTGCCAAGTTTCATGCGCATTGGCCCTGTGGTTTCAGAGGAGATGTCGTTCGAACAAAATGGTGGATGGACAGATGATGGGTAGTGAGTTCTAAAAAGTAGGTATTATTTTGTTTTGTAACTATGTGAAAATAATACTGTAATTGGTGGTCACATGGTTTGTATGTAAGCAAAGGGTTCTGTATGATGTAATAAGGAAGAGTGAAAGGTACAAATAAAATATTAATCAGTGTCCACTGTAAAAAATGGGTGGGATATTTCTGACTTATGAAACATCTACACTTTACTGCTTGGCACCAGGCAGGTAGGCAAATAGATATCTAAAAGTATAGGCCAAAGCAGATGAGGACAGTATATCTGTAAGTCAGACTTTGTAATTAGAATGAACGCTTTAAAAGCACTTTTTAAGGATTTGAAACATTCAGAAACATTCTCAAAGTCCATACATAATTTGGTAAGCTGTCAAACAGATTCCTATATCAACTGTTACCTTATTTTCCCCATCTTCTGACTTGTTCTTATCTTCAGCATCATCGTCATCATCTTTCACAGGCTGCTCTCCATTCTTATCATTATCATCCAGTTCCACTTCTTTCGCAATGATATTATAAGTTGTTAGTACTACATCATAGCTTGCCAACCTGTATCAAATGTACAGATATGTATTATATTTTAACTTTTCAAATTCAATCTTGGCAAGTCACTAGTGCTATGCTCCTAGAAAAAGTTTTTCTGAGTTTACTAAGTACTTGAAAAGTTATAGCCAACGTTAAGTTTTCGTGACAAAACCTAATACGAAAACAAAAACTAAGTACAAAAAGGGGATTAACTCTGTCAAATATGACCTTGAACTAAAAATCTGGCGGCATCACAACCCTTTTGTCAGAAGTAATACAATTTGGAAGTTTGATGAAGAAATCTTAAGAAATGGCAAAGTTATAGCCAATGTTTAGTTATTGTGATGGACAGACGGACAAAGCAATCCCTATGCTACACAATTAAACCAGTTCCTTAAACAGTAATTGTTCAGACATAAACAGATACTGAGTTAGTACTGAAACCACTCCTTTAAAATTGAAATTAAAAAATTTAACAGATTTTTATCCAAACAGAAAGGTGAACATTTAACTTACTTCAGTACATTTGTTTCCCTGTTAGGCCCATGGTACAAACATACCCGTAGAAGACCAGGTTTACATCGTCTCTCTATCTCTGTTTTCCACTGATGTATCAATGATGCCGGACATATTGCAAGGGTAGCGTTGGATTTCACGACTGACTTACCCACTGAAACAAAAGTTATTTATATCGACTTAAGACTCATTATCTTGGATTCTCCACTGAAAGTTTCATGTAAGGCTGGCAGTTACTATTTGAATCTTAGAATCTAAATTAATTACTTCTGACGCTTAGTCATGAAACCGACAAATTTGAAATTATTAGTATTTTTTCACTTCACCCTGGAAAGAGGGGTTCTGCCCCTACTCAAGACTACTACTGTAACATAAACTACAGGGTGATACTGCACAATTATACAAGGAGCATTTTGAGAAGTAGACACATATAAACAACCCCTAGTACAGAAAGTAAAATCCTGGTAAGTTCATAACTGACCCTTCTTGGGCAGTTACAGGATCATAAGAATGAAGCCTAACACATTTCTTTTATATGAAAACCCAAGGTGGTTGTACCCTGTTTTCCCATTCATCTCCTTTGGAAAAATAACATAATTCAGTAAGTGTCAACTTCAAATAGGCCATACTAGCTCTCAAGAAATCTTGGTAATAAACCGGAGCTACAAACACAAGGGTTCCATCTGTCATACAGCAATGGTGCCAACTTCCATAAAAAACATGCATTTAGCAAAATTACTGCAGTTATAATAAACCAGGGGAAACCGTGAAAATACTGAGAGAAAACTGTAGGTCACGCTAAATTACGGTTAGCAAAATATTCAGTATTATAACTATTCTACACGATGTATCACAGTGACTGCAAATTACTCACAAGCTACTAGAATGGTGATGTTTTTTGCAATAACTGATGAATTCTCCAAAGCTACAAGAACTTACATTTCTCCAGTTGTTTATCTCTGTTTAGCCAGACTTGTTTATCCTCCTCCGTCCCTTCTTTTCTCAATTCCTTCTGTTTTATAATCAGGGAGATCATCGTCAATGTTTTACCCAGACCCATATCATCAGCTGAAAGTATACTTTAGAAGTACATACCTATAAATCTACTCACAAAAGAGGGTCAAATATTAATTGTACAGAGTTTACATACTTTCGTACTTGAAACAAATATCCTCTATTTATCACCATCTTATTTCACAAACAAGTCTGTTTTGAAGCTGCTCACCCTGAACTAAGATGTTATACTTACAGAAATTTAGCTGTAACATGAAAATATGCACAAAAATGACATACAGCATTGCAAAGTCTTTTGAATTTACATGCAGTGTATTTTTAAAGCAGTTTTAGTATAAATTAAATTTTCTTGGTGTAAGTTTTCTTTTATCAGATTAATTTTAGACTTCAACATGATGTTTGAGTTCTGAGTACATACTATTACACGGTGGGGAATCACATGATCAATATAATCTCTAAACAAAAGTAAATATATGAAAAATGTTATAAAATATGAAAGCTGTTCAGCTGTGAATATAAAAAGTAGCCTATCTTATGACAGCATTAACGTATCCTAGAACTACTCAGGTCTCAATTACAATCACCTTCTGATTGTGATGAACACTTCAAAAATAAATTAGTCCAGTGTCCTGAAGTGTTAAACACAATCGGAAGGAGACTATGATTGAGATTTTTGTAGTTCTATAATACGGTAATGTTGCCATATGATTGGCTACATTTCATATGTAAAGCTAAACTACTTTCATAATTGTTTAACATTTTCACAGATTTACTTTTGTTTAGAGATTATTTTGATCACGTGATTCCCCACTGTGTATTAGTGAGAAAGAAAAATGGCCTTTCATGCTACAATAAGTCCAACCCCATGACAGTTGGATGCTAAATTTGGTTAACCACCTGCTAAGGGAGAACTGTAGCTAACTGACACTGGTCTCACTGTGGTGGCAGGAAGGTCATTGTTGACATCAAATTTCATTAGCATGCACACACATGTTTTCATTAATACACAATATATTGCTTTTCTTCCTGCAAATAGGGACAGTATTTACCGAGAATGCCACCAGAGGGCGTCTGCCTCTCACGCCACACTAACCACATAAGTGCCTGTCTTTGATGAGTCATTAGGGGCACAACAACTCCCTTAGGGTCCTCAAGTTCCTCTGTAGATTTAGGACAAGTCTCTAACTGCCTGAAAACAAATTGACAAAACTTTGCTGTCATCTTTAATCATATAACTAGATGGGTGTTCAGTAGAACACTTGTGTCGCCCTCTTATGCTTTGTCAGAATAACCAACAATTTTGTGACAAAATCTAAGTGTAAAAAGGGGCATAACTCTGTCAAATATGACCTTGACCAACAAACTTTGGCGGCATCATGACCCTTATGTCATAAGCAATACAATTTGCAAGTTTGATGAAGAAATCTTAAGAAATGGCAAAGTTATAGCCAACATTAAGTTTTGTGACAAAATCTAAGTACAAAAGGGGCATAACTCTGTCAAATAAGACCTTGACCTACAAAATTTGGCGGCATCACAACCCTTTTGACATAAGCAATATAATTTGAAAGTTTGATAAAGAAATCTTAAGAAATGGCAAAGTTATAGCAAAAATCTAAATATATAAAGGGGCATAACTCTGTCAAATATGACCTTGACCTACAAACTTTGGCGGCATCACGACCCTTATGTCATAAGCAATGCAATTTGAAAGTTTGATGAAGAAATCTTAAGAAATGGCAAAGTTATAGCCAACGTTAAGTTTTCGTGACAAAATCTAAGTACAAAAAGGGGCATAACTCTGTCAAATATGACCTTGACCTACACAATTTGGCGGCATCACAACCCTTTTGACATAAGAAATACAATTGTAAAGTTTGATAAAGAAATCTTAAGAAATGGGAAAGTTATAGCAAAAATCTAAGTATAAAAAGGGGCATAACTCTGTCAAATATGACCTTGACCTACACAATTTGGCAGCATCACGACCCTTATTTCATAAGCAATACAATTGTAAAGTTTGATGAAGAAATCTTAAGAAATGGCAAAGTTATAGCCAACGTTAAGTTTTCGTGACAAAATCTAAGTACAAAAAGGGGCATAACTCTGTCAAATATGACTTTGACCTACAAAATTTGGTGGCATCATGACCCTATTGTCATAAGCAATACAATTGTAAAGTTTGATGAAGAAATCTTAAGAAATGCCAAAGTTATAGCCAACGTTAAGTTTGTGTGACGGACGGACAGACCGACGGACAGACCGGAAACAAATTGACAAACCTTTGCTGTCATCTTTTTCCCAAATCGACACAAAAATAGTAAATTTTTCGAGGTATGTGTTTGCACTTTTAACTTATACATATCTGGCTTCAGTTTCATTAAACTGAGTAGACCAGGTCTTCAGTTACTGGCGTAAAAAATTGTGAAAAGAGAATGACAATAAACCCCTGTAAATATAGCATTCTATACAATATTTTAATAAAGATACTGCAGTTGAAATCTTTTAGATTGCCATTTTTATGCTATCAACTATGTAAAAGTAACATTTCAGTACATGTACTAGTAAAATGTCTTTCAGACACAATTGTTTAAAGTCAGCAGAAAATTGAAGGAGTTTGGGACTATAACTCATTGGCCATTATTTACCAGTCAATGTGATAATCTATACAGCAAAACTATTTAGAGTTTCCTGACAATCAAACAAGAAAGACATACTTATGTAATTTTTCAATGGCTTCCTTGGTAACACTACCAACTTCCCGTAGCCGAGCTGCTGTCATACGGCCCCCATACAGCTGCATCGCTTGTGGATTTGCTGGAATGTGAATTTGATGTCTTTAATATTGTTTAAACATGATTTATTCACCAATCAATACCTGTACATGTTCAATATTTAGGGTTACAAACAAAAATTTTATCAATCAGCAGTGCAAAGGTGTTGAAGACAGCAGCATACAAGCGTAATGTTTATTGATAGAGATACATGTACTGAACAAAGAACAGTGACAAAAATAAGGTAAATAACTCCTAAAACAAGCTAGCCAGAGTTATCTTACTTGTTCTGCTATAACACTGTGACTCAATATGTGCACCATTAAATATACAATCACAGTGTTAGGTACTTTGAGTGTAATTGAATCTGTGATTGGACGCATTATCATGAAGAATATCTGACAGAAGTGTGATTTTTATAAAGCTTCCTGAAGCAGATGTTTGATTAGTTGAGCACTTACCTGCATACATCTGTTGAAGTATATGAGGAGGAATCTGTGCTACATGAGGCAATAATGTCGTCTGCCGCATGTTGTCTGGGTTGTGTGGCTGATGACCTGCAACACAGTTAGAGAATTGCCATGTAATAATATAAAATATACAACAGTAGATACGGCAGAACAGAAAATTCGGAAATGAGCAATGCAACTAGTACCAGACTGAGACTGCAACACTGTAACAAAGTGGTCATTTAGTATATTACAATATACAACAGCAGTAATTGCAGACCCCAATTGACCTAGTTTCTTTCTTGACCTGAATTATTTAGACAAACTGTCTGACCAATTTTTATGTTAGTAACTTCTTTTTATTTGATTTGACCGCCTGTTTTGAACCAAGGTGACACTGACCCGGATTTAAACTTGACTGAGAAATCATTAAGACAAACTTGGCCGCTAGAGAGTAAACAAGGTTTGAATTGATGGTGTGACCTACTTTTTGACCCAAGGTGACCCAGATTTGCATGTGACTTACAAATCATTGAGAAAACATTTCAACTAAGTTTCATGATGAATGGATAGTAAATGTGACCTCTAGTGTTAATAAGGTTTTATTTTATTACATCATATGACTTAGTTTTTGACCCTGGGTGACCCAGATTCATTTTTGTGCTAGAAATCATTGATACTTGTAAACATTCTGACCAATTTTCATGATGATTTGTTAATAATGTAGCATCTTGAGTGTTAAGTTTTTCTTTGATTTGACTGTATGACCTACTTTTTGACCATAGTCACTGCACTTATTCTAAATGTTATCTACCACTGTGCAAAATATCAACTTAATCCTTTTGAGTTATTTACTCGAGTTATGATCCAGACAAGCATCTTTCATAAAGTTAGATAATTCAAAATAGGGTGAGCTAGAGTTATGGACATTTGTTTTTGGTCACAACATTCCCTCTCAATGTTCTTTATTATGAATGTATTAAGTATCAACTTAACCCCATCAAGATTTTTTAAGTTATGCTCTGGACAAGCATATAACATAAATGGAGATAATTCAACTATGGACTCAGCTAGGGTTCTTTGTCACTGCACTTTCTCTTATTCACTTCTACCAATGTGTGGAGTATCCAGTCACTCCATCTTATAATTTTTGAATTATGCTCATGACAAGTTTTTTACACAAAGGGGAATAATTAAAAATGGGGTTAGCTAGAGTTATGGTTCTTGTCACTGCACTTGCTCTCAGTGTCTTCTATCACTGTGTGAAATATCAACTTAATTCCTACAATGCTCCGGACAAGAAATATCTAGTATATGTCATTAAGGGAGATAATTAAACAAGAGCTGTCCCTCACAAATGACAAATGACCCTGAAAGAGGTGTCTCACAGTCTGTGTCCTCTCCATGTCCTCAACAATTGTGCCATGTAATTTTAAAATCCTCCCATGCATGACAGAGTTACCATGTATACAGGATTCCATTACCTTCAAACTCTAAGTGTGACCTTGACTTTTGAAGTAGGGACATGGGTCTTGCACATGACACATCATCTTGATGTGTTGAACATTTGTGCCAAGTTATTTTAAAATCCTTCAATGCATGACAAAATTACAGTCCGGACACAAATTTGTGCAGATACAATGTATACAGGTTTCCATTACCTCCAAACTCTAAGTGTGACCTTGACCTTAGAAGTAGGGACGTGGGTCTTGCACACAACACATCTTCTTGATGTGCTGAACATTTGTGCCAAGTTATTTTAAAATTTTACAATGCATGACAAAGTTACAGTCCGGAAACGAATGTATGCTATAGAGGATTCCATTACCTTCAAAGTGTGACCTTGACCTTTGAGGTAGGGACGTGGGACTTGCAGGAGACACATGGTCTTGATGTGCTGAACATTTGTGCCAAGTTATTTCAAAATCCTTCAATGCGTGACAAAGTTACAGCCTGGACACGGATAAATGTAAGGGTGGATGCACAGACAGACGGACTGTGCGATTTTAATATGCCACCCTTCGGGGGCATAAAAATTGGGTCAGCTAGAGTTATAGTTCTTTGTCACTGCACTTCCCCTCCATGACCTCTTCCAATGTGTGAAGTATCAAGTCAGTCCTTTACATATTACATATTTTGTAAATGCATTGAGTTAATAAAATATTGTTTAAACTAATACTTTACTTATTATTCGAGTTATGCTCATGACAAGCTTTTTACATAAAGGGGTATAATTCTTAAATGGTGTAAGCTAAAGTTATGGTTTTTTGTCTCTCTTCCTCTGTTCTCCACCACTGTGTGAAGTATTAACTCAATCCCTTTAATACCTCTCCAGTTAGGCTCTGGACAAGAAATATAAGGATGTATTGACAGACAGATTGACAATGCAGCTACTATATGCTCCTCAATTCAGGGAGTATAAAAATGGCACTTTGGCAGTCTCTTACCAGACTGTTGAACCACTGTAGATCCATCAGGGAAAATCTTGATGACCTGAGGCTGTTTTGGTTGCTGTGACCCTCCATGTTGTTCTAAAAATAAATATACATGTACTTAATATAAATAAATTGCTATGCTCAGTCCTCTTCTCAAAATGGATATATTACCCAAATCTAAAGGGGAATGAATTATTTTCATGCACAGTAAATTAAACTTAAAATATATCAAACATGTCACATGATGTGTCGCAGAAAACTTTCATGAAGGATGATGGGTACTGATTTTCAGAATGCCTATTTTATACATACTGACTCATGTATTGGCCCCTCAGCATCATTTATATAATGGCAGAAACATCAAAACTTAAACTAGAGCTATCACTAAATGTGATTAATACCCCCAAAAGGATTGCTTTATAAACTGAACAAGTCTGGATGAACTGTAATACTTTGGCAAACAAATTAAAACTGAGATTGTTCTTAGCTAGCTCTTCTCATTGTGAATGACCATTGTATGAAGTTGTATTGAATTCCACACTTGTAGTTTTCCCAAAAATGCTCCAGACAGGGAAAAGTAACAAAGGGCAGATAACTCATGGTAATTAGTCAAGAGAATGGAGATATGGTTCCTTTGCACTGCACTCCCTCTTACTGTGCTTGACCATTGTATGAAGTTGTATTAATTCCAACCAGAGTTTTCAAGTTCTGGGCCTGACAAGGAAAAGTAAAATGGTAACTAACTCTGTAATGAGTCAAGATGGAGTTATGGTTCCTGTTCACTGCACTTCCTCTAAATGTCCTGGACCATTGTAATGAGGATTGTACTGAATTCCAAATAATTAGTTTTCAAGTTATGCTTCAGACAAGGAAAGTAACAAAGGGTTTACACTCAGTAAATACTCAAGATACAGTATAGTTCTTGCACACTGAACTTTCTCTGAGAGTGCTTGATCATTGTATGAAGTTGTATTGAATTCCAACTAATAGTTTTCAAGTTATGCTCCGGACAAGGAAAAGTAACAAAGGGCAATAACCTGTAATTAGTCAAGATGGAGTTATAGTTCTTGTGCATGCATCCCCAATGGCTGGACCATTGTATGAAGTTGTATTGAAGTTCCAACTAGTAGTTTCTAAGTTATCCCGGACAAGGAAAACCTAACAAAGGGCAAAAATCTCAGTAAATACTCAAAGATAGAGTTATAGTTCTTGTACACTGCACTTCCTCTGAGTGTGCTTGATCATTGTATGAAGTTGTATTGCCAATTCCAACTTATAGATTTCAAATTATGCTCTGGACAAGGAAAAGTAACAAAGGGCAATAACTCATGTAATTAGTCAAGATCAAGTAATGGTTCTTGTGCCTGCAAATCAAAACAATGTGCTTGACCATTGTAATCAAGTTGTATTGAATTCCAGACTTGTAGTCCACACAGTTATGCCGGGTTACAGAGGAAAAGTAACAAAGGGCAATAACTCTGTAATTAGTCAAGATGGAGTTATAACCTTGCTTGCACTCCACTTCCTCTTAATGTGCTTCTGACCATTGTATGAAGTTGTATTGAATTCCAACTAGTAGTTTTCAAGTTATGCTCCGGACAAGGGAAAAGTAACAGAAGGGCAATAACTCTGTAATTAGTCAAGATGGAGTTATAGTTCTTGTGCACTGCACCTTGCCTCTCAATGTGCTTGACCATTGTAGATGTTGTATTGAATTCCAACTAGTAGTTTTCAAGTCTGGTTAACAAGGATGCACAGACCGACCCTTCGACCAATCCGACCTTCAACCACCGGGGGCTCATATACTTACCCCAAACTTCGTTTTGGGGGTATAATAAACAACTGAACAGTCATGTACCTTGTTTCACAACACTACCATCTGGATGAACTGTGATCACTTTTGGTTGACTGTTACTCTGGGGTTGGACTGGCTTGCTGTTCAGAACTGGAATGAATTATATGATTATAATGATAATCTACACTGGAGCTCCCAGGTGTGAAAACAACCAGTTTTTAAGGCAGATAGTCATGGTAACACAAGAGAATGAAGTGTTATTATTTAGACACATTATCATAAATGTGACTTTTATAATTTTACTATTAACAGTCATCTGGGACTGTCAAACAATAAATTTGTAACTTTCTATTTATAACTTGACCGAGTCTTATCTTTACACGTGTCAAGGGCACTACCTTCCTAAGCCTGGGTATGTAAACAGGAATTATTACGGACAGAGGTTCAAATCCAAATTTATGGGCAACTACAACGATGTACAAAGTTTACACTAGTACTGATGCAGCAAACTCACGCTAAAAAGGCGTAAAATTTGATACATTAATCATAAACCAGTGTCTGGTCTCAATATTTCAACACATAAATAAATCAATATATAAACACTCCTTTAGTCCTGAAGTGAGGGAGCTTGATGCTGTACAGCAAAAGAAAGAACCTCAGTGTGGGTGTTGTTCTCTCTTGCATACACATTTTGCCACACAAGCATACAATTGAATCTAAAACTTCATAATCATACCCATTTGCGCGTTCCAATCAAATACTTCATTGCAGCAGACAACATTTACCAGACGTCGAATATCGACCAGTAATACTTAAAATGTATTTGTATCTGTGCAGGTCATTTACACTAACTTACACCAAGTTCAAAACATATAAGTAGGTCACTGGTGCCAGGCCTATTACACACGGTTTCAGGCTTTTCACTTAAATCTAAACTTCAGTACTAGCTACAAAGACCAGAACTGGGTCATACTTTTTAAAATACATGAAAAACATACGACTTTTGTTCCTTTTTTATGTCTAATGCATTTACCTTTGACATTTTGCGTAATTCTGGACGTTAACTCTGCAATACTCTTAGTAATATCATCAATTTTTGCCCTCAATTTTTCTCCTTTATCTGGCAATTGAGACATTTTCACTGTTGCTACAAAACCCTGAAATAGAAGTTATTAATTTGAGTTAGACATACATTCTAACTTAATATCTATTTCTGTTAAGACAAGAGGAAATGTAAAAGTGATGAAACTCGTAATAAATCACAATTACTAAGTCTATTTTTTTTAAATACCTGCCTTTTTCAAACCAATACATTAATCAGCAGATCTTTAGTACTTATTTTTTGTTATTTTTTTCACTGATTCTGCCTAGATGTTTTAAAATTGTATATCAGGACAATTTCACCAAAGACAATGGAAAAGTTGTTTACTTTTTGATATTTATAAGATAACTGAACAATAGGGCCAATAAAAACCATGATTATTGACATTTATTGTAAGCTTTTGGTCAGTCAGCATAGTTTTGTAGCTGCCATGTAGCAATTTTAGTTCTATGCAGCTAAATCATGATTGGTAAATCACTTGTCATGCTTGTAGGCCACTTGGCAATCAAACTAAAATAAACATGCATAATTTAAAATGGCTTTAAAATTTAAAGCTTGTTCCATTTAATGTGCCAGATGAATAGTTCAAGTATGTGCATATATCTGTAAAACTCCCGTTCATTACCTTCTGTTTATCCAGTAATCTCACCAACTCATTTCTTTTTGCAATGTCAGCTTGTACAATCTGAGCTAGCCCTTGTGTAGCAGGTTTGAACCCTTGTGCAGAACTTGACTGTGAGGGATCTCTCCACTGCCCGGACTGCTTGGGTACATGAATAACATTTGGAGCTGGCTGTTTGTTCAAAGATTCAAATGATGCACCTTGCTTCCTATCCAAACCAAATGCCTCACTTGTCATGACTGGTTTGTTTGCTTCACTTTGTAGAGAGTCCTTTGATCTAGGTTGCTGTGTAGTATTATGTTTAACCGGTAAAGATACTGGACTTTCCTCATCTTCAGTCAGATCAATTATCTCAGGAGAACCAGTTGCAATCTTCTTCCTGGTTCCCTGCTTTTCATGTTTATCAGGCCTAGACTGCCTATTACCTGAGATATCAATAATATCAGGAGAACCAGTCTGAACTTTTTCTCTATTTCCCACTCTTGATGAATCACCTGACTTCATTCTCAATCTTTCAGACAAGGACATGCTGAAAATATCATCATCATCTTCAGATTTTGTATTCTTCCTATCTGACTTTACCATTAAGGAACTATCAGATTTATCAGACCTAACTATTTTGCCCACAGCTCCTTTTTCAGATGTTTTAGTCAAGCTAACCGACTTTTTCAGCTTTAATCTGTTTTCTGTCTTTTTCGATTCTGGTGCAGTCTGTTCAACCATTTTTTCAAACTCAACAAGTTTGCCAGATTTGTCATCAAGGTATGTATCAGTCACATCAATACTCATATTAGCCAGGTCCAAACTTACATCTGCTACATCATCTACGCTCATTGTCCTTTCTTCTCTTATCCCAGGATTGGCTAACTCTACCATCTCTTCCACTCTCCTCTCATCTTTCCTGTCCTTTTCCTTTACTGATATTTCAGGCTTCTGGTATTCACCAACTGGTTTAGCTGGACTTTTAGATTTTGCACGCTCACGATATTGAGTTAGGGTGATTTTCTGTTTCTGTTTGCCTACTTCGGTAGTTTCCATGGGAACCTTTTTCACTACAGTGGTAGGTCTGCCAGTTGATGACTGCATGTAATTCAGGTCCTTCAATGGCTGAGGAACTATGGGCTGAAAGTAGTCATGGTTACAAGAAATTAAAAAAATTATACATACACTAAACTATATACATGTACATGTATTAGCATCTGAGAGTATTTCTTAAATAAGAACTTTTCAAGTCTGTGCACTCTCCTTGTAAATATAGCTACTTTAACTTTTTAACATGAACATGAAAATGTAATAAAAGACTTCAGTTGTGACCTTGTGTGTCAAATATGTTTAAATAGTAACATTTCTGCTTGACTGTTTTAAACCAAGGCAGCTTGGCCCACTGCTCTTGCTATGTGGGGTAATTAGGCTAAGAAAGATCCAAAGAAAGACCATATTTTAATAGGGTTATTAGTATAGTAATGTGATCCAGGATGCTTGGTTGTGAGAGTGCGGAGCACGAGTATGATCAGATCGCGACGGGAACCAATCTGCCTACTGGATCACATTACTATGATAATGACACTTTTATTATATTTTTTTACACTTGTCTGCGTGAATGAATCGAATGAAAATACCATTTTAAGTATAAAATTTAAGAAAAACACTTTTTCACGCGAAATATACATTTGGTGCAACATCATTTTATTGCTTTCATCGTAAAAACAAACTTGTAGTAATGACCTAATAAAAGTGACGCTATTTAGGCCTAAAAAAAAAAGAGTTGTGTTTCCGGTGGCCCGACCGACCGTAATTTTTTGCCGCCGACCGTAAAGTTTTTTTAACGTTTTCAGTGCCTGAAAATCGAGAAATACCCTTATTTGACCAGCAAAAAAATGTCCTGTTTGTAAATTAGATCGCGGGAATTTTCTCTTATGCGTCACGAGACGTGTCAATCAAAAACTGACCGTCGTCAGTTGGCTACCATCGAAAATTAGGCGGAGCGGCGTCATTACAAGTCTCTGCGATTTCGCCGTCAGTCAAAAATCGATCGTCGTCTGTGGCTAATTCATACGAAAGAAGGCGGAGCTAATAAGACACTACCTGTTAAACAGCATGACGCTGTTTAGGTCGTTATCAAATGTGATAATTGATAAACAATCATGAAACTGAAAATAACAGACCTCGGCGAATTTTTGTAACGGTGTTTGTAACACGGATTAGTAGTGAGCGGTGGACAGTGACAAGTTCTTGACACGACTCTGTGTATTGTTATTCACAGATTGTCGGAAACATAAAACGCCCTCGGGCGATCAAAATACAATTCAGTAATAACCGTTCTCCGATAATCATGTGTCATTAAAAACGTTTTATACTCGGCCGTACGTAAGTGCAACAAAAGAGGGTTATGATAATTGCATTGTTTTTTTGTCAATATTTAAATATTGACTTGCGTGTTTAAAGTTTAATTTGCATATTGTTTTGGACGGGATTTTTATTCTACACGAATATATCGGGGGCATTATTCGGCGCCTCTCCATCCCTCATGAAAAAGACAGATAAAATAATACAATAATCTTCCTAAATTCGTTCCAAACAACTTTAATTAAAGCCCCCTGAAACTACTCTGAACAAATTTCTTTGTATTAAAAGCGGTAAAAATCGCGAAAATTTGAAGGAAATCACGGACATGCGAGGTCGCGAAAATATATGACAAACGGGAAACGATGTAAATATTTTTTTATTTTTTAGCTGATGGAGCTTAGGTTGGGGATTAGCAGCTACCTAATTTAACTATTAGAAGATATCTTAAAAGCTGCAAGACAAAAATAGAAAAATAATATGCAACCCTAGAGTATAAGACCTGAACCCTATGGCCCATAGCTCAGCCCCAAAAATTCTCACCTTTACTCTTGAAAATTTGATTTTGAACCTTAAAAATTAAGACTGAAGAAATCAATGACCCTTCAGTTTGAAAGCCTACTTAACACCCCGTTTTTTTACCCCCACCCCCTGAAATTACAATTTTCAGACAACAAATCTCAAACAAAAGTTTGCTGTCATGATTGTCTTTGTCACTCTTCAATTGAGATTATTTCAGTCAAAATCTTTTCTTGTTTAAAACATTTCCTAGTCTCTGTGAATAATATTTTAAGTAGTGTAAAAAAAAGATATGTATGATAGTCAAATATAAACACAAACTTGAAAATAAAGATTTAAGATGAAAATGTTGGCAGTTTAGATAAATTCATAATCTATATATGAAAGAAGATAAATTTAAAATACAGATTAATCTTGTATATTTCATGTATTATTTATTTTTATTATATTAATATAGTCAAATGAGTAACAAGTTTTGATGTACAAATGAAAAGTAAAGGGGTGTTAACAATTATATGCAGCAAACACCACTTGCAGAACTAACAATACATACCCACAAAAAAAAAAAAAAAATCCCTACCTACCGACCCTCTTTTTTTTGGCCATGCCACCAGAAACACACTATTTTTTTTTTCTTACGTCATGTGAATGTATGTGCCAATTGAGTGCACTCTTACAAATAATGGCACTGTGTGTATTTTCTCTGTCTGTCCGTATTTTATGGTAGAATAAAGGCTTTAGTTTTGACAGAATATTTATCGGACTGGTATATAATAAATACCCTTATTAGCTGTTCTGGTTGTACTGTCCTTTTATTTGAATCCATTCCAATCTGCTAACAGTCTAATTTCTGCAGCTACAAGTGCCGTTCACACTCTGAAACAAGTATAGAATGTAAAATAAACATAAGGAAAAGGAAAATAATTATACATTTATATTACATTATCATTATGATTTAGAAGCCAAAATAAGAAGCAGAAAATGTTGACTGGTTTCATGATTTGCATGTTTTCTGTGTTTTATAGTTTAAATACAATAAAAAAAGAGTACAAATTAATTGTGTTCTACTGTTCATGCTGTTTTGTGTGCCCAAGACTTGCCTTCAAAACATTTGACAAACACTGTAACTTAAGTCTCCCGGCAGCCAGTCAAGGTTCACAGTCATTGTGTGACAGTAAACCAATATATTACCATCCAGCCCCAGTGCACTTTTCTTTCAATCCCATTTGGATATGTTTTATTGATTTCCTTGAATATCTGTGACAAATAACTGCGCAACATCTCGGACATTCATGGCAGCTGATGCAGTTTGACAAAATTACAAATGCTGAAAAATCAGCTGTAGCATCGAGCCCATGATCTACGACATGATTTACAGTCTAAACATAATATGTTTCAATCACATGTTGTGATGGTTGCCTTTAGCAGTACCACAATATTAGAGGAGAATTTAGACAAAAACGGCTTGGAATTTTCTTTTGAAGTAAACCTTTTCTTAAAGCTCTATCTTTTCCCTCTTAAATTTGTCCAAATTTGTTTGATGCAAGTCAAACTTGAAAGAAATGGACGAGTTTTTCTGAGTGACATGGTTGTTTTTATATATATATAGCATGACTATGATGAGAACCTTGTCTATGGAAAAGAGCTATATATATATAAACAAAACAAAAATGTTTCAATTGATTCTGTAATCAGTTTTAAAATGTAAAAATAAAGACATTGGTACATTGGTTTATTAAAGATTCAGAAAAAACCAATGGTATGATCCTTTCACCTGTGGACCAAAATAGCCTAGGGATTACTCTAGCGCGGAATGGCAGGGCCCTAAGCCCTGCCCTTTATTAGACCCGCCCAATTGCCCGATTTTCCCCGCCCTTCTGACCATAAAAGCGCCCCGTTGCCCGATATGCAGCTTAGAACACGCCCTAGCTGTCAATCAATTGTCCGTCTTCCGGAATTTGCCGCCTTTCCAGTCATTAAAGCGACCGGCTTCAAATAATGCTAGTAAAAACACGCCCTACGTGTCAATGATTGGTCCGTTGTCTCGTAATCACGATATGTGTAATATCACTAACAGCTGGTTAGATAAATGGGGAGATTAAACAAGGTGTCAAACATATGACGGCGTCTATTATCATCACACTATTTTTGATTGCAATACTGTAACCAGTGACCGCATTTACACAATTTGAATAGCACAACTGATCACAGGAAGTGCGGACAATAATTACATGTGCTTAGTTAAAGATGATGAAATTGTTGTGTTTTACAGTCAAGATCTTTGATGTCACTTTATGAATTGAATATATAATAACCCTAATTATTTTACGAAAAAATAATAATTGTCCGATACAGTTATCAATGTATGTTGATATTAATCTTCATTATAAGTTTTGTTTTCGTTATGCTAACGTTGCAAAAATGCCTTTTGTTAAGCGAAAATTAAAAGAGTAAGGAAAAGAACGATCGAAAATATATGATAATATATATAAAATAAACTAATCACACATCGTTTATGGTTTCTAGAGAAAGGTAAATATTTATTCATTTATAAATCGGAATGTGTTTTCGTTTGTGATTCATGATTTTTGTTTGTACTTTCATATATGTTTATGTGTTAGTTTGTAGAAGTGTTTTAAAGCGGGAATGGATAAGTAAGAGTTTGTCGACATCATTGTTTGCTTTCTTTTAACGAAGAATTGCAAATTTATACACGTTTAACTTTTTTCATCCGCTTTTTTTTTTTCAGGCCAAGTCTGTCAATATCGAGCGTATTTATTAGAAAATATTTATTGTTACACAAAGCATGGTGATAGTATTAATTGTATAAACTGAAAACATTGTATTAGTATCATTTTTAATCTTTGGAACACCGTTTTCTTTGAAAAAAAAATGAAAAAACAATTGTAAAGTTCATTGATTTATATATCCCCACCCAACGGGAAAATTCTTCTCTTTTTTGCTTATCGCTAAAGTTTCAGTCAATTTGTGTTTTAATTTCCCTTTAGGTGCCTCTTTGATAAAAAAGTTTCTGAAAATCCTGGCATTTATCTACATCTACATTTTACTGCTAACAATCATTTACAATTATGACTACTCTAGCATCTGCTTGATTACTATTTTTGGCTGTGAGAATTTGCACCTTGGGGGTGTTCCCTGGATATTGCATAAGAGGGCTCTGGGACTGGGGTCTATACTATACTATAGTTTGTTTGCTGGGGCTTTTTCTGATTCCACATATAAAATATATGGAAAATGAAAGTAGAAGTGCCAATTACCTAGTGCAAGAAATGGCTGAATGTTTTTTTGTGATATATTTGCTTATCATATAGATTCAAATAACACTTCCTAGGTGTTTATGAAACTTAGTGCAGATTTGCACTTAAATCTTCAAAATGTTTTTCACATAATTTTTTTATAATTTCAGTCATTTCAAAGTTTCTCAAAATAGCATTTCTTCACTTTTTATTTATTCTCTACAGCTGTCCTCAGGAATACTCTAGATTCCTGCTGAAATATATAATACTAATAGAACGTTAACATTTTTTAATGACTCATTTAGGGTAACAAATATTAAATTTGAACAGTGAACGAAAGACTTCGCGAAAATAGGAGAGACAACAGCAGTATTTCCCCCTCAAAGGAATACGGCTTTAAGTACATTTGTCATACATATTTCATTATGCATAGTTTTTACATGACATAGGCCTATCATCGAAATATTAAATTTTCTGTGTCAATTTCTAGTAAATAAATAATTTTCTTACTTTTCGTGATTTGAATTCCGCGGTAGCAGTCCAAAGCTATGCAATCGCCTCTACGAATTTAAACACAACAAAGTATACCCATTCTAGCGAAAAGGATAGCTCACAAAATGTTAGCAACATGTAGGGTTTAAGTGCATTTAATACATAAATATGACTTTTAGAATTTTAGTACTAATAGTAGTAACAAGAAATATCTTTTAAAACGACGTTGAACCGAATATATGGAACCATGCTATTAATTAATTATTACTGTTAATTAGAGAGGGCCATGTACAATACAGGAAGAAGAAGAATTAAAATTCAACTAAATTCAGCACCAATCAAAGATCTTGAGAATGAATCTGAATCTGTTTGGGCAAAAATATCAGTCAACGGTAAAAATCATTATTTTAGTAGTTGGTACCGCGAGCCAAGTGCACCAGTGGACCATATGAGCTCATTACGAGAGCAATTTACAAAAATTAAAGCAAAATGAAAATAATATATATTGCCACATGTACACGTCCTTGGCGACCTAAATTTCAGGAAAATATATTGGAAAATAGAATGAAATAAAGAAACTGGATCTTGTCCATCAGACTGTGATGGTCAGATACTAATAGATATCTTAAATGAAAATGGAGCAAAACAAGTTATTACATTTCCAACTAGAGAAAATAGCATATTAGACTTGTGTATCCCAACTACATCTGGTAATATAAAGGATATAGAATCACTAGAGTTTTAAGTCATATAAGAAACAACCATAGAATGGAAAATGGCTAGTCTGTCCAATTTATAAAAAGAACGATAAATCATTACCAAGTAACTATCTGCCTATATCAATGACTTATATATGCTGTAAACTGCTTGAGCACATTATTTGTTCAAATTTGATGATTTTTTATGATAATAACATACTGAATAGCAGACATCATGCATTTAGAAAATATCATAGCTGTGAAACTCAACTTACAACAGTAATAAATGATTGGGCTTATTTATTAGATAGAAACATTCTAGTGGATATTTTCATACTGAATTTTGAAAAACGCTTTTGATACGGTGCCACATGAATAACTGAAATCAAAATTACTTAAATGTGGAGTAAAACCTAACATCCTAAACTGGATTGATTCCTTTTTAGTATACCGAAAACAACGTGTTGTGGTCAACAGCGAAACATCTGGTTTATCAACAGTGCCGTCAGGAGTTCACCAGGGAACGGTACTCTGACCTATGCAATTTTTAGTCCACATAAATGATATATCAGATATATGAAAAGCCGTAGGGGACCCATATGGATGATATAGTACATACTGGACCGTCGGAAATAAACTCCGACTGTACGCATCTCCGCTCTCCCGCCTCTCCGAGTTTCTTTGTTATATGTGCTTATGGTCCATCATCCTTTTTTCAAGGTATATACGTGTCACAGGGTGAGAAAAATGTGCAGCCAGACCGGAGCTCGAACCCTCCGCTCTCCCGCCTCTCCGAGTTTCTTTGTTATATGTGCTTATGGTCCATCATCCTTTTTTCAAGGTATATACGTGTCACAGGGTGAGAAAAATGTGCAGCCAGACCGGAGCTCGAACCCGGGGCCTTTCGCTTACAGGGCGAATGCTCTACCGACTGAGCTACCGGGCCGCTTACACATATTCTCCCCAATTGTGAACTAAGTCCGAACCGTGACATATTCCCCCACCATATTGAAATTCGTCCTCGAATTTCGTACGGGTTAAGAGAACAAGGTAAACATGATCTCGAAGTATATATCCAGTCACGGTCCCACGTTGGGCGCCAAATGTCACAGGGTGAGAAAAATGTGCAGCCAGACCGGGGCTCGAACCCGGGGCCTTTCGCTTACAGGGCGAATGCTCTACCGACTGAGCTACCGGGCCGCTTACACATATTCTCCCCAATTGTGAACTAAGTCCGAACCGTGACAAATAAATAAATATTTTAAATGTTTTTAATTTTTGTATTGAGAATATTATGCAATATGTATTGCCTAATATGTAATTTTTAATGCCTTAAAGCTGTTCTGCAGAAGTTGGCTGATTCCCCAATTGTGAACTAAGTCCGAACCGTGACATACTCCCCCACCATATTGAAATTCGTCCTCGAATTTCGTACGGGTTAAGAGAACAAGGTAAACATGATCTCGAAGTATATATCCAGTCACGGTCCCATGTTGGGCGCCAAATGTCACAGGGTGAGAAAAATGTGCAGCCAGACCGGGGCTCGAACCCGGGGCCTTTCGCTTACAGGGCGAATGCTCTACCGACTGAGCTACCGGGCCGCTTACACATATTCTCCCCAATTGTGAACTGAGTCCGAACTGTGACATACTCCCCCACCATACGGGTTAAGAGAACAAGGTAAACATGATCTCGAAGTATATATCCAGTCACTGTCCCATGTTGGGCGCCAAATGTCACAGGGTGAGAAAAATGTGCAGCCAGACCGGGGCTCGAACCCGGGGCCTTTCGCTTACAGGGCGAATGCTCTACCGACTGAGCTACCGGGCCGCTTACACATATTCTCCCCAATTGTGAACTAAGTCCGAACCGTGACATACGGTATGACCTGTAGAGAGACAGATACATTTACAAGGGAATCCGGGTACTACACGGTGAGCAATCACGTGATCGTAATACGTCATTTTGTTGGTCCGCAAAGAATATTTTAGAAACAAAAGTCTTCGACTGAATCTTCAAGTGAGCGTAAGTTTTTCGTTTCTCAACCGATTTCTGTCAGATTTGTCGCAGGCAAAGGGGGAAACAGTACTCTGTCCCCGGTTGATAACAGTTTTCTTGAAATAAGTCGCTCTTTTGTAAACATTCTGGAAAACCTTTGCAAATTCAACGGTTTGTCCGCAAAGAATACTTCAATTTCGACAGTGTATTTGGAGTAAACCACTTTTAGTGCCATGTATTCACGACGAAACTTACTCCGTTGTCATTTTACTGCAAATAAACACATGTCAGGTCAACCCAGTGCCTCAGAAATCGATAAAACATTCAGTTTGTAGCAAAGCTAATCCTCAAAGGTAAAACATTTAATGCTAATCCGCATAGTTATTTTTCTTTCAGGAGTATTGAAAGTCGAGAGACGGGCGAACAACCACACCTTTGTGGAATTTGCGGGAAAAGCTTTCGCTACAAACGCAATCTTTGTATCATGGCTACTGCATATATCTATAGGAAAACACTGTATTTTATTTCTGATAATTTGAACTGTGTATGGAGGCGGAGCTTAGACTGTGATCTATCTACAATAGACAACATGAGTAAAGAGTACTCTTTTCGATATTTTTTATTGCCTTGATATATTGCTTTTTGGTTCACAAGAATGATTTGGAAAAGTCTCAATCGGCCGGTCAAACATTTTGGGAGTTATGTTTTTAGCGTTTGTTTGCATCGCTTGAAGTGACATTATATGGTCATCTTACTTCACATAGTGTATTTTTGGTGACAGTTTTATAAAAGCAATTTTCGGTTGATGTGCATTTAAATGTGTTAAATTAATGAAAATGCCACATTAGTATTTGAAGTTGGTGCTTTAGAAATAAAGAAATTGGACAAATAAAAGAATAGTTCCTTTCTTCGCAGTGATCTCCCTTGTGTTGTTGTAGTTTTTGGTAGAGATTTCGGCAGGCAGTGGAAGGGAAGCAACTCCTGTATGCAGTTTTTTTAATTGACTCTCCCAGTCAAAATAAGGAAAAGTAATATTTGGAAAGTTACTATTTCGTACTGGTAGCAGGAAAAGTTTGGTGTATTGGTTTAAAAGCTATTATTTCGTCTACCCTTTTAACACACACCTATGTCAGCTGGATTTTTCTTGAAAATAAAAATGTGCATAATTCCACTTTGATTTCTCGTAAATGATTCTTTTTAGACACATACATTTTTAAAGCTTTACTGTAGCAACGTCTACTGTTTTTTAATATCAGCGCCATCAGCGGTAATAACTATTTCAAAAGTGATTTTTTTTGAGCGGCGGTGTTTCTAAAACATAGAATTAAAAAAAGCCTATGCTTTTAATGGGTTTGATCACTTTGTTTGGTCCCGACCTCAACCTTCTTTTCTGGAGCTCATTTTGTTACGTCACATGATATTGTAGGGCGTGAGAATAATAGTTTCTGTAATGAGCACGAGGTTCAGATGAAAACCTGGTTTTGTGACAATTTCCTGTCACTTGTTTAATATGCACAGAGATCAGCGATGAAAGACGAGAAATCGCCTTTCCCGAACGTGAAGCTGCCTGTTTACTGGTATCTAAAGCTGATTCTTTCATTATCATAAATTACTGAGAGTACTGTTTCAGTGTGTGGGATCTGTATATTTAAAAGGGTATCAATGAGTTACAACATATTCAAAATCAAGCTGCCAGGTGTGTCACCAAGGGCACAGTGACAATCATTTTACATATGTTTACCAACACACTTAAAATGGAACACCATGCAGTCTAAAAGCGAATGTCATTCACAAAATGGTTTATAATCATGATGATGTTGACCTAAAACAATATCTCACACCTTACACAAGGCAGTCACACACCACCATCATTTAGTTTTACAGATACCAACTATCACTGTAGAATTTTACAAATTCTCATTCTTCCTCAGGACTGTGATCCAATGGAAGATATTGCCATCTGTTGTCAGCGCTGAATCTATCTCTAAATTTAAGTTAGCACTGGCTGCAACAACATTAATCCATAGTATCAAATACACTAGATTTTATCCTGTTTTTAACCCTACTTACTCTGTCTTTCAACGCAACAGTACATTTATATGTTGATATAGCAGTTATAGGGACTTTAAAATTGTAGTTGTTTCTTGCACATTTTATATTAGTGTCAGGTTTTCCTCGGTGGATTGAGTAGCGTGGCAAGCCTGGCAGCTGTCATTTTTTAACCACTTCGCATAGCCATAGTGGTATGCTTTGTTGTTATGTATGTGGTATTATTGAACGATCACCATTACTATGAAAGAAGACATATTTCACAAGAAAGTGGTTGAATAATGTCATATATATAACATTATACAGTAATTTCATATGTGCTATTGTCCCGGTGTATCAAATGTCTTCCCTGATACTGAAGGACAATAGTTAGACTGTTCTCAAATACACGCATGCACTAAATGGTTTTTACCAAATTCCTGTCTAATATGATAAGATATTATGAACAAACAAGCATATGACAATCTTTTATTACCATTCAAATTAAGTTATCAAAACTTGAAAAAAGTTAAACGAATGACTAGTTAGTAGTTATATAGACATTAGGTAATACATTGTAATGCATATGTTTGATACCAAGTTGTCATTTGAGTCAATGTATGCTATTCAACGTATATAGAACTATCTAAAATAAACCCTAACGATTATATCAGTTATTCGTTTGTATGGTACCCCTACCTGATATTTTTCTATCGTTAGGTCACCAAATTTATACACCTGCTTGAGGGCTCAATTTTCAGTTCAACCCTTCCAATATCGCCCTTGATATGCATTTGTTTAACCGGGAAATCCTATATTTGAATGCTGCAGAGTAGTCTTCCTTTGTATAGTCTTAATTTACTGGAATACGCCACTTCCGGGTGCAGATTTGGAAGAATAATGGCGCCTAGCTAGCATTTTTATAATCTGGGGAAGAGGAAAAAATCACAAGGACTTAGATGCTGGATGATTGAATTGGATCATATGTTCATCTCTAAGAAACAAACTATTTCACTTTTATGAGCAGGCGTTACCAGCTTATATTTTGTGTAGAATGTGAAAATGAGGAACAAATACAGGCTTTAAAAAAGATGTTGACATCTGTGTTTTAGTTAGTTACATGCATTTTGTAAGATGTATGTAATACATTTCTGTTTTAATTTGTACTAAAGTTCACATTGCTGGACACGATTAAATTCTTTGATATGTCATAAAGGTAATACAATTAAATTATTTGTATTAAATTAACGCACAAATTATTCCATACTAATATAGATACACATGTGACATAATAAACTTTTGCCACTAGCACAATTAACAACATTTAATTAAGGACATTTAAATGGTGAAACTGTCCATGCTGTCAATTATATAGAGCATGACCATATCGCCATGACAAATGTCGATTTGCCAGCAGCCTTACGTATGTGTCATTTGACCTGACCTGACCTGACCAACATATCACTTTCTGAAGATAATATATTCACAATACAAGGCTATTCAAATGGTTTCCTGTCCTAGGATACATATCTCCTTGAAAGAGATAAAAGCTCGTGAATTTGTGATACACATGATTTATTTCTGCGTGGGCCACGGCATTGTTATATATTATTATGTAGACAAAAATCGTAAGAATGGTGTCGTTTGGACTTTTTACAATGATATCACAATTACACTTTAGACATGTGTATTGAGGATAAACGAAAATTTGCTGAACTCAAAACACATTCATGCATCAGCCAACCGGATGACTGTGTTGTCATTTTAACCGTTGGAAACCTGCAAATGACATCACCAAATGTTAGGACTTTTATGGCGATGTATATATATATAGATGCTGAAAATGACATTATGCGCATCTTACTTTCTTACATCTTATTTTTGGTGACAGTTTTTATAAATGAGCAATTTTCGGTTGCTGTGCATTTAAATGTGTTAAACTAATGATAATGCCGCATTAGTGTTTGAAGTTGGTGCTTTAGAAATAAAGAAATAAAAAATTGAACGAATACAATAATTATTATTATTACTTTATTATAGTTCCTTTCTTCACAGTGATCTCCCTTGTGTTTTTGTTGTTGTTGGTAGAGACTTTGGCAGTGGAAGGGAAGGAATTCCTGCATGCAGTTTTTTTTAATTGACTCTCTCAGTCAAAATAGGAAAAGTAATATATGGAAAGTAATTATTTCATACTCGTAGCAGGAAGATTTTGGTGTATTGGGTTAAAAGCTATTATTTCCTCTACCCTTTTTACACACACCTATTTCAGCTGGATATTTACTTGAAAAAATGTGCATAATTCCAGCCAACCAGAAAATACATCAGATTTAAAATTCTAATACAATGTGTCTTTTTCAGAGACGTTTCAAACTATTTACATGCCCCGACAGTCTAAATAGCGCTCATACTAGTGTCTCAACGATTAAGATTCAAAAATAAAAATATGTACATGTATATGGTTTCATTTTGAGAGTCATTGAATAAAACAGCGCTTTTAAAATTGTGTGATTTTGGAAAAGGTAACAGAAAATTTAGCACCACAACAAGACATGAACCGCCGTTAACATAGCCAATTTACGAAATTACTACTTATTATCCTATGATCTCAGAGGTAAAACAGTTACAAATTGTTTACAAACGGTTTTACATAATTAGACAGTAATGGTCCCACAATTCACTGAGCAAGAACAATTTAAGACGTCTTCTCATTTCCGTGTACTTAACAAACCTTTTATTATTGTAGCATTTCTTTTACCCGAAACTTGCTTTGTCGTTTACATGTGATGGTAGAAACAACTGTTATATTTCTTTTTGGAATGCGGAAAGATTGTTTATATTAAATGATTAATCATCTTATCTAAAATGTTGTTTTTTTTGCCTAACCAACAGCGATACATATAAAAACCGTCGTCTGGTGGTTAAGAGACATACTGGTTTCGACCACAATCCAAGTTCTATTTTCGGACGCAAGAAGCTGGATTGTTCTTCTATCCGTCTTTAGAGAAGATAAAGACTTAAAAGCTGAAAAAAACTTTAAGAAAGCGTGCATCATACGCACATAAATGTCTCAACTTCGACCAGTTTTAAACTTTAAAAATGCGAGAAAAAAACACATTTAAACACCATGTACTACTGTAACATTGAAAGATGCAGTTGGCTTAACAAACAGGACATGCGATCCATAACTCTTATAAATCTTACTGAAGTATCATTTTAACACATACAATGAACATAACGTTGCGAATATAGTTCATTTTAATGTTTATTGGAAACGAAGACTATCTATTTCAGCAACTTTATAGACGTTTATATCGTAGCAACATACCTACAAATATTTTGCTCTTGTTTCGTACTTATTGCTAAAACGCTTCTCATCCTGTACTGCTATACGTGATGCTTCTTTAGCGTTTCGTTTCATTTCGGCTGTTTTAACCTCATCCGTTGTGCCCAGTCATTTTTATTGAAAAAACCCATCAAAGTTATAACTAAAGTATTTGAATCTGTGCTTCAATCTCTTTTACTACTGTTGACTACATGTTTACATGCGGCTTACATGCCCCACTGTGTTCCTTTAATTGTTCGTTTTGTCCTCGTGTGTTTGCTTTGTATGCTAGTGTGTGTAGGTAGTGTATATGTGTGTGTGAACGATGTGTGTGTGTGTCGTGTTGGTAGTGTATATGTGTGTGGTACTGATTGCGTGGTGTGTGTGTGTGTTTGTGTGTGTGTGTGTGTGTGTTGTGTGTTTGGGTGAGGTTGCGTCCCCTTTTGGGACGTGGCATTCCACAAATGGGAGAAATAACTAAGCTACCAGTTAGTACAGCATGTATTTTGATATAACACTGTATGGCTATTTGAAAGGCAATATAACTTTGAAATTATAAAATGCCCTGATATATTATTCTTTGAAACTGAATGTTGACTATTGTCTTTGTTCCATGATGACATAATCAGAAATAAACGGCCGAAAAGTTCTGGTATTTTAACCTAGTCATGAAAACCAGATTCACGCGCTAAAAAACGAAGTAAACCTGTATGATATAAACATGCCAATCTGTATTTAAATGAAATATATATAAGGTGTGTAATACGGCGACGTTTTGGACTGATTCACTCATCGTATATGCAGATGCTGAAAGAAAATGGACCAACAGAATGCGCATCTTCTCTCAAGATATATAACTTTTCAATACGTTTTTAGATATTGCACGGAGATATACTACGATGTTTTTTAATGTAACATGCAGGAAAAGGTCAGCAGTAATTAGGTAAAGACAAAACCTGCAAGTGGTTGCCTATAATTCTGCTTCATATGCAATAAGCCGAAGAAAACATACTCTTTGTTCTTTATTCTAATATTTCATATTGTCTGACTGTGTAAAATATGTAAAAAAAACATAAACGAATCCCAAAACAGTTAGCTGTTAAAATACTCACGAAGTATGTGGCTAATTGTCACTTTTTGACCTTTTTATTATGAATCCGACAAGATATGGAACAGAATTGTTAAAAATGTTTAAATAAAACGTTTTAATCGAATTAATTATGGTAATGAGCCGGCAGTTTGGTTTTTACGGTATACAGTTTTGTGTATTAAAAGAAATATATAACGGGAACAGATTTGTTTGGGTTGACATGTTCTCATCAAACAGTTCTTTTATTGTGTGAGTCAGCTAAAATATTTCACATTAAGCCAGGTGCAAGCGTGGCATGAAGACAAACTTTAAAAAGATTATATACATGTAATTCTTAGCGAAGTTTGAATAAAATTATAATTTGATGTCATTTCAAAAATTTCTCGAACATCCATTAGAAATCAAAACGACACTTATTTATTTTGGAAGAAGTATTTGTTACGCTTCGGCGACAAAAATATGTTTAAAACACTAAGTAACATTTCCAAATTATTGAATTTGTTTCAACCATTAAATTCTAATGAGCATATAAAAAGTTTTGCACCATTTCATAACTTGTAATATATTATTTACTAACATACGGTGATTATGTCCTTTGTATTTTGCATTCAGTCTTATAGAAATAAATGGCACTAAATGGCGAAAAAAATGTGGTCATATCTTAAAAATAGGATCAACAATAAATCTTTAAATCACATCATGGCTTATTAACGCGTTTTACATAAAAATCCACAAGCAAACTACTGACATATTTCATGATATTTGTATGCATAATACTTGCCACAAGGGCCACTTAAACCAGAATGCCTTTTAGTTGCGCTGAAAATTAGAATTGTGAACTAAACGCGATGCAGTCATAGACGTCCACATTGTAATACGCCATCTCATCATTGATATCTGTCCTATTTGCTGACAAGAATACAAAGAACAAGGTGCTTTCTTTTACCTTAAAAAGACTCGGTTTATTCTGGTCTACATTTATATAAAATAAAGACGAGGAAAATGGTATTGTATGAAATATTAGAAATTTAGCATACTGCGTTTTAGATAACGTAAAATGTATTTATAGAGTTGTTCGAAAGAAGGTTTTGAAAACAGAATTGTAACTGGCTTATTGCTTTTTATGTTATGTTAAAACCTGGTAGAAAACTAAGATTGACGACTTGAATGAAATGTCTTTTGCTACTTTATTTTGACGTATAAAATACTGAAAGACTAAACTTAAATTTTCATCAATCATTATTAAATCTATATTTTTACCCGCCCCTGCCTGTCGAGGAGGGGTAAATTGCTTTGCAGCTGTTGGCCGTTTAATACCTTCGAAGCAACATCTTAAGGACATTGGCCATGGACAGTAGATGGATACTATTCATTGTGAGGTCACTGGATCAAAGGTAAAGGTCATGTATGGGAAAACTGTTTCAGCTCAATCAGCTTAACATTGCTAGGAGCTACAGATTTAAAACTTGCTTGGTGTAAAATTTATGAATAGTAGATGATCCTGACTACGTAGGCTTGTTTCGCTTCAGTACTCAACAACCCTTTGACCTAGTGTCTTCAAACTTGCTATCATTTGAATTGAATTTTAATGACTTTCAAGTCACTAGATTATCAACAATTTACTCTGGGGTTGGGGGTATATGTGTTTTATAAACATCTCTGTTTGTTTTACTCTTTTCGTCAAGTAATTTGCAAAACAAAAATAATTAAGCAAATTACTTTTGAGAAACTTTATTTTAGTTAAGCCTATAGTTTGTAAAACACACCTTGTAAAATTCGAAAGTCAACCTCGTAGATTTGACCAGGAAACCTTTAAATGACTGAAAGACATTGAAACGACAAAACGCGTCGTATTTTATTTCGGGTTATATAATCATGTTTATGATTGACATTACAATTACATTGTATATTGCAATTACTTCAGTTTGGTAGTAACATATACATACTCGCAACTTTCATGTATAATCTAGCCAGATAATACATACAAACTCGATATATATTTCAACGGTTAATGGGGGTGGTCACCTACCCATCACAAACGACAAAATGAAAGACATTTCCTTGTATAAACCTCGTTGTAGAATTTAACAGAACGAAAAACTGAAAGACAGGGTGTCACATTTTGTCACTTTTATTGTGTAACTGAGTTAACTAAGCACACGTGTTACCTTTGTTGGATACATAGACTGTAATAAAATCTAATTAAAATACAAGAACAAATGAATATTAACAACATAATGAAAGCTCATTTGTTTTACACGGAAATGAAGCAATGTCACTGAATTAAATTTGTCGACTCCCAGCCTCCGTATTCCCAATAAAATAATATGTAAGAGGTCTGTTATCGTACATTACAGCAAAGTACAAGTTTGATTTGAGAAAATTTAAAAGCACTAATGCTATTGCACATATCTATCAAGCTGTTAAAAATAAAAACATTGCAGAGCAATATTCTAAGATCACTTTTGTCCTGTTTTTCCGTCTGTCTGTGACTGTAACGTTAAAATTATATAATTTTACTCACTATGTGGTTATCATTTTTTACATTGATTGACTTGAAATAAAAATCAAAACCAGTAAGAAGAAATGTAGAACATAAGTAATATAATCTTGCATCAGTAGTTTAATCATCAACCATTCTCATTTATCCCTTGTCCCATAATATGTCAATTTACGTTTTAAGATGATCCGATGAAACTTAACATTTAACGATAAAATGCCTACTGAAAATGGAATATACAAGAACTATAACAGTTTGATATTCCCCCCAGATCCCTGTGTATTCAGTTCTTTTGTTAGTTTTAAAAATAAGATAGCAGTAGGCAAACTTTATTTCTTCTTAGGATCACTCTTGTTTTTGATACCTGAACATCAAAGGAAAAGACGAAGTGTAAATTTTAAAGCCAAACTGTGAAAACGAATGTAACTTTGTAGACATAGAAACTATACGTATAGAAGGAATTAAACTAAAAAAATTATATCGAGGTGCATGAATGTAAGAGGTAGAAAACAGAAGTTACATTGAATTAAACCAAGCCCCAAAAAAGAAAGCTTTTAAAACGTTCAAATAGTGTAATCACTCCGCAATCGACAGTGCGCCTTGATATTTTGGCGTTTCTTGAGGTAAATGAACCATCGCTTTATTGTTAATGTTTTGGAGCATAGAATAAAAATGCATCTGAAAAATGGAATTTCATGTTTGACCTCTAAATAACACAACTGTTCAGGTATAAATGATTATATAAATGTACAAAAATATAAATAAATGTAAATGTACATAAATAAAATACACATGAATCATGACAACATCACTCTCGTACTGTTGGCTTCTAATATTGCAAATAACTAATATAGCAAGTTTATATCGTTAGTCAAAATGAGAAACTACATATACATATAAACATTCAAGGATTAGTGTTTATTCCTGTAGATATGGAACGAAACCACCAAATCCGAATTTGTCCCTTTGAACCTTCGAAAATGATATCCGGATTCGGGCACGTATCCCAAAGTTATATATCGCATGTCCATACAAAGTGTAGGATGTCTACCCTTTATGGCATTAAGCCGTAGATATAATCTTAAGGACATTATCAAAGTGAGTCTTCTCATTTAGGTTAAATATGACAATAAAATGTAAAATGCTCCAGAGTTTAATCTAACACTAAAGAAGACTACTTACGCTAAGATACAAAAAAGCTGTCAAAGGCTTTTTAAGATAATAACTCGATTTTTGACTTTTGAAGTCATTAATTCAGTGTTACGGAAAAGTGTTAAGTACATCCGAGCTATTGAAATTACATCATGAACCGTAAAATGTAGTCTTTCTTGCATTATCCAACTTTATCATTATCGATATACTTTAAAACTACATCCTATCCTGATAAAAAGGACCTCATGGGCTCTCTACTTTCAATTTACAAACTTATATATAAATTTGAATTTGCCGTTGCACACTTATGTACTCAATTGAACCTTTTTCTAGTACATGGCATTTTTAAGAAAACACATTTCCATAACATTATTTTGACGAACGATATGACCTTTGAATCCATTTATGATAATGAGGCCATTTGTGTCGTAATGTTCTCCTCAGCAATGTACCTTGAAACATAGCGCTATAATTATTCTTGCTCGTACTAACAATATGAATACGTTTATTATTTCTTCTTCTATTCACTGCAAAGTGCCTTTTCCCTTTTTTCGAGTATGATACATGTGTTCAAATTACAACTACAAACACGTAATACTGGCACGTAGTTAGGACAACTGCAAGAATCTGTGGATTCTGAAAAAAAGAGAAAAAATACATATAGCATACAAGTAAACAGCTTCGTAGCATAGAGACGTGTTCTAGTTATTATTCATTATTAATTCGTTACTTGAAGAAGTAGAAAGGCTAGTAGATATTAAGCAAAATGACATTGAATATATCGGTATATAATAAGAATGTATTTCTGGGGGTACAAAGGTATTATGAATCATTTGATGATTTTTGTTAATTTATATCAGTTTTTAAGTCATACATGAATATTTTAAGTACGATTAAATCATGCATAAACGATAACGAATAACATTAAGTCAACAATTATTGTTTTGCGAAGTTTGTTATAGCCACTAACGTCCGTTAAATATAATGCAAAACTTAAATTTTGGTTGACGTGCGGTTCATTTTGAATCGTAATATCCAGTACATTCATTCGGGGATTAACACCATTTCAACAGTATTTCAGTTAATCGCATACATGTATTATAACTAACCATCGTTTCTGGGAAGGACCAGTACTACACACCCGTTTCTGTAAAAATAAACCGTAAGCATTCTCACAAATGGATGTTGGAGAAAACCGTTACGAGTACGACATTTTAATTTAAAAAACAACATAATGGTATCAGATCTTACAGTGATTTGCATGGCTTCCATGTCCTCCTGAATGAGCCATTCTTTGTCCAATTGATTTTGGTATGGTAGACACGCTTTTTGGAATATTTGGAAGTTGATGACCATTTGGCATACTGAAAAGCCCCATGATATCTGTGTTAGCACCAACGGTTATGGATCCTACTGCCTCGCCCACAATACCAACAATATCATGACTATGTCCAGGCATAGAGTGACCATGGCCTCCGCGTATAACTTTCTCTGCATGAGGTATATTTGCTACGGCATGACTAGATGACGTTGAAGACTTTTGGGAAGATTTCGATGTTTTTGAAGTGGAAGATATCGTGTGAGAATCCACCATATGTCCTCCGCCTCCGGTACCTGCAAGACTTGAGGATCCCGTTAATTTCTGAGCTTGAGCACCATCGAGAATATATATCTGAGGAGCAACAGCGTCTGCAAAACCAAGGTCTGCCATACCACCTCCAGATGAAGCTGTTCCACCACTTACCGCTCCAGAAGAACTAGACGCACCACCACTACTACCACCGATTATTGAATCGAGAAGTGTTGCGCTCACAGTTTTTCCGGATTGTAAAGCGTGCTCTAACTCAGTGAAAGCCTTATTGTCTAATGTAAGAACGTCGTAAGCCCCGATATCGCCACCTACATTAGAACTACCTCCCTTTGTAGCGGTTAGATCAACTACATTATTCAAAGATTTAATACCGCCAATTGGTCCAGGTATGTTTGTCAAATCTGCAACATGACCTAGACTTGTTCCAGAAATACCACCTGTAGAACCAGTAAGATCAACAGTTGCGGACGCTGCTACATCTGTAGCAGTTGATCCTGCATTGTCCAGTATCACAATATCGCCAGAATTACCACCTATTATGCCAGTAAGATCTACAGCGTTCGAAGACGTAGAAAGTCCAGACATGTCACTTTTACTAATGCTCGAAGACTGGAAATCAGATCTGACTGAACTCGAAACACTGCCACTAGAGAATGAATTTGTATTAGGATCAATCTCTCCAGTGTCTCTTATTACGGAAGTTAGATCGATGAAAGACCCTCCTAATTTCGAAACTGGACCGGCTTTTCCTTTTTTCTGAAAGCCAACCGGAGAGCGTACTTTTGATAGATCAATGCGTTTGTTATTTGCTTTCCGTCGATCTTTTATAATGTTATGTTTTTGCGACTGACCTTTGGCGTTATTTTTATCCAAAAGGTTAGATGTAAACGACCGGTGTTCAAATGTTTTACTTGAAGAAATAAGTGATGACCCACTTAAGTCTATCGTTTTTCCAGAGAGTCTAGTGTTACTTTTACCCGTTTTTCCATTCCTGGTCGATTCTCGCCTAACAGTTTGGCCAACGGGTTTGGCTTCTAATGAATTTTTCCTGATCTGAACACGGTTTCCAGAATCTATAACTTCCCTGAGATGCGGCGCATTCATGTTATTGTCATTATTGTTGTTATTATTTCTTCCATCTTCGATGTAATTCCAGGCTCCACTGTTAAAAGCAGGAAATCCCGGACGTCTTCTTTTGTTATGACGACTTCTGCCAGAGTAGTTATTTTGAAAATTGTATGTGTTACGATCATAGTTGCCGTTATTATTGTATGTATGACGATTTCTTCCATACATATTGCCATTGTCATATCCATTATTACTGCGACGTGGATGAAATGGTACTCTTGGTCCTGCCTGGCGTCCGTATCCGTATGGATGAGCCTTTTGCGGGACAGGCGGTATTCGTCTGATAAGAATAACACGTCTCGGTCTCTCGGGCATCATGTTCGGTAGTGGTGGGCGTTTCACAATTGCTGGTGGAGGAATTCGGAACAGTTTAGGAGCATGTCTTATGTTAGGAGGAAACATGAACTTTGGTGGCAGCACTGGACCTGGTGGTAAGAACACTGGACCTGGCGGTGGTAGCAACATCTTCGGGGGTAAAAAGCGCGGGCCATGTATAGGTGGCGGGCCATGCATAGGTGGCGGACCGTGCATCGGAGGGCCAAAGAAATGTGGCTTTATAAAAGATCCTGGATGACCATACATTGCATCGGCGTACTGTTGCATGATAATGCTTCCTACAATAACTGCCAGTAGGGAGAATGACATCTTAGATCTGAGCTATTTCCCTCTGTAAATAGAATTAAAAATATATATTAATGCCTAAGATGAAATCAGAATTTAAATGAAATATTGTTTTGGTGTACCTAAGTTTTCTAACAAGATACATCGCAAACAACAACTTACATGGAAATGGCTTTAAATATATCGCAGGGTGGACAGCCTTTTTTATAAAAAAACATAATATCTTTCTATATTTCTATATTATTATAATGAAAATGTTAATGACAATTATCATATATTTCTGCACAATATACGTTTTTGTCCTTGACGTGAATACGAGATATTTTCTGTAACTTTTCTCTACAAACAACATGTTTGTGCTTGCATTATTTCACTTCGGTTGTTGGAATGTTTGCAGTTACGTACCGTAGATAATCATTTTATGGACCTATCGCTCTCATCGATCAACTATGATACGAAATATAAGAGTGTTTTCTTCTTTATCAGCAAACTATTTGTATTAAAATCTTTAGCAATGGATTTACAAAAGCTTAAGCTGTAAAACTGGTCGTATGGTACATGAAGAGACTAGACCTTGCGCCAACTGAAAAAGAACTTGGCCGTAGGTTTCAGAATGTCAGGCAGCTTGAATACTTTTATTGCATTTTGTACTTGTACATGCATTTGTATTAAAAATCTGCGTGGGAGGTAACGTTTTAAAAAAGAGTGCACGCGTTGAATTTCATTTTATGTACCAAAAAACCTTACGAACAATAACCGTTTGTTGCAATTTGAAGAAACAAAGCCCAATCTAACAATGTTAATTTCATGTGAAATTTTATAGCAGTATTATAAAATGACTTTAAAAGCAGTTAATGTCTATATTAATAAAATACTAGTTAGAGTGCCCAGCTACTTTTTGTGTTAAGCTATATAAAATCATTGTTGCGTGTGTTCTTTCAAATGACAGATCGTTACTTTAAAACTCACAAGATTATACTCTTTTCTAAATAAGCTGCTTGTTTATTTCATGGTATAGGATGACCACCTGTCTGAGTGGTCCACACAGTTATAAGAGGCTCAATGTACACACTCAAAATGAATCACAATGATCTCCCTTTTCGTTTAATGTTCCTTTTCTTGTGATGTCATTTGCCTAATATGTCTACAATCAACAATTATTGTGATGTAAGATATTTATATATCAATAGAAAACGGAAAATGTTGTTATTGTAACACAGATCATTATACGAAAAATACAATAATTGATCAGATACTGTTGAAAAGTAATATCAAGTTTGAACAATATGCGCGAAGTGAATATTGATGGCGTCTGTCTGTGTTTGGCCTATGGTTGTTTCAAACCTTTTTTTACAACGATACAACAACAGTGACATTCTAGATAATCTGTTTTATCTTTATTTAAACCACCGGTTGAAAGAGCCATACAATTGGTAACGTACGTACGGTGGTGATTGCGTCTTTTCAAGATGATGTATATTTCGCAAGTGCTTGCTTATTATTAGTAATTGACTTGATATAAAAAATAAGATATCTTTTCGAATCAGACAAAAAACTTTGGTTTTCGAATAGTACAAACAGAATAATTAGACTCGGGGCGATTCTTTTGAAATATTACAAATCATATTATTGTCCAAAATATATTAACTTGAGATGTTTAATACATATATATATGACAAACATCTGCCGTAGAAATTAAAACATCAATGTCACACAATTCAAAGCGTTGTTAATTGCAGTTACCATAAAGTAAAACATACATGAATAGTAAATAACTAGATTCTGATAAAGGTATTTGCATATTGTTGTGACATATAATGTGTTTCACTTATAAGCAAGTAAACGTAGCCACTTTTTGAACCTATCGGAAATAAACTGGCAACTCTTAGAAATTTTATACATTAATGGGCTTATAACTAACGTAAAATGTGCGATCAGGATAGTTTGTCCATTTATAGAATGTAGAACTAAGCCGGGATATTATGTGATTGAATGTTTACAGAGAAAAAACAAAACAGATTTGAATACAAAGAGCACGACCTTATTTCTAAGATGTTGACATAAACAGCAATCAACTTGTATTATTAAGTTCCACAAAACATTTGAGATAAGTAAAGATTAAAACCACTATGAAATTTCCAATAAGTAAAGAATTTTGCGTGGTCTTGGTGGATTCACCAGGGAAGAAATCCCACGGTCGACCAAGACTATAAGCAATAAAAAAGAAGAATTTAGCATGGAATTGTACAGGCTATGACAATTCTAGATATGAAGAAAACTTAAATTCATGTATTAATTTTTTGATGGATAATTTAAATTAATTGATTTTAAATAGATTAAAGTCATTTTTTTCATACGTGTAAATGAAAAGTAATTTACATAGATTCACACCACTTATTTAAAAATCCAGTCAAAAATTTCAGTACAATATGTTTTTGAACTTAAATTGTTACCTCGCAATTATTAATTCCAGGACTGATGTTATGCCGACCCTGGGCACCAAAGCAACAAGTGACTACAAACAAGCGCCAACTAACGTTTTTGTATAAAATGAAAGCCTTCAACCGTGAAGTTATCACAATTAGACAGAAGAGTTTGCTTTAAAGAATGGCACTGTGACCTAACTAGTAATAAATTAAATTTGTGGTTTATCATTTATGATATAGCACGCCCTGTAATGTTCACCAGCCATAGTACAATAATAAATCACTGCAGCATCTTTGTCGTCACAAGGAAAAAAAATAATTCAGATGTGATAAAGATGGTTATGTATTGAAATAATAACAAATCCTAAAACTTTATGGTCAAGTTTCGAATAATTTTTCAATCGCACGTTAAATTTAAACAAAGTTGTCTATTTGTTCAGATTAATCATGCAAACAAAACACATTGCTCAGGACGAGTATCCTTTCTTTTGTGCAAGTTAGAAAGTATGCATAAATATCAGCCGTAATTTAATTTTCTTATTTTGCGATGCAAAAATGTGGTAATTATTTTTGTGATGAAAAATCAGAAACGTCATTGTACTTGTATAACTTGTATATTGCTACTTTGTTAGTGCTTCAGTTATTTAGTGCATTATCCAGTACAACTTGGAGTCTATCATTTGAACGTCCTTAGACTTTTTTGTATTCCTACCATGTTATCTTTATCTTTTTCTATACATTTAAAAACAAGTCGTCCATGTGTTTATTTTGATCTTTTCGTTACCTAGTTTAGTTTAGTTTCATTTTAATTTACTATAGTTTACAAAGAAATTGTTTATCAAATATTTAAAAAATAGTACATGTAATCTTGAACTCAAAAGATTAATATCGTAAAGGCAAGTAGCCACGCCTGATACCAACAGCAAAGGCCTGACCATTCCCTGGTACCAAACTGCGCTAGTCAGCAGTAAGTTAGACTTTTAATAAAAAGTTATAAATGGATCAAATACTGTGAGAAACAAAGTAGGAGCGGATCAGTGGTCCAGTGGTAACGCGCTGAACTTGTAATCGCAGGTTCGATATCCCGCTCCTCCACTACCATAACTAATGGCCTTTCGGAAGAGACATAAAAACCGAGGTCCCATGTATCAGTGCTGTACACCAGGCATGTTAAAGAACCAAGAGTGTCTCTGGAACGGGACAAGTTCTGTATCTTGCACTATCCACCGAAAACCTAAAATATCTAAACTCTTCTGGGGGCGTTGGTCATATGGATTATCCGGTACCGACGATAAAACTCTGAAATACATACATACATACAGAAACAACGTCCTTTTCTTACATTAAGGATGCATCAGTTAGGTGTTATAACCTTTCTGTAAAAAAGTGATATTGGGGAAAATGAATTATTGATGATGTCAATTTTTTTTTCGCAGAACAAGACATTTTCGGAAGATTGCAAAAGCAACAAGACTTTATTGTCAACAAAAGAATATTTCAAAATTCAGAATTTGCAGTTGAAACTGACGACTTAAACATTTTTCCAAATAGATTTAACCACAAAATAACAACAAATTTAAAGAAGCAAAACTGTCGAATACTTAGATGGTTTCGCGACGTTTACTCCATTATCGTTTGAGAAAATAATTGATGTGCCCAAAAGAATTCATTTATTTTGTTTGTTTTTTGGAATTAGGTAATGTATTGTAGTAGGCTTTAGATCATCCTAAAATTTTACACCTACCCGAATGGTGTTTTAGAAAGCAAATGGAAATGCTAAAGAACGGTTATTCTTACCCCTTGAAGACACGACTGTTCCAGGTCTTTGCAACATCGTAGACGTATTTTTAAAGTGACATTTATGCGCATCTTATTGCACATAGTGTATTTTTGGTGACAGTTTTATAAAAGCAATTTTCGGTTGCTGTGCATTTAAATGTGTTAAACTAATGATAATGCCGCATTAGTATTTGAAGTTGGTGCTTTAGAAATAAAAATAAAAATAAAATTTATAGTTCTTTTCTTCACAGTGATCTCCCTTGTGTTTTTGTTGTTGTTGGTAGAGATTTTGGCAGTGGAAGGGAAGCAACTCCTGCATGCAGTTGTTTTATTTAATTGACTCTCCCTGTCAAAATAGGAAAAGTAATATTTGGAAAGTTATTATTTCGTTCTGGTAGCAGGAAGAGTTTGGTGTATCGGGTTAAAAGCTATCATTTCCTCTACCCTTTTTACATACACCTATTTCAGCTGGGTTTTTACTTGAAAAAAATGCGCATAATTCCACTTTAAATAAAATGTTTTTGATGTAACATCTTCACACAAAAACATGTATCAAAAACTGTACATTCAAAACAGTATTTTGGCGTTTTAGGGTGTCGGGTGTCTCCGGGTTAAGGATCTTGCGGACCTTATAGATGACTGTGGTCTCTGATTGGCCAAAATAATTGGTAGCACTAAATTTTTCTATAATAAATATAGAAAGTACAATATGGTTGAGCATTACAAAAACATATTTCATTAATTTTCTGATTAATGTGAAGATGCCCTATAGCTATATGATTATATTTCATTTTTTGACAGAGTGTAAATAAAAATCGGACAACGAGGTGGTGATGTCCTACTGACACAATTTTCGGATATAAAGTAACCCATTATGTATGTAAAAGGGCATTTTTTGGGTGTGACTAACTAAAAGTGGTTCTACAGATTTATTGAGGTATAAATTCTCAACAATTCCGCTTGTATGACTAGTATCGTATTTGTATGTAAACATATTTATTAATGTGCTTCCATTTGGTGGCATACAGCTTTCTGTCGTAAGTTTATTATTTTACGTTCGTGTTAGTTATCTAGTTAACCACTTACTATTTGCAATTCTATCAGGTTATCTAGTTACATATTCGCGAGAAATCTCCAAGTAAGATAAATACAAACATCATGGCCTGAACTAGAAGAAATCACTGTCTCTATACAATTTAAACATCCGTTTAGTTTAATTATTTTATATTATGCACAAAAAGTCACAAAAAGCCCTTTTAAAAGGCACCCATCGTCAAAATACACGAAGGTCATGATTTTACCATAACAAAATACGAAAGTATGGTGTCGAAACGGGCCAACAATGCTGCGAGTGAAGGAATTGACAAAACACATTTGAATGAACAGGTGTCATACCTCCAGACTTACAAATATTATAGCCGTTACGAATTTAAATAGGTCATTTATCATATGTTATTAAAATAAGAATACTTCTATCTTTTGCCAAACATTTTGTTTCAAAATGGACACCATATATCAGTAGGAAGGTATGTTTGTAAGGCACAATACTTACTAAAATATGATGACCTTGTGGAAACAAAACTCTAACATGAAGAGATTTTGATTATTAAGTACACATCAATTACGCATTAAAGGTAGTGCACTTTGAATATTGGATTTATTGAAATTACAATGTTTATATGATATTTACTAGTGTAATGCAGATAATTGCAAACACGAACTAATGCACAGCCGAAATTTGACGGCCGATTTTGTTATAACATATAAATACCTTATTTATTTAATTATCAACCCTTCCAATATCTGTCAGCTTATTTTTAGCTATCTGTACACGAAAGCTTACATGTTTTGCATTTATTAGGACACTGGGTAGATACTTCCGTTACATGAATTTCAGAATGATCGAGTGATAAAAATGTCATACGGAAAAGTATTTGAAGAGTGGGTTTCCTAAGGAAGAGCATCATGGCAATAACCCATGTTAAGTAAACGGAGGTTTAAACGTTAAATTATCAGCCATATGATTTGTACCACTCGATCATCTTCATAAATGCAAGACACGATAGCATTGACAATTAATTAAAGAAAAGAAAAGACAGGTGGTGCGTAAGAAGTTTCTTTAAGTATATATTTACTCTTTTATTTCCCCATTTCTGAGATACATACCAACATAATGTAAGAAACAAACAAATACATTTTAGCAATGAGACGCCTAAATCGTTAACAATTGAGAGCATTCAATAATTTTGTTTTTTTACTATTGGGACACATGTTTTCGACTCAGATAAAGTGTTATTCAATCAGCTCTGATTCATGGCGACTTGACTTGAAACTAAAGTTGATGCCCCCACTGACAAGAGAATATGTGTGTTGTTTAGTTTGAAATAAATCGCTGTATGATGGAGGAAAATCACTTACATGAAATTTAGTTTTAATAGCCAAGCGAATATAATCCGGATATAAACACAAATTTAATTATAATCTGAAAATATTTGGTATACATTGAGGTAAATTAACTGACATATTGACTGTTCACCATCTAATACTGAAACAAAAATCGTGCGGGTATGTCATTGGAGAGGTACCATACTTCCGAATTTTCTGTTCTGATATACCATTGAATTTCGCATATTTTGATTACTAGTACCTCTTTAAAAATATTTTTGTGTTGCATCTAAGATGTTCTACAATGTAAAGTGATGGCATTTCTTTTGTTTAGGCTATGTAGATTTTGGGTAGACTAGCCAAAACTGGATTTAAAAATCAGTTATATATTTAAGTTTTGTGTCGAAGTACTGTATTAGTAGTCGACTCTATTTTACCAAACAAAAGTTGAGATATTTACCTGTTCTGCGACATTCACATACATAGGTTTGTAACGTCCATATTGCAACATCAAATGTTTTCACGCCATGACATAGTTCTTATCCAAGTCAGCATCTGATATGTCCGACTTGTTGCACTTACCTAGTTAGTTAATGCCCCTAGTTAACTGACTAAGTCTGCAATTGTGTGTTGTAGATACGTATGACTGGTAAACTAGTCACAGTTCGCATTTATGATGGAGGTGAATATAAATCATTTTAGGTATGACTTCACTAAACGCTTGTAATTTGCCAATGGGAACTTATAGACCATATTAAATATTGCTGTGAAAAGTACCTCTGGATTGGTTTAAATGATTAGTTGCAGCTAAAGTTTCTAGAATAAAATCGAGTGTACAATGGTTGACATAACAGAAAAAAAGTTATTAATTTTCTAATCATTTTACGGTATTCTATGGCTATCGTGAAAATATTAAATGTTTTCGGATTTGTGTTCAATAATATACGCAGGTTGATGTTACGGTGCAATTTTCGGATGATAACGTACACTTTCTATATAAAAAGGGCTTTTTGTGTTGCATCTACAAGATGTTCTACATTGTAAATTGAGGGTGTATCTTTTCAACGAATGTTTTGGCTATGCGTACCGTTTTAAATGTTATACAGTAAGTCTATGAAAAGGATTTAGTAAAGTCATAGGTATATATTATCAATTTTCGTCGATGTAAGTAAATCTTATTTAGATTTACTGTAAGACAATTCCGAATATTTTATCAAACAAAAGTTGGCCAGATATGGTCCTGTTCTTCGAATTCAATATTTTAGAAATTTTCAGTTGAACATCAATTTATGCAACATGTCAAATACTGGTATATACGGCCATGCCAATAGTTCTTAACACTTGTTTGTATTTTTGCTTGATTTTTTCAACATAACTAAGTTGCAACTTCAACCTAGTTAGTTGAATATTCAAGATACTAAGTTGAAAACTACTTAGTTTGCAATTGTTGAGGTATTCGACTTACCTAAGTGGTAAACTATTCAAGAGTTCGCAATGTAAGATAATTCATTTTAGTAGACTTAACTAATTCGATACTAATTGAATATTCAACTTACTAGTTGACATATTCAAGATACCTAGTTGAATATTCAAGATCTGGTTTAAAATTCGACTTAGTAGCATTGAAGTTTTTTAGATATTAATTAATCAAGTGTACAATGGTTGAGCATCAACAAAATAATAGTTGAATATTTAATTTTCTAAGATCAATGTTAGATTATGAATGTTCTATGGCTAATCTGAAAATATTCAACTTATATTTGAAGAATATGATACAAAGTTGAATCTTACAGGTACTTAGTTGGGTATTCAACTTACTGGTTAAATTTTCGGCTATATAAGTATAATATTCAATGTATAAGTTGAAAATTAGGGCATTTAAGTTGTGTAACTTAAGGTGGTTCTTCAGATTTATATCTGGAATATTCAACTTACTCAAGTCGAATTTTCAACTTGGTATGTTGGACCGTGCTTAAATGTTATACAGTAATCTTGAAAATTAGATTTAGTTCTAGCATACTCAACTTACTGTTAAAACAATTTGCGAATGTAAGTTAATATCATATTACTGTGAAATCAACTTAGTATCTTGAACAGTCAACTAAACAACCACGACCAATCGACCAAATAATAGTCTTTATTCGAATTCATATCTTGAATTTTAAGAAATTATCAGTTCAAAATAACATTTAATAAAACTAAGTGGCCTTTGATCCTGGTAAAGGTTTAGTCAATGGTTTTTATTTATTTACTACTGCAATCGGGCCCCGTGCTTATAAAACATTTAGCACAATCTCATACTCAGCACGAAATCATGCTAAAGTAATATGAAGTGAAGTCAGTTGATATTTTTAAAAAGTCGGGTACATAAGCTGAAGAATCCGACTTTTCAAAACAAACATAACTGGACTTTACGTCATATTACTTAAGAATGATCTCACACTGAGTATGAGATTGTGCTCAAGATATTTTTATAAGCATATGGCCAGATTCGATTTATTCTGTATAGCTTACAATATGTTTAGAACAACTATATTTATAGAATTCTAACATGACGACCAGACACCAGGACTTCATATAGTTGCAGATTTGAAAAAGCATTTGACAGTCTCAGTCATTCTTTTGTTTTCAAATAATTCAAGTGCTTTAACTTGGAGCATTCTTTTATACACATGAGCAAACTGTTTTACGACGATATAAATAATGTAATCATAAATAACGGTCATATATCTGAAAAATTCCCCTTCAAGCGTGGTTAAGACAAGGTTGTCCACTTTTCTCTTTGCTCTTTATTTTGTGCACTTGAACTCTCGCAAACTATATAGAAATAGGTAACCAAATAAAAGGTAAAACAATACATGGACAAGAAATTAAATAACGTTTTTTGAAGATGATGTAACTCTTCTGAAAAATAGAGAAAAACATTTTTTGATAAATCAGTTAACAATTTTGAAAGAATTTCAAGCTTTAAATTAACTTATTACAAAACCTCAATTTTGCGTGTTGGATCGCTTGGCCATACACATATCAAATCAATAATAAATTTATTTGAACTTCTGAATCAGCAAACACGTTAGGAACAATACCGAGACAAATAAAAAAACGTTAACTTGGAACCTAAATTAAATAGCTAAACAATGGGAGCACAGAAAACTAACTCTTTTAGGAAAGATCACCGTTATAAAAACATTTGCACCACCAAAGCTCATATATCCTTTAACCTCCTGACCCTGGTGCAAACACAATAAAATATATAATAAAAGTAATGTATGGTTTTATATGAGATAAAAAGCCAGAGAAAATCAGAAGGGCAGTATTGCAGCTCAATTATGAACAGGGTGGGATAATAATATTACCGTAATGAACTCTGTATAGTTGTACATGTATCTAGTTTTCAAGCCATGCACATGAAGACTTCCAATTTTAAGAGTAGTTTTACATGTGTTTATATGCATTTATTTGAATAAAACAAGCACGATCAGAACACAAAGAGTGTTCGCTGCGGACACACAGTTTGGAACTGTTCGCAACCTGCCGAAGCAGTGGACACCTCAGCGTCTACTTTGTCCAATTCCTTTGAGATATCTGCACCGTCACTATCGCGATCTGAAACTCGACTTTTGTCAATAGATATTTTCAGTTTGGTTCAGGGTTCGTACCGGAGTGAAGCCGCTATCTAAAGCTAAAAGATAGAAGATACTGGCTGCTTCACCGCAGTTTAAATCTTAGCGCTTAAGTCGTCACAATAATTTTGTGACTGCATTTAGATAATAAAATTGTCAGTTGTCAATAAAGTTGTACGTTTCAATAAAGTACTTTTAGATAAAATAAGCTTTCTTTCAGTCGCCAAGAGTACAACAAATAACATAAGCCATGAAAGGGCTCTTTAATCGACTTTTACAATAACAACATATAACATCTTTTGTAAAAGGCTTAACTAACACACAAAGTTGCAATTATAAAAGGCAATCAATAAGATTTGTAAATGTCTATGTCACTTATTGTTCTTTCACAGGAAGGAACACTTAGATTCATACAGACGCACTTGACTGAACAATGCATTCTGGAAACGGTTTTACGGTATGTTTCCATTACACCTTCCGTTAAACCAACTCACAACCAATAGTACAAGCTATATGTGAACGTTACAGCGGTTACTTCTCTTTATATGCCAGTATCTTCACCGGGTAAGACATTGCACATTGAACTTTTTGCATTCCAAGTTTGACAGTTATCTGAAATGAACGTGCATATCTTACTGTTAACTTACATTTCGTTTGCATAGCGTAGAAATATGCTAAAATTGTTGCTGAAAGTACTTGTGCGAACTTATCATGTGATCATAGCAGCCTAGCTCCTACGTCCAGATAAAAAAGACATCTGAGTTTTGAACTGACTGAAGTTTGTTATTTGTCTTGTTGTTTCATGTAACCAAGGTCTTTCAAATAGTACTATTTGAAAGACTTTGATGTAACGAATTCCATTTTTAAGCATATGTGCTGCAAATTTAAATGAACTTTTACCGTATGTCGCGGTAATGACTTTAGGTACCTGCAGTATATAGCTATATCATTTTTTTATCTTACCATGACTGCTTTATTTGTATAAAATCGGTATGCCGTATAAACATGGGCTTTATACGCCAGACAAGCTTTACACAACACGAGAACGTCTTGCCTTACTGACATTCTATTATTCAATTCAATGTGAATAGACAAGAGTTAAAATTTAACGAAGTATAAAGTTCTACATGTCTTTTGACAAAGGAAGTTCTAATCATTACATTTTGGTACAGAACATAATCGCATAAGTATATATACTAGCCCTTCAGTTTTACCCCGTCTACGTCAGTGAATGAAGTGTGTGTACAGCACATTGAGGCATCATTTGCTCATAATAAGACATGTTTGCCATTGGAGTCAGTGCTTTCTTTTAAATATCCATTTTTCAACTTCTCTTCATTCATATTCACTAGATCCACTAACGTACTTCCTTATAAAATGAATGAACAAGACCTGAGAGTGTAATCGAATAGATTTATTATTTAATAAACTGAATGAAACTGGCCCGGGCCCAGGTCAATTATAATTGGATCCAGATTGAAATAATAGGCCTTTAGAGAACATACATGCATACACTATACATACGGCATAAATATAGAAGACCCATAAGCACGCAGATAAACTGAGTTTGACATCTGCACATCACTGTCCTTATTTACGGCCAAACTACAAATCACAGTACCAGGTATGAGATGCCTAAATCGGTGAAAACCGGAAGCAGGTTATTTTGTGTAGGGAACTTGCGGACCTACACTATGTGTTTGATTGCTGATTGGCTGAAAGTAAGTGGATGCATACAAAAAAAAATATTTTGAATCAATCGCTGGATGATAGATCACAAATGAAATATGAAGAGAAAAATCTGGATATGAATTATATTCAAAATATTTGGTATTTGAAAATACTGACATATTTGGTCGGTGACCACTAAAACTGCCACAAAAATGGGGGTGGTGTCATTCAGCTCCAAATTACTGGCTAAAGTATTGGATCACATGTATAAATTTTGTTATTTTTATGTGGGACTAGGATGATTCTACAAAGTAAAGTTCATTTCAGCGTCGGTGAGATTTTGGGTAGTCGCACCAGAAGAAAACCTTATAATGTAAGTCTATGGAAATGTATTTAGGCGTCTCATACCTAAAATAGCACGACAACGATGCTTATGCGTGTCCCCGAGATCTTTTGACCTTGTTTTGTATTCAAAAAGCTTATTTGGTAACAGTTACTTGTTTGGAGGTCTGGAAGGAAACAAAACAGCTTTTTTGATATTTTTTATCAAAATAAAGGTTCAAAATGTACCCCTCAGTCAGATTTAGGGGATTAATAACTGTTTGATTTCGTTGTGCACATATGGGTACGGAGTGTAGAGATGTCAGCGCAAATCTGAATTTGTTACTAGATGATGATTTTAGTCTAGAGTGCAGGTATGGTTACAAAGTTTCAATATACGGGACCAGCAGTGGAGAAAATGCTGAAAAGAAATGTGCAAGGGCAGATAACATGTTGTAAATAGAAGCGTGAAATGTGGTATATAATTCATAAATTATAATTTATAAAGTATATTCCCGAGCTGTTTATGCTCGGATTTTAGTACGTACTGTCATTTTATTGGTGAAATTATGTTATTTAGACCTGTAACTGAATCTCAAAATAACTAGACGGATGAATATCACCTAAATGGCTACTGTTTTAGTAAATGATTTTCGTCACCATATGATTTTAGAACTGTAAACATACCAAAGAAGTATACTGTTGTAATTAAAATGTGTTTCATAAATCTAGCCGTCATGAAATTGGGTAAAAACAGTGTTAACATTGGAATTTAACAAAATTCGACGTAATTCTTATCACTAAATGTAACAAAATATCCCGGAACACATAGGGAAGGGCAATATAGATTTTGAATTACCTCCCTTTAATTACAAAAATGCCTTAAACCCCATTTTTTGAGAAAATCTGCTCAGTTTTTGTAGCTCATCTGTTGTTTTTCATTTAATTAAATACGAATTTTGTTAAATATGCATCATCTTTTGTCGCTTTTGCAATTTCGGTGTCAGAAATACGAATATTACTCTAAAATTGTATAAAAAATATGCTTTTTTGGCCTCGGAGGGATGCATCGCGTCAGTTATCCTCTATTTGAATTGAAATTTCATGCATAGCCGTAGCAATTCATATTTTAATGAAAAAGTTGCACCTAAGAAGCATTCGGCTCTTTACTTTCATGTTACATCTGTTAGAAATTCAAATACTACGCATATTACTCTTAATTTTGGGCACCCGCAACGTCCATCTAGATGATTATTTTTTGGTTTTTACTTAGCAAGCCTGTTTATACGGTATGCGTATGAACAGCCTTAATTCCATTGTACTTTTTTATGTAATTTTTTATTATATCCTGCTTTTTAGAACACTATTTTGTGATAAAAAGGCAAAATTTCTTCAAAATTTCATATTTTTGGAAGGGGTGGGGTAACATAACATGCCATTACAGGAAGAGTATATGATGCATCAACCAAATAAAAACATATATTTTTAATAGACACTCTGCTCCTTGTCCAGTCACATTTTCGACTCTGCAAAGAAAAGTATACAGATATCACAACTGATATTGAAGCAATTTGACAAAATATTTCAAAGCTCAGCAACAGCACACGAAAACGTCTCGACCTGGTCATCAATATGGAGGTATATTTTGCGCGCGATGCTATGCAGATTCAATCAAAGCTATAGTTTGGTCCAGGAATGGTTTTTTATTATTCGAAAGAGTTCTAAATGCGTACAAAAGCAATCGTCTCAGTCTTTAGGTATGAGATGCCTAAATCGGTGAAAACCGGAAGCGGTTATTTTGTGTAGGGAACTTGCGGACCTACACTATGTGTTTGATTGCTGATTGGCTGAAAGTAAGTGGATGCATACAAAAAAATATTTTGAATCAATCGCTGGATGATAGATCACAAATGAAATATGAAGAGAAAAATCTGGATATGAATTATATTCAAAATATTTGGTATTTGAAAATACTGACATATTTGGTCGGTGACCACTAAAACTGCCACAAAAATGGGGGTGGTGTCATTCAGCTCCAAATTACTGGCATAAAGTATTGGATCACTGTTTTTTTTTTTTGTGGGCTAGGATGATTCTACAAAGTAAAGTTCATTTCAGCGTCGGTGAGATTTTGGGTAGTCGCACCAGAAGAAAACCTTATAATGTAAGTCTATGGAAATGTATTTAGGCGTCTCAGTACCTAAAAGACTAACGTAGCGATATAAGAAGAGATGATAACAATATTTCGTAGTATTCGGAAAAGATTTTTGATGTAAACATTGCGCAAACTGACACGTTACTTTCACATTTATTTGCTGTTGCAATAAATTGAAACATTTAGACTCATCGTTTCATTTGATATGAAAACAAATATAAAAACAAAATTCTTTTCATGGAAAGAATACAATCCTTTCTCGATAAAGGTAAGAAAAACGTATTTGAAATATGTTTTCGCGACGTAAATTTGGTATCTAACTCCTCTTCCCGTTCCAGTGTCGATGCAGGACCACGAATGTAGCATAGTCGCATCGTTGTATCGTATATTAGGGCTTTATCGTTGGTACCGGTTTCCCATATGACCAACGCCCCCAGAAGAGGTTATTTTAGGTTTCGGAGGATAGTGCAAGATACAGAAAGCGTCCCAATTCCAGAGACACCCCTGGTTCTTATACATGCCAGGTGTATAGCACCCATACATGGGACCTCGGTTTTAGTCTCATCCGAAAGACTGTTAGTAATTTTAGTTGGTCAGCCCCGGGAATCGAACCCGCTACCCCGAGATTACAAGTCTCATGCTCTACCGATTGAGCTAACAGGGCTGACTCACATCGTTGTGAAATATATACACAATATATACTGATCGAGAGTTTCATAAAAATCCTTCAAGTAGTTAAGGAAATATGGAATGGACTGTGAGGAAATGTAACGGGAGGAAGAATGGACGGAGACCATTCCTATATCCTGCTAGGGCTATGCGGATAGGTAATGGACTAAGCACTGTTCAATGGAAGACCATTGACTGTTGATAGGTCTGATTGATGTCAGATTAATCTAGTTTAATTTGGAAGGTCACTTTTGATGATTATAAAATAACAGGTCATAAAATTGGCAACACTGGATAGCTGAATGAATTAGGCTAATGGTTGAAATCGGCGCTGGATAGTAGACTGGCTCTAAAACAAAACAGTGAAATATTATTACATGTAGTAAAAAGGATATTTCAGGGCCTGGTGACCAGGCTAGGCTAATGGTAACCCTCATTATTAGAAAATTGAATTCACCTTTTATGAAAAAATGTAAGTTTTTATCTGTTAAAATATTACCTTATAACATAGTGAGAAAAATTTGGTTCGAAAAGTCCTCAGTTATCTTAGTCTGCACAATGCTTGACATTAGAAGTGACACAAATGGATGTATTGTCCATACATGTATTTAGAAATAGCACAGTATTTCCTGAAGATCAGTTCAGATCAGTTTGATTCAATACTTATAAAGTCCAGAGATTGACACTTACCTTCTGGTGTGGTGTCACAGTGGGCTACCTACCTGGAAAAACTGGTGTTCCTTGCCAGGTTTTGGGATCCCTCAATTCTTCAAACAACAAGAATTTAACCATTGAATGTTCATACTGTGGTTTTCTAAATTTCTATTAGAAAAATTGCATAATAGGAACCCTGGAGGACCACCCAGTGTGTGCAAATTTGGGTTCCATGGTAACTGGGTGGCTGAGTTTTGAGGCCTGTTCAAGTTTAATTACATGTACATGTACATTATTGTCATCAGTGTTAGATGCATTGTATAAAGAAAATCATCGTACAGAAAATTGCATTACTTTGTATTCAGAGCTTTTTTTACTTTGGTTATCTAAATAATCTAGATTTATATGTCTGATGGTATGTAGTGTATTGTAAAAACACATTTTAGTTTATCCTAATTGTAAATGTCTTGCCAACTCAAAATAAATCTTACCTTTTCTTCCATTAGGCATTTTGTCAAGGCCATACTTTTAAAAGTCGTTTGCTAATTTAAAAGTAAAATGTAGATTTTATGTAAAATAAGGAAAATGCATGCACTTGAAAGTCTCTAAAAGGTGGATGATTTATTACTATCATTTGTTAGTCGTTATTTATAACCTAGCAAATGAAGTTTGTTGGTGTATATATTGAAATCTGTCTGTAGACACATGTACATGTGTTCTACCAAATAAAACATATTAAATTTAAATGGTTTTAGCCACTACTGACTACAGTTGAACCAGTATTAATACTATTAAACATCCTGTCCAGTGATGCATAAAAATGTCACTTAACCGTTACCATGCCAGTTGCAAAAGTTTCTACCTTTATGTGACCAGTGCAGATCATGGTCTCTGCTGTTTGCTATTCAGTTAGTAAATTCTCAGTGAACACCCCTTTAAGTATATCTTATGATATTTTCCAAATTCAAAAGATGGACAAGACTGTAGAAATTAATCAGGGTTAATAGAGTTAAATTTTCTTCCTTAGCAACCAGTTCAGATCATTATCAGCCTACATGAATGTCTGTGCAGACTGATCTACACTATTGGCTATATTCAGTCAACTAGTCCTTCAAACAATTAATGGTTCAATCCAAATTGAGATGGACAAGACTTTTAGTCCATTTTAACAATGTAGCAGTCTCATGGGACAAGTCTGAATTGTATGCTTTTATACAGACCTGTGAATTTAGATTATAAAGGAACAATAAGGATACAAAAGTATTGACTGTTTAAGACAGATGGCTGCTTATTTGAGATGAGAAGCAACATGTGGTAGGTTGAGCCCTAGTATTTCCATCAAATTCCATAATGATTGTTTAATGGAACTATATTCCCGGATTTGTCAGTATATTCTAGGTTAGTATTGATGTTTTAATGTGCATGATTTAAAATGTAAGGAAATGATTAAATTAAAGCTATTTTGACTATTTCAAAGATGGGCAACACCCTGCTTTTGAAAGTCTAGGGGTAGGGACCTGGCAGAGAAAGTGTAAACAGACTGACCCCACTTTCAAAGAAAATAGACAATCTGGTCAAAGTTAATAAATTGTTAAGCTTTTCACCTCTCATACAATATCTCCCAAACTGCCATGTGCAAGTCTTGTTTAGGTTAAATTTATCTGAGTGAAATGTATCAGTACTTACAGTCTTGAGTTTGAGGAAAAAGAGACTTTCTGACATTCATATCATGTCACCCCTATCCCCATTAATATTGCATTCAATATCATAATCTATCTGGATATACTCACAAAATATTTAAGCCACCATTATTGTATTTGAGCAAATTCTGAAATTTTTTTTTTTAAAAAAAAAAACACACAAAAAAAAAAACATTGCCCATACAAAAATAACACAATATCTCGAACCTAGTTTTGGACGAATACTCAGTGTCTTCTTGTAGTAAAGTTCACATTTTGATGACAGGTATTGATCTCAAATTATTCTTAAAGAACCATCTTTAACTAATTATACTTATTTTATTACTTTGATACTATTGCAATGTAACTGTATGAATACAACTTTGTAGTGAAATATTTTAAGAGTATCAGGCTTATATGAGGTCTTCGCTGCCTTGAAATAACAATGTACATAATTAAACATGTAATTAAGTTTTGACACTTTTTTTCAATATAGGCCACAACAACTAGGTGTGTAAAGTAATAAAGGGTTTGTAACGCTTTGATAATAGGTTGTTAAATAGATTTGGCAGGTAAAAGAATCATCTTAATGTATTGAATATTTCTATAGGGTAGTGCTTGCCAGAAACTAAACGGTTCCCAATAAAGGCTAATAATAGAAATACATAGGAATGATTGAATTAAATAATTTTTTGGTCAAGTGCTATTTGAGATAAAAATGCGATACCCGAGAAAGAACTGCAATAAAAGGTTAAGGGGCGGGTAGATATATTAATTAAATGTTGAGAGACAGCCAAAAGAAGTCATACATTGAACACTTAGTATGGTATTTTTTTGGTATCAGGACTGGAGTTGTTATGTTTCAGATTTACAGATAGGTTAACACAATTTTTGTTTGATTACCGGTATACTGTATAGTTGCTACAGGGTGTGAAAATGTTAGCTGATATTGCAAAAATTTAATTAAATGGTAGAATGCAAACAGTTTAATATATATATATATATACATTGAAATACAAAATTGTAAACTTCGTGATTTATTTAGTGTCTTTTACGGGGAGATTTAAGTGGTTTGAATCTTTAGGTAAACACAGATTTGGTTTTTAAATATACTTCACAATATTTTTTGCTGAAGAGTTTACACTTTCAGTGTTTTACAGTACATTATATTTTACATGGATTTTTTTTGTTTTTAAAGGTTTGTGCATTTTTTGTTTTTATATTGAATTTAAGAAATATTTCATTGTGATCCTAATCAAAAGAACAGTTTAAAACGGGTTAAAGCAGTCACCTGTATTAAATGAAGCCAACAGATGCCTGAAAGTATGAAAATTCAGCATGGTGCTATGACCTTATTTATATAAAAGATATGAATATAAAAATTTTATATGACTTAAATTATAAAAATATCATTTGTAACAGTATTTGTTATTTGTTTTCTTTTCTGATTTTCCATGCCTAAAATGACCACATGCTGATTTCCTGTGCCTGAAATAATAAAACTGCCAATCTTCAAGTACATACATCATCACTTTAAGTACATACATATACTTTAAGTACATACATCATCACTTTAAGAATTGTAGTGTACCTTCTTTAAGGGGCATCTTTTGGTCTGTCCTAAACAACAGAGTCTAACAATAGTTAAGTGTTAGGTTTTTCTGCTGTGCCTGTAACTTCAATATTTAAGTCATACTTTGCAATGCAGAAAAGCTTCTTTAAGAAGACTTTATTGAAACCAGTATAAAATAGTATGATAAGGAGGCCCTGATAATACAGTTCCTGAGTAAGAATACTGTATTTAATATTGCATCATAGCAGAGACATTTTCAATATTTTGAAAGCCCTGGTCATATCAACGGGTATGGTATACTGTCACTTCTGAATACCTAAATACATTTGCAAATATTTTATTTAATTCAAAACTTTAAAGAAAATACCAGTGTATTTAAAGTTTGAATCCTGTGGAATTAGGACCTGTATGATTATACATAGTGTACTGTAGACTTGTATGATTAAGACATTGTTTACATGTACATTTAAACAGGACACATTAATCCCATTTTCTGTATTGTATACATGAACGGTCTGATTATAGAATTATTTAATGGTTTTAAAATGATGTCAGTTGGCTTGAAGTATCATTGATTTAATACAAAATATGAAAACTTAAACAGTGTTATCATATCAATGAAATGTAAGTTTGATTTAAGACTAAAGTTGTAAATAATTTAGTGATATTCCAGTAGTGAAACAAAGGCACTGCTTCTGTGAAGACATAAAGTAATAGTCTTGACACTGGTGAAGTTAAAATCAAAAGGTGAGTACAGTTTTGTTAATTGTGACTCATATTTGGTGAGGGTTGGGTGGGGACATGATGCATTGTAAAATTAATGCTTATAATGTACTCAATTCGTGGGAATGAATAGAGTTAGTCAACAAAATTATTCATCATAAGGCAGACAACTATTGATACTCAAAATTTAAAAGCTAAATGAAGTTACATTGTTAAATATTCAAAAAACAAGGACAGATGTGTACATTTACACATCTAATTAACATAAATTGTGGTAAGAAAGGCAACAAATTTTATGGCTTGCACAGAGTGCAGGTTACGAAGATGTCAGATTATAAAGTTTTATTTAAATCTACGAGCCTTCTTCATTAATTTTGATGTCCTCACTAGTTCATATGATTATTAAATACAGTTCAGTTGCAATAAACATATGATAATTGAATTTTTTTCATTCTAGTTCATGTGTAACAGAAAACCTGTGCTAACTTTCAGGTGCAGAAGATTTTGCTGTATTAATATTTATGTGTGACTAATGAATTTACCCTCATTATACTGTGGCTGATATCAAGAAAGTCAAATTAACATACTTGGCAAATGTTTTTTGTATAAATCAAAGTAAGTTTTAGATGTTATTATGGTAGAGTAATTCCTTTTAAAATAAACTATCCCTTTGCATAGATAATGTAAGTTAGAAACATGATATGGAAAGACAAGGTGCAAGTTTAATATAATGAAAGGCGATAAAAGTTTGATTGGGTTTGAAATGGGTTATTTATGAAAATAGATAGGAATTTGATTGGACATTATTGGCTTTTGAAGGCTGAATTTTTAAATTTAATGAATCTGTGAACACATTTTTGAGATAAGTAGATATATAACTCTCAAGGTCTGTTGTGATAAAGATATTGGGTATTTTGTAGGAATAAGGATTTTTCAGGTCTGTTTTATACATTAGGAAATAAAAAGCATTTGGTCATAGAAGAAAATTAATGTGACTTGGAGTTTGTATTTTCTAACTTGTCAAAAATATTAATGTAATTTGTAAGTTTAATTGCAGGAGCTTATGTTAATTGGGTTTTTTATTCTTTGCAAACTTACAATTATTATGTTCGTAGACTTTCAACTTTATTTAATTCCAATTAGAGAATGGTTTGTTATAATTTCAACATTTACACTGCGTTCCATCATTGTTCACAGTCAGAATTATTTGAGATTTCAAACATATACTGTTTTTTGTAAACAATTGTAGAGAAAGTTTTGTATTTTTGCACATGCTTGCAAGGACAGGTTTATGCTTTGGCACAATGTCTGGTTCTACTAGCTTGTAGCTGCAAGGAAATCTTTGTATTATAGTACATGTTCTGTTCTACTAGTACATACATGTATGTGTTTGCAATGAAGGGTTTGTATTATTGGCACATGCATTGTTCTAAACTGTTAGATGTTCAGGGGATGAAAAGGTCTGTGTCTTAAGGTATTATGATATTTGAACTCTGGGGCTGAGCTTTGGCATTGTTTTTTCCAACTTGGGAACCAATTACCATAAAAAGACTAATAACATATAGTTTTGGTCTGTTTTCAGAATACTTTACTGTATGAGCAAATAAAGTGAGGTAAAGGATTGAGCATGGCAAAGAGCAAGTTCGAGTACGTGAAGCAGTTTGAAACAGAGGATAAACTGCTGCCAAACTGTTGGATTGTGGTCCGCATTGATGGAAAAGGATTTCACAGGTAACACAATTTGTAACACTGTAAGCTCACTTTTTTGTATCAGATGTTTGTAGTTGTGGGAGTGAAAAAATACTATAGACTGTGTGTTTAGGGCATAATGGTACTGATGTTAATTAAGCACAGGAGCTGTATCATGGCTGAATTGACATTGAATGTTTTTGAAAATAAATCTTAGTATATAATAAACAAACAGTTTATAAATGATCAGTTTATCAATATTTTATCAGTGTTCATTGAATTTTGAAATTTTTAAAGTCCCGTTAGTACTAAATAGTAAATACCAATTAGCACTAACTACTCTTAATGAAATAATGCCAGTTTACAGATAGATAATGTAGACCTGTGATCTATGTAGTCTAAAACAATGTTAACTTATACATTTCCTTCATATTTTTGTTGCTTTTTCACATAAATAGCGGTCTGACAGCATTTCTTGTTTTTTGCAATATCATTGAATTTAAAAATTCTGTGCTATATTTATAACAGGTACATGGGATTTAAAAAGCAATGTAAGAAGGGGAACAGTGGTGTAGAGGTTAAGGTGTCTGCTGCTCATCCCTGATAGGTTGCTGTTAGAGCCCCACTATGCGGTCTATGAACATATCCTCTTGCTTCATATGACCACTTGTACTGGTTTTCCATTGGAAGCGGAACTCTGAGGATTGCAACTCGATAAGCTACAAGCTTTCTTCACAATAAACTTAGATAAATTAGTATAAAAAGAACACAACATTTTTTGGAAAAACTAAATAATTGGCAATATAATCACTGGTAAAACATCTTTCTAATAATGGTAATATAAGAGATACAACTTAACTTAATAATAATTTCACGTTCAGAGTGCTGATGTGCCATTAAACTCATAGCCCAAAGTGGTATAATTTACTTGCAAGTGCATTGCAGTAAATCATTTTAGACAACTCTTATAATAATTTTCAAAACCACTCCTACAGTACCCTCTATTTAACCACTTTTAATTCAGTGGTTTATTTACTTATTGAAGTAATGTCATAAATTAAGTGATAGTGATGTAAGTGAAGGCCCCTCGGGGCTACCATAAGTACTCTCAATATATAGAAGTATGCTTCCTGGAGATTTGTATCTAAACTTATCTCTTATTTACCTACATTTTAATTTAGTTTAAACTTAAATAATTTATGAGTTTTTTAATTAAAATAATAAATCTGTAATATGACATGTTTGTAAGATGCATAATGCCGTTCAAAGAGATGTCAAAAGATCATATAAGATCACAAAGTGATGTTTGTTTTGTGTAAATGTGCATTATCACGGTCAAAGTTGGCTGACATTTGTGCTGTAATAATGCTCTTACAATAAAACTGTTCAGAGGGTAAAACCTGTAGGTTATATTTCTGGTATTGTGATTTTGACAAATTTATGTCACGGCAGCGATAGCAACCACAGGAATAATTTCTTTTGTATTACAATCGTTAAAACAAAATTTTGCGTAATTTCATTGTAGAAAGTCAGTTACTTTGGTTCTTTATAGCAATGTGACATTATTTTTGACCTTATAAACAAATTCACTTACTCATAGTTATGCTGCAGTATATGAAATTAATTACATGTACATTTCCCTCTTGATGCTGATTGGTTGCAGAAAGATTGCTGAAAACTTAGTTTTTATAGAAAGGTTATTGAGTGTTTTTTTTAAGTCTCTTTAAAAAACTTTTTCACTTTTTGTTTTAATATTAATTCCATCAAGGCAAATTGGGTCGTAAAACATTAAATCATCTGTACAAAACATGTCAAAATTTATGGTCTCTTGTTTCAATTTATTATATTTGTGATGATATTAAGTACATAAAACTTTTTTTGTTGCCCACTTGCTCTTTTGTGGACTAAATATATCCAGATTTTTCCTGTTCATGTCATGTTTCAGCAACATAGAAATGCACAGGAATTTTGCAAAGTTGTCTGCTCATGTAAGTCATCAAGTGCTGAAATTTAAAATATTCGTCTTGCATAAATTAGTCGATCAATAAGACAATAGTTACTGTCAGTTAATTGAAATATTCACTACTTGAGAAGACATCCAACTTGACATAACGTCCTTTCAGTGTGAAATGGTTTTAACCCCCGTTTATTTTAAGTGCAACCATGACCTAACTGTTTCTTTGAAGGGATAAGATATATCACATTTGCCACACGTGTACACTTTACCCATGATAGATTCAAATTCACTTACGGACGTACATGTACTGGTTAAATGCATAGAGGAGTGATCAACAGAAGTAAAAATAAGCTGCAAGAACTTGTTCTGAAATGGATGTAAAATAAAGAAGTTTAAACTGAAACTATATTCACAGTCAGCAACTGTCATCACTTGAGCTCATTAACAGGTAGATGAACTGCCAGGCATGTGTTCTGTAAGCCGTTTTGGCTAAGGGCTATATCCTAATCCGGCTCATGTGGCATCACTGGGGATCAAACCCTGGTTCTCTGGATTGCAAAGCAAACCTAATGTAATCACTGCAGAAGAAGGCTGCCAATGGTATTAGGGTAGAGAATGGGACTCCTAACCCAGAGGTTGTTGGTTCTAATCCCTGCAGCAGCATTGAACTGCAACCTCTTCAATTCCTTCTTTCAGAAAAAGAACTGTGAACCAAACCTGTCTTAAGCGACCACACAGGAAGCTGAAATTATGGTCTCAAGACAGGAGGTCTCTTAACTCAGGATAAATTTCTATCATCTTAAATTACAAGGGAGGAATATAAAATGGTTGCATATGTCAGGTGGTCACAAGGGCAGACTTGACTGTACTGGTCAGAACTCAGGGAAACAGTTATTGAGAGTGTAGTTAATGTTAAGTTGCAAGAAATCTACATCTACACTAGATAATGAACTTAAAGCACTATAGATGACCAGTACATGTAGAAAGCAATTTATATATCAGAATATGTTCATTTTGTTTTTCCCTGATCTAACTGCAAAGTCATATGAATTGTTTCATTAACCTGTGATATTTAATTAAAAATATACTCAGATATAAAGAGCCATCAGATATTAAATCAAACTTTGTATTATGTCATTGCAGTTATAAAAGATATGATAGTACAGCATTTTTGATGGTTTTATGATTTAATGTCAACACGTCCCATTACGAAATCTTGTACTTGCTTGAAAAGTGAATGCAGTTGAACTGACAAGTTGATTGATAGGTACATATTATAGTACTTTACAAGTCAAAACCTGCAGAATGTTGCAGTGTGGTACATGTAATTACCTCTCTGTACACCAATGGGAATTTGAGCAGGAACTTTTATGTTTACTAATTAAAATCATTCTGGATCATCAGGTCTGTGTAAGAAATAGTGCAGAATGGAAACTACCCATCTTAGAATTTTAATATGCAGCCATGTGCATCATTGAGGAAAACATAATTATACCCCCGAAACGAAGTTTAGGGGGGTATATAGGAGTCACCCGGTGGTTGGTCGGTCAGTCGGACGGTCTGTTGCATTTTCCTTGTCCGGAGTATAACTTGAAAACTACTATTTGGAATTCAATACAACTTCATACAATGGTCAAGCACATTGAGAGGAAGTGCAGTGCACAAGAACTATAACTCCATCTTGACTAATTACAGAGTTATTGCCCTTTGTTAGTTTTCCTTGTCCAGAGTATAACTTGAAAACTACTGGTTGGAATTCAATACAACTTCATACAATGGTCAAACACATTGAGAGGGAGTGCAGTGCACAAGAACCATAACTCTATCTTGAGTATTTACAGAGTTATTGCCCTTTGTTACTTTTCCTTGTCTGGAGCATAACTTGAAAACTACTGGTTGGAATTCAATACAACCTCATACAATGGTCAAGTACATTGAGAGGAAGTACAGTGCATAGGAACCATAACTCTATCTTGACTCATTACAGAGTTATTGCCCTTTGTTACTTTTCCTTGTCCAGAGCATAATTCGAAAACTACCAGTTGGAATTCAATACAACTTCATACAATGGTCAAGCACAATGAGAGGAAGTGCAGTGCACAGGAACCAGAACTCCATCTTGACTAATTACAGAGTTATTGCCTTTTGTTACTTTTCCTTGTCTGGAGCATTATTCGAAAACTACCAGTTGGAATTCAATACAACTTCATACAATGGTCAAGCACAATGAGAGGAAGTGCAGTGCAAAAAACAATAACTCTATCTTGACTCATTTCAGAGTTATTGTATCTTGACTCATTTCAGAGTTATTGCCCTTTGTTACTTTTACTTGTCCAGAGCATAATTCGAAAACTATTGGTTGGAATTCACTACAGCTTTATACAATGGTCAAGCACATTGAGAGGAAGTCTAGTGTACAAGAACCATAACTCTGTCTTGACAAATTACAGAGTTATTACCAAGAACAATATCTCTTTTTAGTTTGTTTGCAAGGTATTCTGTCACTACAAACATCCTCAGTTTATAAAGCAGTCTTTCGGGGGTATTAATCACATTTAGTGATAGCTCTAGTTAATTCTAATATGTCACTCAATGAATAATGGTGACGTCAATATTACATTGGTCGAAAAAGTATCTAAGAAATATTGACCATTATTCATTGGTCAAGAAAGTATACGTAATTACTCTTCATTCATAATTAACACTATTTGGGAGGTAACAACATTATGTTGATAAATAATTTTGATATGAGCTATTTCATACTAAAATTATTATTATCCATTCATGAAAGATTTTTCATATTAAAATGTACTTTAGAGCATAAATTTTCAATCAAAAAAATATTCTACAATCTACTGGTCATTTCATGGGTAGTTGAAAGGTTACCAACTTCCGGTCAAAAGCTAACTTAATATTTCTTCAGGTATTTCCTAGTGAGTAAATATTAAAGGATCAAGACTTTCTTTGTCACTATAAAGTTAAAACAAATTAGCACATAATCTGTAACAACCACCATGACCATACACTTTACATAGTAGACCACAACATTGCATTCAAATTCTGTAAATTAAATAAACTGTGTTTGTCACCTGCAATGTTAAACATACGCATTTTTAATGAAAAACATTTACATGAAATAAAAGTCCATTGAGTGCATCTTCTTTTTGAAACATGTATAATACAGAATTGTCACATGTTATAATTATGTTATTCTCTTGTATCGCAACATCTTTAGACCAGAAGTAATCTTAAAGGCCCAGGACCACAAATACAAGAAGCTCTTATTTTATCTAGAAAGATGTCTTACCGAAAGAAATGACATTTATTTGTACCAAAACCATTCCTAACTTAACTTTTTTAAATCGATGCACATGTTCCAAAGATAGAGCAGTATTTTTTTCCATGATATATTGTAAGAAATAATCAATTCTAGCAACTCTTTTTCATGAAGAAACTACATTGTATTTGAATACAAAAGAACTGAATACATGTATGTCAACATTGTTTTAGAGTGAAAAGAACATGAATTGATGGTTCTATCATTATCCTGCCAGTATATTTATTTTACAATATCTGAGTAAATTCAAAGAGATCCTGGGACTTTAAATAATCTGCAGCTGGTGCATTTAATTAACAAGAACTTTTGGAGAAAATGATAGTGTTCATACAGTACATGGAAGCTACATAAATGACAGACTTTTAGTTACCATACACATTTATCATAAAAATGTTACTGCAGCCATTATACATTTATGGTGAAAATGTTACTGCATCCGTCTGATACCAGTGATGTTATAATTGACATTTATTACCCTTTGTCATGTTCATTTTGATTTTAACCTATTATGCTCTAAGTTAATTCAACAATAAATGAGCAATCAGAATTTGAAAAACATTCATAATGAACTAGGTAGACCTTGTGAGTGTTTTGTTAGAGGCAATATCATTGCAGTATCTTTTGTCTAGCTATTATGCAGATAGTTTTAATAATGGAAAATGTGACAGCGGCACAAAGTGCAGAGTCGTTGAATCACTTGTAAAACATAATTAAGCGGATGCAATAAGTGCAGTGTCTGAGTCTCCATACATATTTTGGTAAAAATCTAAGTTGAGAATAGAGAAAGAATGTAGACATACAAAGCACAAAGGTGTATGAATACTTAATCAGACTGATTCATATCATTTTCTGAACTGAATGTACTAAGAAATGTACACGTGCCTGCGGAATAATGAAAATAGCTTTGGTTAAACTGTCTGCTTGTAAAACTGACCGAAATGTGGTTGAAATTGGTGTTTAACTCATACAACAGCAATGAAAATAGCTTTATATGATTAACCTAAGAATTAAATAGTTTCAGACAGTTATTTTACGTTTGAATGTAAATGTATGAGGCAATTAACATCGTATGACAAATCTACATGACATATATCTACCGGCAAATGGTCATCATACCAATAGCCTGGTTACACATCAGTCATGTTTTTTTTGTGTACTGCAATTTTATTCATTGTTCAAAGACACTTTTGTTATGGCTTCAATTATGATTGCTTATGCCATTTCAATCTGCAATAATTGTTTCAGTTTTTAACCAGGTTTTCCGAAGGAAAAATCCTGGTTATTAGATTGAGGTATGTCGGCGGTCGGGCGGGCGGGCGTAAACAATTTCTACCGTGCGCAACTCCTCCTACATTTCTCAACGGTTTTCAACCAAACTTTCACAGAAGTATTGTCATGAAGGCGCATATTATCGGGTTTTGTGATTTGGTCATTTTTGACAGAATTATGGCCCTTTGTTTTTTTTCACATATGTAATTCTTCTGTGCGCAACTCCTTCTACACTTCTCAAGGGATTTCAACCAAACTTTCACAGAATTATTGTCACCAAGTGCCCTGGCGCATATTGTCGGGGTTTTGTGATTTGATCATTTTTGACAGAATTATGGGCCTTTATTTTTTTCCACATAATGTAATATATATAGAGAAATACTCTTCTGTGTGCAACTCCTACATGTCTCAAGGGATTTCAACCAAACTTTCACAGAACTATAATTGTCCTTTGCTTTTTTTCCACATATGTTATATATAGAAGAATACTGTCACGTGCCCACTTCCTCCTACATTTCTCAAGATATTTAAACATTTGCGCTCGGCCAGCAGACTGGAAAATGAAAACCTGGTTTTGTGACAATTTCCTGTCACTTGTTCAGTTTTTATTTAGCAAATCGGCAAGTACTTGCCTTTGGCCACTTAACATATGAATAAGATGAATACGGCCAAACACTAAATAGTACAATTTCAAAAATGCATATATAAACATGATCAAAATTAATTTGCTCTGAGAAGCAGGTAAATTCACAAGAGTTTCCGTCCTTATTTTCAGAGCTACATTTATATATTTTGCTACATGTATGATTGTTTTTTTCTTTCTTGATCTTAACAATGATACAAAGCTGTGTATTAGGCCATGATGTATTTCCCAAAAATTTGTTTCTTATATAAGAGTAGAATGGACAGCACAATAAAAAGTGATATTCTGATTCTATCCTATTGTTAGATAACTGAGGTACATAATTTTATGTAGTCCATATTTAAATAATTTTTTATTATCACATTTTAGCAACCAATGCATTAGAATAGGGTTAATCATGCAGCCCTTTTGGCGCAGTTAACAGTTGCAATACATATTGACAGCTCTAGCTAATGTCAGGGCAGTAAAATTGTTATCCAAAGTGTTCAGATGAAGATATTCAGTCTAATTAATAGGGAAGCATTACAGTTCCAGATCCTAGCTAGCAGACATTTGCTTCTTAAGACAAAAGTTCAAAATAGAAACAAAACCATCAAAATTACGAGCTGAAATGCAGTATAATTTTAAATGCTGACAAGTGATAAAGCCTTTTAGAATAAATTATTGTAAATGCTTCTAAATTTGTAGACATAAAATTTTAGGGATTTTATAAAACATGCAGTTGAATTTAGTGATTCCATTTTTGTTATCGTGAATAGTATTGTCATAAGACTTTTCATTGTGATATCTTAAATTCATGGATCAAGCCTGCACCCTTGAAATCCATGGACATTAATGCCCCGCGAAATTTACAGTAAGTTGCAAAATTGTTTATGTTGCAATTGGAACAATTTATTACACTTTCTTACTTTAAGATTGAAATAAACTGACTTGCACTTCTAGCTGACTGCTATAAATTGTCTTTTGATGACTTTGTTTGAACGTTTTTATGTTTTGAAGTCTTTTGATGTCTTGTCAAGAAGTATGAGATATTTTAATAGCAAAAATTTTATTATCAACTGATAATTTAAAGGATTATGTAGATTGTCTTAATCAACTGTAGTGCAGTCTTCCTATATTAGCATTTTGTAAACTTTTCGTGAAGTTTTAATAATTTATATATTATAAGAATGCAAATGATACACACAATGCATACATGGCACATGCACTTTAGACTCGATTATTACCAGGATGCATATGGAGCAGTCCTGCTTACCTTGATACTAGTCCTGAGCCTCTCTGTCTATCTCTCTGTGACTGTCTCTTTCTCTGTCTGTCTGTCTGTCTGTCTGTCTCTCTCTCCCTTTCTTTCTCTATCTCTCTCCATCTCTGTTTTTAGATTAACGAAACAGATGAAATCATGATACAGTAAATGTCAGAAATGAAATTAACAGGCAGGTTACCTCTCAGGAGCAAATATCCTTGAGAACACTGAAATGTATTTGTTGTAGAAAGGTGTTGTTCTGGAGTTGTTGGTTCTATTATATACAATTGATACAACAGGAAAGAAAACAAGGGTCTTTTTAGGGAGCTTGGTGTTCCAGATAGGTGTTGTTTGGGGAGGTTAAACTGTAAAACGCACAGTGTATGTGTACATGATTTGTGCAAACAGGAATAAAAACCATGGGTGTATATAGGTCCTTGATATTACCTGGATAAATGCAACATACTACTTTATAAAATTAATGATTAACAAGCTAATAATTTCGCACACCTGAGTGTCTAAATGATCACTGCAAATGATTTGCTATCATAAACTTTACTAATATTTTAGATTTGACACTTTTTCTTCTGGCAAATAAAGCAAAAAACAAAACTTTCCCAGATAAAAATTCAGTTTACCATAATTACACCTGGATACAAGATGACCTAGCTTTCACATCATGATGCTTTTTAAACATTTATGACATAAAATGTCATAAATGGTCATAATTAGTTAGGAACAATATTCTAATATTTGTGTAAGAGATTTTTAATGAGGACATAACTGACAAAGTATGACACAAATATTTAGTTTACAAACTTCAGTTCATTTCTTTTTCCTTTTATGAGAATTAATTAGATATTTATGTGTTATTATAAACATGGCATACCATTTATATACAAAGCTATATAAAGGAAAAATGAGGAAATTTCTGCAATAATAATTCATTTTGAGCAAATTTGTAGAAAATAACAGAAATTTTATCATGGTCTCATAACATATTTATAATGATCAAAAATTGGAAGAATAACGAAATAAATGTTTAATTTTATACATTATATTGATACAGTGTGAATTTTCCACAAAATATGGCTGACAAATCCATTGTTATTGATTAATTTAAATTTTATTAACTTTATCTCTTTCTTTATTGTAATACCTCAGTACCAATCTTCCTGCAGGTCAAAAGAAGATTCCTGCATGTCCAGGGCATTCATAATGCTGCTTTTGATTGGATCCTAGCAACTAAAGTCTTGTTCATGCAATGAAGTCAGATAAATTATGCCCGGTACAACAATCATGACTAAAAAAAAATAGAGTAGGGGTATTATACTGTAAAGAAATAGGAAGGTTAAGAAATCCATGCCTCCAGTTTAATCTTGGTTCACCTGAAAATTGTTATGATAACTTATAAGTACTGTTTACAGTAATATTTTACACTATTTACAGTAATATTTTATACTATTTGCTGTAATATTTTTCAGATTTTCGGAAATGCACAACTACATAAAGCCAAATGATGAAAGAGCCCTGGACCTCATGTCAAAAGCTGCGGAAACAGTAATGGAGGAGTTTAAAGATATTGTTATCTCATATGGTCAGAGTGATGAATATAGCTTTGTGTTTAAAAAGTCGACCAACGTTTATAACAGAAGGGCAAGGTATTCTCCCAGTTTTATACAGAGTGTGTTTATTAGACTGTAACATGCCATTTTGCATATGAAACAAGGATTGTGGAACAGTGTTAGTCTATAATAAGCAAAACATCAGTATTGGAATTAAAGTATTATAGAACAATTGACATTTCAAATGATTGTTGAAATGACAGATCTGAAAATAGTGATAAAGTTTGCCATTATGGTTGAGTGGATAGAGTTGCTGACCTGATATCACTGAAACCTCTCATTAATTTGGGTCCTGGGTTTGAACCATGTTGGCAACTATGAGGCTTTGAGTGAGAAAGTTGGCATCATACAAGTGCTGGTCCTGCCTAAGAACAATAGTTAGGTAAACTGCTCGCCTCTACAAATGAGTAAAACACCATTGAAATGAGATTTTAACCCACACAACTTCTACCACATGCAAACAAGAGAACAAACTGAAAGAACTTCAAAACCATGGAATTGTACATCTTCCATTGGACAGTACCATTAATTGTACAAAGCGTTCGTGCTGAAAGTGTTCTGACGGAATAACAATCAGTGCAGCTCCTGATTATACTGCTCTGTGATGTAAACTCTGATCATGATCTACACTTGTCGCAAAAACAAAATCATTTGCATCAAGCATGGTAAAGGCTCCAGTTGAACCAACAGTCAGTATTTGCTCCTGACAGGTTCCAATCTAGAATTTTGGGACTCCGTAATATTTTTGGAGTAAGAAACCCATGTCAAATTCATATCACTGACATACATGTTAAACACATTTTTCTATACTTTGATTAAAAGATTTCAAACATGTTTTTTGTCATTTCAGCAAACTTGCAACAAATGTAGTGAGTCTGTTTGCGTCCTCATTTGTATATTTCTGGCCAAGGTATTTTGGTACAACAATGATGCAATACCCACCCGCATTTGACTCAAGAACTGTCCTCTATCCTACAGATAAAAATCTCCGTGACTACCTCAGTTGGAGACAGGCAGACTGTAAGTATGAAAGCTTTCAAAGTTTTTGTCTAGCGGATAACTGTCTATGTTACATACAAGAACTACCTTTATATGATATATGTGTCTACACTTAATTGAGACAGTTTATTAAACAGTCACATATTAAAGAAATGTAAACAGTAAATTGCGGTCACAGTTTCCTGGATTAAAACAGTAGCACATTGTTTATTTGCAAAGTGAGAGTTTTTTTCTATCAAGCAACCATACACAAGTTTTAGTGTACAGTAGGCCTATTATGTGCAATCCTCTCTTATACTGTGACCACCAACACAAAATATAGAAGGCAAATGGAATTCTTCACATTTGTACATTATAGTCTCTATAAGTCATTATGTTGCTGTATGGTATGAGTTTGAACCCCAGGTTTCTATTCTGTAATAAATTTATGAAAATGCTGTGTGACAATCCTCTTATGTACTATATGGAGGTCCTGCTTCAAACTTTTACAGATCTATGTGCAAGCTTCATTTGAAGATGTCTGTAGAGAAGGAAATAAAACAAGACTATACCGACCCTTTCAGGCTTTGTTATAAATTATTTGCTTGAAAAATGTCAAAAGTTAGGGGAATCAATGTCCTGTTTGTCATAGGAGAAGATATAAAATTAGTTGTCTGCATACATTGTATCTGTAACCGCATTTTTAATAGACACATGCAAGACTAATGTACATGGTGCCTCGGGGTAATTTGCTGTAAGTTGGTAACTTATTGAAATGCAAATTAAATAGATAAATCATTAGGTAAATGACTGTCTACATGGTGTCAATTATGTATTGTGTTATTGAAAAAGTTATTAAATGATGACAGGGCTATATGAACATGATAAATGAGTGATAGTATGTAAGCAGATAAAAAGTACAGTTACTCTTTAGCATGGTTTTAAAGTTGTACAAAATAATCAATGTTTGTATTTTATATTGTATCATTTCAGGTCATATAAATAACTTATACAACACCTGTTTTTGGAAGCTTATACAAGATAAAGGGCTGACCCCTGCACAATCCCAGGAGAGATTAAAGGTATAATATAAAGTGACACAGACAACCCCAAATTGATGTAATTTTCGATAAAGATAGAGGGAGAGTTATCAGTTTTAAGTTAGAGAGTTGTCAGCTTCAAGTTGAAAAGTTATCAGCTTCTAGAGGGAGAGTTGTCAATTTCAAGTGGGAGAGTTGTCTTTCTGGGTTACTAAGGGAATGTAGCATCCACTATATAACTTCTTAACAGTATGAACAATGTAAATATGTTCATAATGCATGTTGTTAATATTGCTGAGTTTATTAATAAAATGTTGAGTGGTAATAATAGATCTTATGTCACTATATCTCCTAACAAAATTATCGTTTGTAATGTACAAATCCATTGTTCTGAGAAAATGGTCACTGGTTTTGTTCAGTAAATAACTTCTCTTACATTTCAGGGAACAATGTCCAGTGATAAGAATGAACTTCTATACAAGGAGTTTGAAATCAACTACAATAACCTGCCTGCTATACACAGGAAAGGAACCATTCTTTTAAGAGTTAAAAAGGTAGGTTACAGATTTTCACAGAAGGCTTTGATTAAGGAAGCTTTAGTTGTGATATACTACCTTTATATTTAAAAATAGTTTATGTATAGATCAGCATTGTATTAGAATGCTCTGCTCACATCCTATCTTAAAGGTCCAATATAAGAAAAAAAAATAAAATTTTTTTTTAAAAAAAAAATTTTTTTTTTTAAAAAAAAAAAAATTTTTTAAAAATTTTATAAAAACCCCCCTGTACACCTTTAAATATGCATTATAGAAGTAATAGAAAAAAAAAAAAAACAAAAAAAAACCCCCCCCCCCCCCCCCCCCCCCCCCCCCCCCCCAAAAAAAAACCTGGGTTTTTGTCAACTGAGTCAATAGAACATATATTTTTTTTTGTGTTCCAAACACTTTCTGTAAATTTTAACCTGCAATCTTCTTTTTATGTTTGCATAGGTAATGTACTTGCCATTAAATAACTGTCTATTTTCGCTTAAGTGGACCTTTAAGTCCATTGTCAGAAACAGAATGATGAATTTATGGAAACAATAATGATAGAACTGTGTTCTGTTTACTCTCAAACATTGTTCACACATACTTGTCTTTCATGTGATTGTGGCTTCTTGGTGAAAAGCATTGTCAGATAGTCACTCTTACTGTTTGCTACATTATTGAAAAAAAATTCTGTGCTAGATTTATAGCATGTTACTTTAGATTTAAAAAACAAAGCTAGGATTGTTTTTGTACAAACAACAGGCAATTTTGCTAGTAAGACATCTGTCTTAGAAGTGTAAGAGCTACAAATTATTTTACATTCAAAGTGACAATGGAACTTTATTGTTACATTATGTTGTGTATATCCTCACTTTATGTCGTGTATATCCTCACATTATGTCGTGTATATCCTCACATTATGTCGTGTATATCCTCACTTACACCATTGAATAAGTCAGTATCAATAAAGCAATATTATGTACTTTGCAGGACATTGAAAATGGTGATCTTGACATGTCACTTCAGCTCAATTTGTTAGGATCATCAACCAATAGAAGTCAGAGCGCACGAGGTCAGGTACGGGTAGCTGAATCGCGGAGAAGCCCTGTTATGAGCAGGAAGTTATCACGGCCAGATATACAAAGACTTCACATTGATATGATAGGAGAACAGTTTTGGACTGATTATCCAGATATTCTAAACCCACCTAAAAGATAGGGGAAAAAACTGAGACCCAGTCAAGCTCTGTCAGAGACAGTGTCGTAGATTTGTTTAAAACACAGACAGAAAAGCTACAATGGCTCAAAAGTGATTTTAAAAGAAAGAGTGCTATGAGGTATTGAGTACTGGACTATCTGTGTGGAGTGGTTCATTGTTATTTGTTATGAAAAATGATGACTATTGAGAAAGGCTATCACAGGATAAAGGTTTCTGAAGCAAAAGATAGCAACGGAATGGTGGTCATTGAATTTTGTGTGCAGATTTACTGGTACTGTGATACTATTTGTACTTTATTGGCAACTTTTATGTAATGGCTTATGTTGTAAAGCCATCACTTGGGTTGGGCTTTTGAGAGACAAAAAAATTAACTGGCAATACTAGGAGAAGCAATATTAGAACTTACTGTGGACATTCAGTATAAGTAATGATTTGAAATTAGAAATATTTAACATAGTGTATTATAAGAATAGTGTATTCTATTAAGGAAGGTACATTTTTGTATATTGTTTTATTTTTAGCCATAAGTCCATAAAACAAGACGGTTTCCATGCGGATGATAATTGATTCCTTCTAATCTTGAGGTCACTTTATTGAAGGTCAGGGTCACAGTGATCTCTATATTGCTCACAGTTTGACACCTAGCATGTTACTATTTGCATCAAGTTAGGTGTACCTATCAGTTTTGTATTATATTTTGTATTAATAAAAATCTGCTTCAGTTTTTATAGAGTAAATGCCTAAAATACGTGTAAAAGCATGTATTTGCGGTTGGCATAGTAAGTCTTACACTGTGTATAGTTGCACAAGGTGAGAAAGGTTTCCATTCAGTTATTGGAGTAGAGCTAGCCTTTTGCTTTTAAAAAATAAACAAATTAAAAATACATTTTGCAAAATCATTAGCAGCGGCTAAGATAAGGTTTGGTGTATTGGGTATTTCCCCATTCTTTTTCACCATTGCTTTTTTGTTTTCAAATGAGTAACTTTTTTTCCCCATTATTTTTGATCATTTGCTTTTTTCCAGAAAGCATTGCTTTTAGAAAATCATTTGCGTATCGGGACAAAAAAACAAAAATAATATCAAACAGGGAATGCCACGCACCAAAAACGCAGCCTTAACCAAAAACTTGTTTACAAAATGAAGCTGGACTAATTTTTTGTCGAGACGTTTACACTTATTAAAAAAGGTTATCCCTGCCGATTCAATGTTCGCTATTTAGTGGAAAGTATGCTCGCTGGAACAGTCTACATTTCAGTTTATTTCAAACTCCCCCGCGATTTTAAAAGCAATCACTTATTTTCCTTTGTTTTTTTTTTTCCCAGGTTGCTATTTCAATTGCTTTTACGCGTTTTTTTTTTTTTTTTTTTTTTTTTTTTTTTATTGCTCTAGCAGATTAAAACTATATCTAATATTGGGTTAGAAAATGAGAGTTCTGTGTTATCAGGTTTAGTTTAGGTTGTTACAGGAGCAAGCTTCTCTTAGTGCCAGAACTATCTTGGCCCTCTTGGTTAAACACTATGAAACTTGCACAGATTTTGTATCACATTTAGATGTAAAATGCCTTGTAACCTTGATTATACTTTGGTGATGTTCTCTGCAGACTTGGGTGAGTAACATTTGGCAATCATAGTCTTTTTGATACACTGGCTTGACCCCTGTAGACGTTTTATGTTTAAGGATAATTTTTTTGAGTTCAGTTTTTCAACATATAGATTTTCAGTGATTTGAGAGATTGCAAATCAATGTATCTTGTCAAGATGTGCTATTACCAGTATGTACTTTTTGAGTGCAGATTTTGATTTGGTAACTCGGATATTATAATAATCAAAATGTTGTTACACATGTTTGTTTAATTATGTCCTTTTAAAATGCAATATTTTTTTAATAAATGCTATATTTAGCTAAATGTTTGTTATTTTATTCCTCTGGTCTTTGGATGTTTGATCCTATGTTAAAGATTGATTAGAATAACTCCAATGCCCTTATTTTTTCTGGGGACTTAAAAGTCTTAGTATCTTTTTGAATTTACTGATGTAGTAACATAAATTTATTATAATGATAGAACCATGTTCTATCACTCTAAATCAATGTTGACATTTTCCTTTCTCTCGTATTCAAGTTTGTTTCTTTTTTCAAGAAAACAAGTTGCCAGAAACATTAATTTTTGCAATATCATTGAAAAAAATACTGCACTATGTTTCTAACATGTACTTATGAATTTAAAGACAAAGTTAAGAATGTTTTTAGTACCAATAAAGCCCATTTCTGTCAGTAAGACATCTTTCTTGATATAATGAGCGCTACAACATGTACTTGTAAATGTGATCCTGGGACTTTAACATACATTTCAACTGTATTTCAGTGATTTACATGTTTGTAGTTCACCTAATCACAGTTCATAGGATGTTCAAGGGTTAAACCTCTAACCTCTAAGAAGCTGCCAACTTCTTCACATATGTGTCCTTGGTAAAGGGACTTGTACCTATGACCTTGGTCAATGAGACATTACTCACAGTTTGTGCGAGGCTCAGTAATTGCTTACCACTCTACCATGGAAGTGTGACAAATAGAAAGAACTGCACAAAGATGCACCTGCTGCATAGCTTATGAATATTGAAAACTGCATGAGCTTCAAACTACTAGCAATTAATGTTGATCATAGAAAGTCTTGTTGACCACCCTTAGAAGGTGAAGGTCACAACTGGGAAATGGAACAAGTTGGTTTTATTTTTGTACGCTGAGGACATCTTAAATGTCATTCACTGTGGCTGATCATGCATATACAGAAACTGTGGATGGTACATGTAGAAATTCACAATTCAACAACATGGATATGCATATTATTTTTAATAGAAACTAAGTTTACAACTTTAGTCAAAGGTATTGGCAAATTTTCCATTGCTTGAGAGAACTTGGAACCTGAAAGACAGAAAAAAAACACCAGTTTCATCACATTCGAAATTTCATTAGTTCCTTCAGTTCTTTTTGACCGTGTGTATTTCATTTGAACATAAAATAAGCAAATCATCAGAATTACTTGGAAAAATAAACTTGTGATGGTCTCTTGGCGCTGAACAATTATATTCAGTGCCTCTGACTTTGACGCTTTTATATTGACTTACAGTTTAAAAATGCATTTGACATGTATAAGTATTATCCGGCCTTCCTAAGACTCTACCATTCTCTAATAGGTTAACTGTTGTAGGAGTTTAAAGTCGTGTTTTGGTCATTTTAACAGGCGGGCAGTTAGCCTAACAATCTTGACTAGGTAGAACCAGTACTAGACTCGTATACTTCGTAAGAAACTGCCAACTTTCTCACATAAAGAGACCTGTGCGGTAGCAGGGTGCTAACCCATGGCCATCCATCTATGACGGGTAACTGATTTCAAGTCAACGACTCTAACCACTCGACCACGGAGCAGACACTAATAGGGCAATGATGAAAACAAAACTTGTCCGTGCAAGTACTTTACCTCTACGTATTCAAACAAATTCTTTTCTTTATAGCTCGGCAAGGCGGATTACACTGCATGCGTGCCGGATTTTATGAAAGGAATAGACAGTGGCCTGACCAAACACCGGGTGGTCAAATGTGTAAAAGGACCTATTGTTTACCTGCTGTCCTGATCGCCGATTATCATCAACAACACGGGTTTTCAGTGACAACGAAGATTCCATTTTCTCGTAACGTTGCATTATCAGTAACAGCAGTTGTCCTTTGGAAGAACCGGGATAGAATCAGGGATAGAAACACGGGTACTAAAACAAAACCACAAACATACACGATGATAAAAGCGGTAACTGTTGGGGTTCTTTGGTTACTAGCACAATTTATTGTTCTCAGAAAAATTCGTTGTTATTTGTCTTAATAACAGTGTGATTCGACACTAAAAATATTGCATTCTTGACTAATATGTGATATTTCCTGATTCGTGAATCTTTTATGTAGTAAAATCAAAACAAAGTTTGATACTCACAGACACTGTCTACTTTCTTGTAAACTATAGGGACGGGCATCACTTTTTCTTCTTTCTTGTAATGCATGTCATCCCAGTGGTGTGGGTATCGGGAACTGATCTGCATCCCGAGAGACAGACCGATACACATCAGAACGCATACAACAAACAGTGTACTGTATTTCATGTTTTCTACCTAAAAGGAAACAATAAGACTGTAATTTGAATTTATAAGCTTGTATGTAACGGTTTGAGATTATAGTGTTTCTATTTAAAATGTTACGTCTGCTATTAAAGTACAGAAAATACTAAAATGTTGCAGTTACTTTTTTTTAATACAGATTATCATTTCCGTCACATTCATCAACCTATGTGATGTATAATACTAAAGGCCAGTCTTCGGTGTGTTATGCCGTAGATCACGCCAGAAAATAATGGGTAAAATACTGGACAAACGGGCACTAGTAATTTCAGTGCGTGACACATTCCTAGCAAGTCTACCTGGAGCCCGAGTATGGGAAGTTTATCATCCGAACAAGATGTTGAAATGAACGGAGCAAGGTATTTTTACATCAACCAATCAGTCATTGCTGACGATACACTTGTATGAAATTCAATGAAATGAACAAACAAGAACCGTAACTCAACTTAATGACATTCATAAATAGTTTATAGTGTATACTTCTTTATTTAAGCTCGCTTGTGAAAATAGCTTGCAGCATAGCGAGTCACTCTCAAGTCCGCTTCCTGGAAAAACCAGTGCTGGTGTCATATGAGGAGGTACGGTAGTGACCCCAGTTGGACTCGAACCCGCAACCTCCAGGATGAGTGGCAGACATTTTAACCTCTAAACCACCTCTCCAATAAGCACATACATACATCTGTAGTATCATGAACTTGTCTATTTTAAGCTTTATTCTGAAAACTACCATTAATGGCAATAATCAAAATTTGACAGATAAATAGAGCTGGATTATACAGGAACCATAACTCTGTCAGTTCCAACGGCAATTTATATTTTGAAACTAATACCGTTGTTTAGGGGTGGTTCCTGCGACTAAGTGGTCATATGAGTTCTTAGTTTGACTTGTTTGGAGATAACGCCTTATGGTACCGGTAGGAGTATTAGCTTCTATATTGTAACAACAGAATTTTTCTTCAAGTATTTGTACTTGATGAGTCGCCCTCCCCCTCCCTTTCATCAAGCGGGGCATGAGCTTGTTTTAGAAACGTCTAGTTTATGTACATAGACATTACCTACTAGTATACAAGACAAAAAGCAAAGTGATGACACTTGTATGAATCTCTGACTAGAAGTGATACGGTGTTTATATAATTTCAGCATTGTTTAGTATCATTTTGTCATCAGTGCAGAGTTATATTTTATTTCTATATTCGGTTTTAGTTCAAATAAAATGTAAACATTCATCTTAAATAAATCAAACAGTATTTGATAACTCAAAAATAAGTCCCATGTCAAAAATAGTTATCGATTGCAAAAAGAGTACTTTTGTGTTAGCCTGGTCACCAGTACATAACTTTATCATAAATTTTATCAGACTAGTAACTAGTCTACTTTTGTTTGTGTAAAAGTCTGATAAAAGTGCTGAAGCTATTCACGTTTAAAGTTTAAATATAAACTAAATTACATATAGTAGACAAGCGTTTTGTCAGAAATAAATGATTTTGTTATAATTGACATGCTACAATATATAGTATACTAATTGCTTATTAAGTTAAATAACGAATATATTTTTCATCATAAAACAACAGATGGAGAGAAAAAAGTAAAAAAAAAAGACTTACCTTTAACGTTTGACACTCTGTAAGAAAAGATTGTGAAAGTAACAGCAAAAGACGCCCGGAAAATATGAACCGGAAGATATTATAGAAATTGAATTCAATTTAATTATGTAATCGTCTGTATAATCAGATACATCAAAATTTTGACATGTCTGTTCGCCTTTATGGACAGTTGATTGACTAACAGGGTACGCTTTTTGACGGCAGCGGTTTTAAGTGTTTTTCTCATTCTTTTAAACTCGGACACAGAAGGGTGAGTACAAAATTTATTTTATTTTCTGACTTTTAAAAAATAGATATTTATTATCCTGTCTTTATTTCTTTAGTGGGCGTTTGCTTACCGAAGTATGTTTTTTTTTTTTTGTGTTTAGGAGAATATTTGATAAAAATGGAGACAGTGTTACAAATAGCGAGATTAAATCTCATCGCTTAGAAAAATGGTTTCTTCAATTTAATACAAAAATGTTCGGAAGATTTCTTACTATTGAATTTAATGCTTAATCTCTTTTCTTGATTAACTTTTTCAAGAAAAATATTTCATTTTACCAATTGACCAATACAATATCTGGAACGTCATTCATTGATTTTTGTTTGATGTAGTATTGTTAATTTTCCTTTAGGAAACGGCGAACATGAGGCTGTTCCACATTCTGCTGATGATAGGGGCTATCTACATCATGGGAGTTGCCTCTCAAGTAGAACCCGTTGTTGTTGAGGTCCCGGGACTGTTTGGAAAATACGGGGGATACTACTGTAAGTTTAAAGTTTGCCTTTTAGTATGATAAACTTTAAATTTTCTTTTTGGACTTTTAACTCATGACTTTTAGTATGAACGAACATACTTGTTGTACATTTTATTGATTTGTTTCTTTCGCTTCATAATTGGTTAGACTGTTGACTGCTTCCTGGAAGTCTGCCAAATGTTCAATTTAATTAAACGATTTGGGTTGTGAAATCAGCTGTCAAGTCTCACTGACCGGGTTCGATCCCGTAATGCCAGAGTAAAGAGTCTTGAACGATCAAAAACAACAATGATATGTTTTATATTTCATTCAGTCGTACATGTGTGTACTTATTTTGTAATCTACAGTGAAAATATACAGAATTCTAGTAAAAATGAATTCCTTTTAATATAAACGTTTTATCTGTGGTTGCCTATCAACGCTTTCTTAAATAAACTAACAGATACCAAGCTGTCACTGTCTAGTTAACGTTTGATAATAAACAGCAATTCGTTCACTTATTATATATAATAAGTGTTTTCAATCGGATTATACTTCTAACATATTGCACTTAAAAAATTAAGACAAGTTTAGTGAATATGTACTTCTAAATGAAAGAGTTCAGAGAAATATGTTTTTATGTAGCCAACTTGTACGTGCTTCTTATATCATGCTCATAACAAGTCAGTGTCTCTTTCTCCTGCAAAAATGCCCAATATACTATATTCCATGGATGTATGATTCCTGTTGTCCAGGTTATTTTACTTTCCATGTATTGGAATTTTGAGTGATTATCCAATCAAATCGCTGTTGCTGCGAAAAGTGCTAGGATTGATCACATACTCTGATCGCTGAAGTTTTGTTCATCGTTTAAAACAATAGCATTCTAATATTTCAACTTCATTCCACAATTAAAAGAGAAAATGCAATAGTAATAATTGATATGAGCAAATTGCAGGTATATTTTGCAAAGTTAAAAAAATATTTATATGACAAACAGGGAGATTAGTATATTCAATAATTGATTTCATGCCCATATGTTTGTTTCCTTGTTTTTTTTAGAGTTCATACTCCTTATGGTCGTAGTTCAGTCATTTTACGGGCGGACACTTTAACCGTTATAACCCTATCATCCGTAAAATGTTTCACACATAAAGAGCCATGGTCTGAAGTTTGAGCTCAATTCAATTCAATATACTTTATTTAATCAAAACCAGGACTCTCAATGAGAGGTTACAGAGATTTTAAGTCAGCGACTAACAACTCGACCTTTGAGGAGAACATTACACAGCCTGTAAGCAAATATTTCAGTCTTGTTGCAGTCTAGAGTATCGAGCGACTTTTGTCGGTTTTCGACAATTTGAAAATCTGGATTCTCCGCCCGATTTCTTTTTATTTTCTTTACTTTATATCTGAAAAAGACAGTTTGCTTGATGATAATAAAAGTACGTTAATCAGAAATATAGGAAAAATCGATTTTTACGGAAATGTCCATATAGGATTGATTTAAACATATACGTGCCATTGCGATTATCATGTAACCAATCGCGGAAGCTGTCAATATATGTACAAGACGAAACAGTAATGCAGACATAAAAGACACCGCCAAAGATTTTTTTTTTCATTTTAATAGCTCTCCGTAAAGTGATTAAATATTTTTTCATACACTATGAGCGAATGTTTTACACGAGTTGCATAGACGGATTCGTTCATGATCATTTGAAATATAAGACAAACAGCATATTAATAACTAGTGACCTTTTGTATCGCACAGAAGCAGTTTTAACTACATTTATTCATAAAATCTAACTTTACATCACAATAACTTACATTACTTTAGAAGTTATATGAAGAATCTATTAACAAAAATCAAAACATTTCCGCTGAGCTGCGCTTTCCGTTATAGGACCGCAATAAGACCGTAATGTGAGTCGCATTTTAAACATGTCCGATAGTCTGAGAATGGATTTCTGTGAACGAAATTTCTATTTCTCTTTATTTATAAGAACGGTAAATGCTATTCTTTATCAAAATTACTTATATGAATTAAATAAATTATACAAAATATAACACCTGGGGTTATTTTTATTGAATTCATACATTTGTAAACACTAATTTACATTCCGACTCTTTGAAAAATCCGTGTGATTGTCATCTTGTCATTTTATTTTTCTTATTTAAATGCATGTATTAAGGAGTTTAGTTTGCGGACATGGTTTTGATTTACTTATCTTTTCTTGAAGTTTAAGTACAAATCAAAGTTCATGTCCTGGAGGCCTCGAATGAAGAAAAATTACGTGTTTGATTTTATCTAATTTTTTACGAAGCTATTCATAGACTCGCGTCCATGGATAAAATTTATTTTGCATTCCAAATACTCGACGCCGCCAGTAGGCGGCGTCGAATAACACTTTTCATAGTATTGTAGCAGGAATGCTTATTTTAACAGTTATTTCTTATCAACATCTTCTAAATACCAATGTTTAAATTTTGTGGTATAGAGTTATTCAATATAATTTACAAGCAGGGTTTTGTTATTCAGTCATCTGACACTATTTCATCTAATTTTAGTATCCTTATTGTAATAAAGCATGCACTTCTTGCTTTTCATCCTTCTGTTAACTTTGTTAAAATAGTAAATACAGAGAGGACAGTTCATTCATTTCCCATAGAATTATTTTCATTCTTTGGTACATTTAAAACATTAAGGTCTATACAGGTGATAGCAATATTTTTGTATCAGTCCTTTTGCGGGTAATTTTTTAGTGTACAGTATTTCATGCAAAGTATGATTTGACTAATTTAGCAGGCACATTTTGCTATATATACTGTTTTTTCTCTAGAGAGGAATTGTGCCAGTTCTATATATAGACGTTCAAGGTAGCGTATACCTGTTGTCGTCAGGCTGGTGTTTTCTCACTTTTCTTTCTTTCCCCTCTCTACATTTTGATACATTTAAATTGTATTGGTGTTTTGGCAATTGACTTGTTTGAAACAGATATTCATAACAAGGAAGTACTTGTTACCTAATAAATAAAGGTTTTAGTGAACATAAAATATTTGTGTACTCTGACCTGGCTATTTTCTTAGTTACCCTAAAATTTCAATATAATACAGACTATGAACCTTGGTTAATTTAAAACAGGAAATTATGATCGCTTTTGTCTGTCTGTCCGTCTTGTAAATTGTGATCGCTTTTGTCAGTCCGTCCTGTCAATTGTGGTCAACTTTAGTCTGTCGGTCAGTCATGTCACAGTATTAATTGGCTTAATAATGTTTCCTAAAAATGAAAGCTTTGAAATAACACTAAACCATATTTTGCCAACATTTTCACGATATATGTGGAAAACAGAAAATGAATTGTCAACTATATAGCACAAAACATCATACAACAATTGTTTCAATTTCTGTATTTACTTTCTGCTATTTCTGTAGTAGATATATAACATCGAAGAAATGAATACTGTTTCTTTCCAGCACACACTTTCCACCGGAAACTAACATCAATCACGTGCTTTTACAGTAATGCATTTTCAAATCATATGACGTTAAAACATTTATGAATTATGTACATAAAACAAATACCACTATTTGCGGATATGGATGACATTTCTAAAACTAGGTGCACCGTTCGTTACAAGCTTGTCACTTTAAACTATGTCTTTATCTAAGTACATGTACAATATTTACTTGCGAATATTGTAGAAATCGTATTTCAAGCTACCAAATGGTTCAGCCGATAGAGCATTTGCCGTGAAAACGAAGGGTAGGGTCATGGGTTAGAGTTGAGGGCAGATACCACATTTCTCTCAGTCTCTTGCCAGTGTCTATTCATTTGTAAAACCATTTCATACAGTTGTTATAGATCAACAACATTTACTGAGCCTTACCTGTATTTTAGTATTTAGAAATACTTCGGTAAATGCCGAGGTTACGTGTAAGTTTAGCACTTTTACTGAACTATGATAGTTTCTAGCAGCACATGCGTATAACGTCATATTAGTCTAATGGCTATTTCGACTACTTTGCCTATCAACAACGTTTTAACTTGTAAATAAAATGGTTCCAAGTGTGACAAATGGATACTTTATTTGTCTAATGAAACGACTGTTTATTTGCGGTTCCGTTATTCATATTAATCTTCTCGGTACGCCATGGTTTGAATTTGTTAATCATTTGATGACTTTTATTGATAAAAAATGTAATATAAATGCTTCTAAATTGGCTGTTAAGAAAAGGTTGGAAGACCAATTTTTACAGGAATGGTCCAGTCAATTTGACCAGTCATCTAAATGTATTATGTATAGATTATATAAAAATGAGTTAACATTTGAAAAGTATCTCGATATTTTACCCAGAAATCTTGCTAAATATTACAATGTGTAATTCAGAACACTAAGTCATAAATTACCTATTTAAAAAGGTAGATTTTTAAATTTGGAAAGAAGCCAAAGATTCTACACTTATTGTAACTGTATAGGGGACGAATTCCACTATTTACTTGAATGCCCCTATTTTCTTGATGTTAGGAAATCTTATTTATCTAAGTATTATCATAGAAATCCAAATTCTATTAAACTGAAAGATTTAATATGTACCAGTAACAAAACTAACTCGTCTGGTAAAACTTGACTCCTTTTGTTAAATTATTTTATTTCACTTCAAAAATTGACTCATTCTCCTAACTTTTCTGTACTTTATAAAGGTATCCCACATAAATCTACATTTATATCTGAAATATACAGAATTGTGTATTTGTTCCTCTAAATACCACATCTTAATTGTAGCTAGGATATAACAAATGTACATGTGTGTATGATCACATGGCTTGTAATAAGCCTTGATCAAAAATAAAACATGAAACTTAGTAGTACTGTGCCTGCAATAGTTACACTTATTGTGAGTTTATTACACCATTTTACAAAATAGACCTTTACAATTTTAGTGGCAGTTTGTATACTGTTGTATTCCTATCTGGATAATCTCGACGACAATGTTGTAAGAATAAGCTTCGGTAACGATACTATGACAGCAAGCAGCAATGGCGGAGGAGGGCCAGTTCCAACAGGATAAAGACACAAGTAGGATTTGATCTTATACTGAATGAAAAGCACCTATTTTATTTTCCGTGTTTACAGATCTGTCCTCGTTCTTTTGAGAACGAAGAATTAGGATTGACAAAAACTTTCGACTGAAATATCGTCACACCATGATGTCACGTACACGATAAATGAAAATCACACATAGTGACATGCTTTTAGAAATAAACATTGTTTCGGTTCTTACAACTTTACTTTCTGGCACCTACATTCAGCTGTATAAAATAAATGTTGTAGAACGACCCTTTTTGGAAGACTAACACTTATACTAGTAACTTCTTGACATTATTAGAATTTCGTTACGAAAGTGAAGGAATTATCGCTAGGAGCACTGTCATTTGGTGTTTTGTCACCTGCAAAACTTTCCTTGTTTTACAGATTGTGCAGGTTTACACTTTTCGACCATTAGGTCTGGTGCATTACTGGAACATAAGGTCGTCTTTTTTCGAAACGAGCTCGCAACCTTTACCATAAAAGCTTTACACGTTAATTCATTTTATAACCACTTCATTTATAAATGAAAAAGAATTGTTGCTATCATTTATTTTTCATTGAGTTTTATATGCATGCAAATATAAGAGTTGCTTAAGCTGACATGTTGTTAATTATTCTCATTTTTGTTTTCATTTCAGATGTAACAGTTGCCGTCCACCATCAACCTTATCACTGTCATTAAAAAAACAATAAATATTCCATCAGTAAATCTTATTTTGTTATTGTATATTGTCGTTTACGAACAGAGCTTGTCCATAAATGCCCACATGAGTATAGAGGTCCATACTATTTCCTGTGTAAAGTGTAATAGATACCCTTTGAACACTCCTTTTGCAAATTAATTTTAGACAAATTTGATGTTGTTTACATTATTTCAATGACAAACTTCGGTTGTTTCATAAATGTTGTTAAAAGTTATTGTCATATTATATATTCTCTTAATGACAGTATCCAAAAGTCAGCATACCAGGTGCAGTGCCCTTATAATCTGTCTTAAAAGGTTCTTGTTTAGTGCAATTTGGTGATATTTATGCAGTCGGACCTGCCCTGCGACACCATGACCTATGCAAACACTTTAAATTCCTCGCTTTTGATATCAAGCAGTAATACACCCGAGTTAAACGTCCTCCTGTCAGACGCGACCATCAATTGTACAGCCCATTTGTTACATTTACCTGTTACTATGCGACTGATTCGTAAAACCTTACAAACCGTCAGTGGTTCGAGAAAAACAGCCAAGTGAACATGTTGTGTACAACAAACCATTCATCCTTTTACTTTTTGGGTCGATTGTTAAAATCAACCTAAAGTTAACAGAGTATATCGCCCTTACGGCCGAACGAACAACATACAAACAAGTAGTTCTATATAAACAGTTGTTAGGCATTATAGCGATTTCTGTTTTCAAAATTATATAGTAATAAATCTAAATAATTTAAAAACATTTCAGAATAGAATAATATTATTTCGTTATTGTTCTTTAAATGTGTAAATCGTAAATACTATTAATGCGCGAACGAACGACTTGGACATACAAATTTATAACAACTCGTTTTTTACCAATAACTCTATATTCGGTGGACATAGAGCAGTTGGTAGAGATGCTGGAAATTAAATTTGTGCTGACTTACTGCGGCGGACGCGAGTTCGAAACCCATTTAATTCAGTTTTTTTTTACATTTTTCTTCTGTTTTACTTATAATTTTAAGACTTTAAACCATTTTAAATGTTTTACAGCAAATAATCATAGAAAACTTCATTCATGTCAAACTTATAAGGATAATGTTAATAAGACATACTGTATACATATTATTCGATAACAGTAAAGTTCAGTCAGTAGTCGTGTCAGGTTTTGCTTGTACAACCAGAATTGGTTTCCTTGGGTTCTTTTGGGGCCATGCCTCAACATCAATCATCACCAATTTCTAGAATATTTACATGTCAGTTTTGTTTGTGGGCCCGCTGTGATACTTTGTATCACTGTTTTTCTTGTTCAGTTATTAATTAACTCTGTGTCTTCTTTGATCTTGCTCATTGTTCAGTTTTTGCCTACAATTTAGGATAGGAATTTATTTTGTATTATTGACACAATACACTCAACCCTATGGGCAAATCCCATAACTTTTGAATGACATTAAAAGTTGTGCAAACTTTGAATTTTCAGTTCAGGTTTGTAAAAATCCACTTCTCAGTTACCATTCACAGCTATGATACTTTATAGGGTAGTTGAACATACATGTTGTCACTGAATGCAAAAGGTAAGCACATGGGTTCCTATCAAAAGTAAAGTTTACACATATGGTTAAAGGTCAAACTCTGTGGACATTTGTGTCTCCAGTTTGTTGATAACTTTACTCATGCATGGGTTGCCCTGATATTTACACATGTGTTCAGAGACAATCGACCCTCCAGCACTTTCAGTCCTTTGATTTACAGGGCTCCCGTATTAAGCTCCCTTTTGACCGAAAGTTGGTAAACGTGCTATGACTCATGTATTTCTTCAAAATTTGTTCCGACAAAGCTCGGGAAACATAGGACATCATTCATTATTACAACGGTTTTATTCAAACGAGATATAAATGAAAATTCAGTCATGAAAACTTTAATCGAGTTGGAGAAATGACTGGACTAATTTGACAACATGTCGACAATTAAAAGGCAGTAGCTCTAGGGTTTTTTTAAAAAAAAATTCTGGGATCTTAAAAGTCTAAGGATCTTTTTGAATTTACTGATGTAGTAACATAAATTTATTATAATGATAGAACCATATTCTATCACTCTAAAATAATGTTGACATACAGTATGCAATATCATTGAAAAAACAAACAAACTGTACTATGTTCCTAATATATACTTACGCATTCAAAAGGCAAAGTTAGGAATGTTTTTAGTACCAATAAAGGTCATTTCTGTCAGTAAGACATCTTTCTTGATATAATGAGAGCTACAACATGTACTTGTAAATGTAATCCTGGAACTTTAACATACTTTTCAATGGTATTTCAGTTATTTACATGTGTGTAGTTACCTAATCACAGTTCATAGGATATTCAAGGGTTAAACCTTTAATCTCTTTAAGAAGCTGCCAACTTCTTCACATATGTGTCCTTGGTAAAGGGACTTGTACCCATGACCTTGGTCAATGAGACATTACTCACAGTTTGTGCGAGGCTCGGTAATTGCTGACCACTCTGTCAAGGAAGTGTCACAAATAGAAAAAACTGCACAAAGATGCACCTGCTTCATAGTTTGTGAATATTGAAAACTTCATGAGCTTCAAACTAATTTATGTTGGCCATAGAAAGTCTTGTAGACCTCCCTTAAAAGGTGAAGGTCACCAGCTCGGAAATGGAACAAGTTGGTTTTATATTGAGGACATCTTAAATGTCATTCAGTGGCTGATCATACATATACAGAAACTGTGAAGGATGTAGTAATTCACAATTCAACAACATTGATATGCATATTATTTTTAATAGAAACTAAGTACAACTTTAGTCAAAGGTATTGGCAAATTTTCCATTGCTTGAGAAAACCTGGAACCTGAAAGACAGAAAAAAACACCAGTTTCATCACATTCGAAATTTCATTAGTTCCTTCAGTTCTTTTTGACCATAAAATAAGCAAATCATCAGAATTACTTGGAAAAATAAACTTGTGATGGTCTCTTGGCGCTGAACATGTGTTACAAAAAAACAAAAAAACAAGATTATATTCAGTGCCTCTGACTTTGACGCTTTTATATTGACTTACAGTTTAAAAATGCATTTTGACATGTATAAGTATTATCCGGCCTTCCTAAGACCCTACCATTCTCTAATAGGTTAACTGTTGTAGGAGTTTAAAGTTGTTTACCTGCTGTCCTGATCGCCGATTATTATCAACAGCACGGGTTTTCAGTGACAACGAAGATTCCATTTTCTCGTAACGTTGCATTATCAGTAACAGCAGTTGTCCTTTGGAAGAACCGGGACAGAATCAGGGATAGAAACACGGGTACTAAAACAAAACCACAAACATACACGATGATAAAAGCGGTAACTGTTGGGGTTCTTTGGTTACTAGTACAAGTTATTATGTTCTCAGAAAAATGAAACTTACAAAAAATTCGTTGTTATTTGTCTTAATAACAGTGTGATTCGACACTAAAAATATTGCATTCTTGACTAATATGTGATATTCCCTGATTCGTGAATCTTTTATGTAAAAAATCAAAACAAAGTTTGATACTCACAGACACTGTCTACTTTCTTGTAAACTACAGGGACTGGCATAACTTTTTCTTCTTTCTTGTAATGCATATCATCCCAGTGGTGTGGGTATCGGGAACTGATCTGCATCCCGAGAGACAGACCGGCACACATCAGAACGCATACAACAAACAGTGTACTGTATTTCATGTTTTCTACCTAAAAGGAAACAATAAGACTGTAATTTGAATTTATAAGCTTGTATGTAACGGTTTGAGATTATAGTGTTTCTATTTAAAATGTTACGTCTGCTATTAAGTACAGAAAGTACTAAAATGTTGTAGTTACTTTTTTTAATACAGATTATCATTTCCGTCACATTCATCAACCTATGTGATGTATAATACTAACGGCCAGTCTTCGGTGTGTTATGCCGTAGATCACGCCAGAAAATAATGGGTAAAATACTGGACAATTAAACGGGCACCAGTAATTTCAGTGCGTGACACATTTCTAGCAAGTTTACCTGGAGCCTGAGTACGAGAAGTTTATCATCCGCGAACAAGATGATGAAATGATCGGAGGTATTTTTACATCAACCAATCAGTCATTGCTGACGATACACTTGTATGAAATTCAATGAAATGAACAAACAAGAACCGTAACTCAACTTAATGACATTCATAAATAGTTTATAGTTTATACTTCTTTATTTAAGCTCACATGTGAAAATAGCTTGCAGCTTAGCGAGTCACTCTCAAGTCCGCTTCCTTGAAAAACCAGTGCTGGTGTCATATGAGGAGGTACGGTCGTGACCCCAGTTTGACTCGAACCCGCAACCTCCAGGATGAGTGGCAGACACTTTAGCCTCTAAACCACCTCTCCAATAAGCACATACAGACTTCTGTAGTATTATGAACTTGTCTATTTTAAGCTATATTCTGAAAACTACCATTAATGGCAATAATCAAAATTTGACAAATAAATAGAGGTGGATTATGCAGGAACCATAACTCTGTCAGTTCCAACGACAATTTATATTTTGAATCTAATACCGTTTTTTAGGGGTTGTTCCTGCGACCAAGTGGTTGTTTGAGTTCTTACTTTGACTTGTTTGGAGATAACGCCTTATGGTACCGGTAGGAGTATTAGCTTCTATATTGTTACAACAGATTTTTTCTTCAAGTATTTGTACTTGATGAGTCCCCCCGCCCCTCCCCCTCCCTTTCGTCAAGCGGAGCATGAGTTCATTCGAACGCTCTTGTTTTAGAAACGTCTAGTTTATGTACCTAGACGTTACCGACTAGTATGCAAGACAAAAAGCGAAATAATGACACTTGTATGAATCTCTGACTAGAAGTGATACGGTGATTATATAATTTCAATATTATTTAGTATCATTTTGTCACCAGTGCAGAGTTATATTTTATTTCTATATTCGGTTTTAGTTCAAATAAAATGTAAACATTCATCTTAAATAAATCAAACAGTATTTGATAACTTAAAAATAAGTCCCATGTCAAAAATAGTTATCGATTGCAAAAAGAGTACTTTTTTGTGTATGTAAAAGTCTGATAAAAGTGCTTTTAAAGTTCAAATATAAACTAAATTACATATAGCAGACAAGCGTTTTGTCAGAAATAAATGAATTTCTTATAATTGACATGCTACAATATATAGTATACTAATTGCTTATTAAGTTAAATAACGAATATATTTTTCATCATAAAACAACAGATGGAGAGAAAAAAGTCGAAAAAAAGACTTACCTTTAACGATTGACACAAGATTGTGAAAATAAAAGCAAAATACGCTCGGAAAATACGAACCGGAAGATATTATAGAAATTGAATTCAATTTAATTATGTAATCGTCTGTATATTCAGATACATCAAACTTTTGACATGTCTGTTCGCCTTTATGGACAGTTGATTGACTAACAGGGTACGCTTTTTGAAGGCAGCGGTTTAAAGTGTTTTCTCATTCTTTTAAACTCGGACACAGAAGGGTGAGTACAAAATTTATTTTATTTTCTGACTTTTAAAAAATAGATATTTATTATCCTGTCTTTATTTCTTTAGTGGGCGTTTGCTTACCGAAGTATGTTTGTTTTTTGTATTTGGGAGAATATTTGATAAAAATGGAGTCAGTGTTACAAATAGCGAGATTAAAACTCATGGCTTAGAAAAATGTTTTCTTCAATTTAATACAAAAATGTTCGGAAGATTTCTTACTATTGAATTTAATGCTTAATCTCTTTTCTTGATTAACTTTTTCAAGAAAAATATTTCATTTTACCAATTGACCAATACAATATCTGGAACGTCATTCATTGATTTTTGTTTGATGTAGTATTGTTAATTTTCCTTTAGGAGACGTCGAACATGAGGCTGTTCCACATTCTGCTGATGATAGGGGCTATCTACATCATGGGAGTTGCCTCTCAAGTAGAACCCGTTGTTGTCGAGGTCCCGGGACTGTTTGGAAAATACGGGGGATACTACTGTAAGTTTAAAGTTTGCCTTTTAGTATGATAAACTTTAAATGTTCTTTTTGGACTTTTAGCTCATGATTTTTAGTATGAACGAACATACTTGTTGTACATTTTATTGATTTGTTTCTTTCGCTTCATAATTGGTTAGACTGTTGACTGCTTCCTGGAAGTCTGCCAAATGTTCAATTTAAATGGTTTGGGTTGTGAAATCAGCTGTCAAGTCTCTCTGACCGGGTTCGATCCCGTAATGCCAGAGTAAAGAGTCTTGAACGATCAAAAACAACAATGATATGTTTTATATTTCATTCAATCGTACATGTGTGTACTTAGTTTGTAATCTACAGTGAAAATATACAGAATTCTAGTAAAAATGAATTCCTTTTAATATAAACGTTTTATCTGTGGTTGCCTATCAACGCTTTCTTAAAAAAACTAACAGATACCAAGCTGTCACTGTCTAGTTAACGTTTGATAATAAACAGCAATTCGTTCACTAAAGTGTTTTCATTCGGATTATACTTCTAACATATTGCACTTAAAAAATTAAGACAAGTTTAGTGAATATTTACTTCTAAATGAAAGAGTTCAGAAAAAATATGTTTATATGTAGCTAACATGTACGAGCATGTAAGCTTCTTATATCATGCTCATATCAAGTCAGCTTCTCTTTCTCCTGCAAAAATGCCCAATATACTATATTGGATGACTGTATGGCTCCTGTTGTCGAGGTTATCTGAAAGTAAAGTGATTATCCAATCAAATCGCTGTCGCTGCGAAAGATACTAGGATTGATCACATATTCTGATCGCTGAAGTTTTGTTCATCATTTAAAACAATAGCTTACTAATATTTTCACTTTATTCCACAATTAAAAGAGAAAAAATACCAATAATTTATAAGAGCAAATTGCAGGTATATTTTGCAAAGTTAAAAAAGGTACATAATTTAAATATTTATATGACAAACAGGGAGATTAGTATATTCAATAATTGACGTCATGCCCATATGTTTGTTTCCTTGTTTTTTTTAGAGTTCATACTCCTTATAGTCGTAGTTCAGTCATTTTACGGGCGGATACTTTAACCGTTATAACCCTATCATCCGTAAAATGTTTCACACATAAAGAGCCATGGTCTGAAGTTTGAGCTCAATTCAGTTCAATATACTTTATTTAATCAAAACCAGGACTCTCAATGAGAGGTTACAGAGATTTTAAGTCAGCGACTAACAACTCGACCTTTGAGGAGAACATTATACAGCCTGTATGCAAATATTTCAGTCTTGTTGCAGTGTAGAGTATCGAGCGACTTTTGTCGGTTTTCGACAATTTGAAAATCTGGATTCTCCGCCCGATTTGTTTCTATTTTCTTTACTTTATATCTGAAAAAGACAGTTTGCTTGATGATGCGAAAAGTCGGTAGATACAAAAATCGATAGATGTGAAAAATCGATAGATAATAAAATTAGGTAAATCAGAAATATAGGAAAAATCGATTTTTACGGAAATGTCTATAGGATTGATTTAAACGTATACGTGTTATTGTGATTATCATGTAACCAGTCGCGGAAGCCGTCAATGTATGTACAAGACGAAACAGTAATGCAGACATAAAAGACACCGCCAGTTATTTTTTTCATTTTAAATGCTCTCCGTAAAGTGATTAAATATTTTTTCATACACTATTATCTACTTGACATGAGCGAATGTTTTACAGGAGTTGCATAGACGGATTCGTTCATGATTATTTGAAATATAAGACAAACAGCATATTAATAAACTAGTGACCCTTTGTATCGCACAGAAGCAGTTTTAACTACATTTATTCATAAAATCTAACTTTACATCACAATAACTTACATTACGTTAGAAGTTATATAAAGAATCTAGTAACAAAAATCAGAACATTTCCGCTGAGCTGCGCTTTCCGTTATAGGACCGCAATAAGACCGTAATGTGAGTCGCATCTTAAACATGTCCGACAGTCTCAGAATGGATTTCTATGAACGAAATTTCTATTTCTCTTTATTTATAAGAACGGTAAATGCTATTCTTTATCAAAATTACTTATATGAATTAAATAAATTATACAAAATATAACACCTGGGGTTATTTTTATTGAATTCATTCATTTGTAAACACTAATTTACATTTCGACTCTTTGAAAAATCTATTCAGTGTGATTGTCATCTTGTCATTTTATTTTTCTTATTTTATTGCATGTATTAAGGAGTTTAGTTTGCGGACATAGTTTTGATTTACTTATCTTTTCTTGAAGTTTAAGTACAAATCAAAGTTCATGTCCTGGAGGCCTCGAATGTAGAAAAATTACGTGTTTAATTTTAAGTTTTTACGAAGCTATTTATAGACTCGCGTCCATGGATAAAAATTTATTTTAGGCGGCGTCGAATAACACTTTTCATAGTATTGTAGCAGGAATGCTTATTTTAACAGTTATTTCTTATCAACATCTTCTAAATACCAATGTTTAAATTTTGTGGTATAGTGTTATTCAATATATTTTACAAGCAGGTTGTTTTGTTATTCAGTCATCTGACACTATTTCATCTAATTTTAGTATCCTTATTGTAATAAAGCATGCACTTCTTGCTTTTCATCCTTCTGTTAACTTTGTTAAAATAGTAAATACAGAGAGGGCAGTTCATTCATTTCCCATAGAATTATTTTCATTCTTTGGTACATTTAAAACATTAAGGTCTATACAGGTGATAGCAATATTTTTGTATCAGTCCTTTTGCGGGTAATTTTTTAGTGTACAGTATTTCATGCAAAGTATGATTTGACTAATTTAGCGGGCACATTTTGCTATATATACTGTTTTTTCTCTAGAGAGAAATTTTGCCAGTTCTATATATAGACGTTCAAGGTAGCGTATACCTGTTGTCGTCAGACTGGTGTTTTCTCACTTTTCTTTCTTTCCCCTCTCTACATTTTGATACATTTAAATTGTATTGGTGTTTTGGCAATTGACTTGTTTGAAACAGATATTCATAACAAGGAAGTACTTGTTACCTAATAAATAAAGGTTTTAGTGAACATAAAATATTTGTGTACTCTGACCTGGCTATTTTCTTAGTTACCCTAAAATTTGAATATAATACAGAATATGAACCTTGGTTAATTTAAAACAGGAAATTATGATCGCTTTTGTCTGTCTGTCCGTCTTGTAAATTGTGATCGCTTTTGTCCGTCTGTCCGTCCTATAAATTGTGGTCAACTTTAGTCTGTCGGTCAGTCATGTCACAGTATTAATTGGTTTAATAATGTTTCCTAAAAATGAAAGCTTTGAAATAACACTAAACCATATTTTGCCAACATTTTCATGATATAAGTGTAAAACAGAAAATGAATTGTCAACTATATAGCAGAAAACATCATACAATTGTTTGAATTTCTGTATTTACTTTCTGCTATTTCTGTAGTAGATATATAACATCGAAGAAATGAATACTGTTTCTTTCCAGCACACACTTTCCACCGGAAACTAACATCAATCACGTGCTTTTACAGTAATGCATTTTCAAATCATATGACGTTAAAACATTTATGAATTATGTACATAAAACAAATACCACTATTTGCGGATATCGATGACATTTCTAAAACTAGGTGCACCGTTCGTTACAAGCTTGTCACTTTAAACTATGTCTTTATCTAAGTACATGTACAATATTAACTTGCGAATATTGTAGAAATCGTATTTCAAGCTACCAAATGGTTCAGCCGATAGAGCATTTGCCGTGAAAACGAAGGGTAGGGTCGCGGGTTAGAGTTGAGGGCAGATACCACATTTCTCTCAGTCTCTGGCCAGTGTTTATTCATTTGTAAAGGCATTTCATACAGTTGTTATAGATTAACAACATTTACTGAGCCTTACCTGTATTTTAGTGTTTAGAAATACTTCGGTAAATGCCGAGGTTACGCGTAAGTTTAGCATTTTTACTGAACTATGGTAGTTTCTAGCAGCACATGCGTATAACGTCAGATTAGTCTTATGGCTATTTCGACTACTATGCCTCTCAAAAACGGTTAACTTGTAAATAAAATGGTTCCAAATGTGACAAATGGATAATTTATTTGTCTAATGAAACGACTGTTTATTTGCGGTTCCGTTATTCATATTAATCTTCTCGGTACGCCATGGCTTGAATTTGTTAAACATTTGATGACTTTTATTGATAAAAAATGTAATACAAATGCTTCTAAATTGGCTGTTAAGAAAAGGTTGGAAGACCAATTTTTACAGGAATGGTCCAGTCAAATTGACCAGTCATCTAAGTGTATTATGTATAGATTATATAAAAATGAGATAACATTTGAAAAGTATCTCGATATTTTACCCAGAAATCTTGCTATTACAATGTGTAAAGTCAGTACACTAAATCATAAATTACCTATTTAAAAAGGTAGATTTTTAAATTTGGAAAGAAGCCAAAGATTCTGCACTTATTGTAACTGTATAGGGGACGAATTCCACTTTTTACGTGAATGCTCCTATTTTCTTGATGTTAGGAAATCTTATTTGTCTAAGTATTATTATAGAAATCCAAATTCTATTAAACTGTACCAGTAACAAAACGAACTGGTAAAACTTGACTCCTTTTGTAAAATCATTTTATTTCACTTCAAAAATTGACTCATTCTCCTAAGTTTTCTGTACTTTATAAAGGTATCCCACATAAATCTACATTTACATCTGAAATATACAGAAATGTGAATTTGTTCAAAAAAATATCACATGTTTATTGTAGCTAGGATATAACAAGTGTACATGTTTGTATGATCACATGGCTTGTAATAGGCCTTGATCAGAAATAAAACATGAAACTTAGTAGTACTGTGCCTGCAAAATAGTTACACTTATTGTGAGTTTATTACACCATTTTACAAAATAGACCTTTACAATTTTAGTGGCAGTTTGTATACTGTTGTATTCCTATCTGGATAATCTCGACGACAATGTTGTAAGAATAGGCTTCGGTAACGATACTATGACAGCAAGCAGCAATGGCGGAGGAGGGCCAGTTCCAACAGGATAAAGACACAAGTAGGATTTGATCTTATACTGAATGAAAAGCACCTATTTTATTTTCCGTGTTTACAGATCTGTCCTCGTTCTTTTGAGAACGAAGAACTAGAATTGACAAAAACTTTCTACTGAAATATCGCCACACAATGACTGTCACGTACACGATAAATGAAAATCACACATAGTGACATGCTTTTAGAAATAAACATTGTTTCGGTTCTTACAACTTTACTTTCTGGCACCTACATTCAGTTGTATAAAATAAATGTTGTAGAACGAAGCTTTTTGGAAGACTAACACTTATACTAGTAACTTCTTGACATTATTAGAATTTCGTTACGAAAGTGAAGGAATCATCGCTAGGAGCACTGTCATTTGGCACACTGCCACCTGCAAATTTTTCCTTGATTTACAGATTGTGCAGGTTTACACTTTTCGACCATTAGTTCTGGTGCATTTCTGGAACATAAGGTCGTCTTTTTTCGAAACGAGCTCGCAACCTTTACCATAAAAGCTTTACACGTTAAATCATTTTATAACCACTTCATTTGTAAATGAAAAAGAATTGTTGCTATCATTTATTTTTCATTGAGTTTTATATGCATGCAAATATAAGACTTGCTTAAGCTGACGTGTTGTTAATTATTCTCATTTTTGTTTTTATTTCAGATGTAACAGTTGCCGTCCACCATCAACCTTATCACTGTCATTAAAAAACACAATAAATATTCCATCAGTAAATCTTATTTTGTTATTGTATATTGTTGTTTACGAACAGAGCTTGTCCATAAATGCCCACATGCGTATAGAGGTCCATACTATTTCCTGTGTAAAGTGTAATAGATACCATTTGAACACTCCTTTTGCAAATTAATTTTAGACAAATTTGATGTTGTTTATATCATTTCAATGAAAAACTTCTGTTGTTTCATAAATGTTGTTGAAAGTTTTTGTCATATTATATATTCTCTTAATGACAGTATCCAAAAGTCAGCATACCAGGTGCAGTGCCCTTATAATCTGTCTTAAAAGGTTCTTGTTTAGTGTAATTTGGTGATATTTATGCCATCGGACCTGCCCTGTGACACCATGACCTATGCAAACACTTTAAAGTCCTCGCTTTTGATATCAAACAGTAATACACCCGAGTTAAACGTCCTCCTGTCAGACGCGACCAGCGGCCATCAATTGTGCAGCCCATTAGTTACATTTACCTGTTACTATGCGACTGATTCGTAAAACCTTACAAACCGTCAGTGGTTCGAGAAAAACAGCTAAGTGAACATGTTGTGTACAACAAACCATTCATCCTTTTACTTTTTTACAGGGCTCCCGTATTAAGCTCCCTTTTGACCGGAAGTTGGTAAACGTGCTATGACTCATGTATTTCTTCAAAATTTGTTCCGACAAAGCTCGGAAAACATAGGACATCATTCATTATTACAACGGTTTTATTCAAACGAGATATAAATGAAAATTCAGTCATGAAAACTTTAATCGAGTTGGAGATATAAGCGGACTAATTTGACAACATGTCGACAATTAAAAGGCAGTAGCTCTAGGGTGCTTGAGGCGATCTTATCGGTTACCCTCAAAATCCCCTCAGTCAAAATCCGCTCGGTCCAAAAATGGCACAGTAGTCAAAATCCATTCGCTGGATTTTACAAGGTATTCATTATCCCCTCAATGGATTTTTAAGAAAATGAGAACTTTCTTGTTACGAGCAATTTCTTTATTTTTTAAAATATTCTCAAATGCCATCTGGTAAAAGGTAAAGGTAAAATAAGTTGTCTGCATCAAATTAACAAATGTTTCAACATGAAATGCACCTAATCAAGGACTCTGAGTTTTTGCAAAACAATTCATCAATACCTGAAGACATCTACATGCATGTGCATGATGATCAAATATGATTATGAATACCTTGTAAAACCTATCGCAGGGATTATTGACTACTATGTCATTTTGGACCGAATGGAATTTGACTGAGGGGAATTTGAATTAAACACGGCCGAGATATTACGACTAAAATATTGTAATATATATAAAACATTTTTCGGTGATAATCTGATGTTAGAGAGTGGAAGTGGTTTCCACAGTTCAATAGTGCATGAGTAGACCTGGTTGGTTATCGAACATAGCCGAGATATAATACCTATAAATATTGTGAACACTATTTTTGTGGTGATGCAGTAGAACTACATTTTGATAATATCGACAAAGTTAGGACGAAATTTTGACAAGTCAATTACATTACATAAGCTCGAAATGTGAAAGATGACCCGGTTGATGACAGGGGCATTTTTGTGTTGATCTTGCAACAACTATTCAAGTTTAAGAGCGGAGAGTGCTTACGTTGTGAAATTTCGACAATTGTCCCTTAGAGCTTTACAAATGTAGCTGGTGCTCTAGCTGGTGAGTAAGTTCGTGATCTAACTGGCGCTCTATCTGGTGCTCTAGCTGGTGAACTATCTGGCGCTCTATCTGGTGATCTAAGTTGGTTGGCTATGTGCCAAAGTACGATATCATCATCTTATTATAGTTAAAGAGAGGAACACGTAAATAGGTGACCCCGGCCGCACCCGAGTCCAAAACACGTTCCACTGTTAGATATTGTCGCATGACAAGTACATGTATATACAAAACCGTCAATTGAGATTACTGTCATTACATGTTTTGCGATTATGTGCTTCAATTTTCGTCGTTCTCCATATTCCATTCTTCAGTAGTACTTTGTCTTTTTAATGTAGATCTACTGCTACTGCATATTCAAGTCGAATTATTGCATGGTGTTACCCAAACTGTAATATTTTTTCGAGACATGAATACGGAAAAATGATTAATGAAAAATATAAACGGGAACGACTACGTCAAGTTTATAATTTTATTTTTGTCACATTAAAGTTTCATCATTCTATTGCATTTATGGATTATCTTATCAAAGAGTTCATTATAAGAAAATATGAATTTTTGAAAACTAAATACTACTCGGAAAATTGAAACTCAACGTGTAGAAACGCCGGAAACTTTTCAAAGATGCAACTCAAATAAGCAGATCAACAAACATACTATCTGGAAGATCAAAGCATCTAGCAAACTCCCCGCAGCGGAAACCTCCACTTACAGCAAACGGTATAGCGGTACAGCGGTGCTCAACCAGTCAAATGGCTGTGAGGAGTTGGCCAAACACAAATATCTTCTCTTATTTTAATTTGAAAGTAGATTTTGTATAAGTCTAAACAAAAGAATGCTTTTGCCTTATGTCTCAAAGTTACATCCTGATACAAATTAACGAAAATTCTCTCAAGAGACACTCGTATATTTTCCAAGACTTAGTGACGTAAATTATGTTAATATATGCCACATGGAACTCGTATACCTCTGGATTCATATGAAATAAACTTGTAAACTTTCAAACATAATGTAAATATATGAGAAGTAAACAAACTGATTGAGGACATACGTAAGGATATATTACCAGAAACAAAGCAATGATCCTGGTCCGTACGGCAAAAGAAGATACAGAAGTTTTTATACAGGTGAAAATTATTGTTACTTTCGTTAAACATGTTTTACTGTCGTATGGATACTTTGAATAATAAAAATCAACGTTACAAGGATAGTTTGTCACATTTTTATAATTGAACTCTCAAAGCAGGTCTCATGCTAGTATAATGAAGCTTTTTCTTTAATGCCTACCGGAAAGCGATACTAAAACGTTACAGAAATTGCGTAAAGAGAATCAAAATTATAACAGGGACAGAAGGAATCTTAATTTATATATGTTATTGCATTTAATGTGAAAACTGAAGATTTGAAAGTCATCAATGAAGCACAGGTTTAAGGAGAGTAACATAGGTCTTTTTAACTTGCACTAATTAGATCATGTAAGCTGCCGAGATTACATCTTTATAATAAGAAGTCTTTGAAACACAAAGTTGTGACTAGATGACTGGAGCTTTGACGCATCGACTTGCTTGTTCAGACGATATCAGTCCAAATCGCCCGTCTCGAGAATTTTATTTAAAAGTGAAATCAGCTGAAAACTGTCTCTTGTGTCTTGTGCACATTTATCATTGAAGGAGCAAGCACCTGCAAATAAAAAGCAAAGACATATTAACAAATTATCTCCATTGTCATAAAATCCAAGGCAGACCAAATTTGCAACATTAATCCCAAACTCCTCACAAAGATTTGATTACTGGCAAGCAAGGAAAAGCCGATGGATTTTACATGTTTTTTTCGTTTATTTCAGAAATAGATGAGACAGAATAAAAACGTTAACTATTTTGCAAATCTTGGCCTTGACCTCCGTCGAGGGAGATAATTTTTGTTTACATTGGTTGCGCATGCTCGTAAATATGGGGCCTTAAAAGGGGTACTTAGAGCACACGAAAAATAGGCTTACAGCAGGAAATGTCGGCGGCTTGCATTATCGCCGATATATAGCTCATGTCACGTGTAACACAAAAATATTTGAAAAGAATCAAAAATAATTATTTCTAATGGATTTTAACAATAAATTGTCTTTGAGAAATTATATTAATTTGCGGCTTTGTAAGTAGGTCTATATACCTACATGTGTCATTGTTGCCGGAAGTATCCGTTTTCTGCTTAGTTAAAAGATGTAAATTGTTTTGCTAAATACCCTGCACAGCCTCTGGAAGTCGGAGCTAACATCAGATGAGAACTCCCGACATATTTTCTATGTGTTTGCTTGGCAATATAGCCTATGATTTCCCTGCATTGAACCTCCCTCAAACAAATACTATACAATCAGTACAAATTACTCCCCTTGAATCGAAGAGTCAAATCATCCCGATATACTAGTGTACGGTTTGAAAATGTTATTAATACCTTTTTATTGCGTGTTGAAATGTATTTTAACACGATTTTCTATTTTTTAAGAAAAATTGAAGTAATATTTTCGCGCGGAAATCAGAAGTTGACAGCCGTCACATGACCCCCACGTGACTTTGTTGACAACATATGTCAAGGTTGCGAGTACGCTGAAATGAAAACCGATATCTTAGTAAATATTAACACTTTGACTCATGATTTCTGTCAGTCAGCTTCAAAACAAATCCTCCGATAGATTTTGATCAAAATTTCCTTCATACGGACTAGTTATAGAGGCATGTAACGGGAAAACTACAAATCCGCCGACAATTCCTTGCCATCGGCTTTTCCCTGCGTAGGTGAGTTCCACTCTCACAATACACCACGTGATGATGAAAGATGTCACGTGCCGGCATATAAACAATTATAAAAAAATTACTATTTTCAATTATATTTTTGTATTTGACCTCTTGACAGTTAAATATATAGAGGTTATTATACGGGGCAGGTGTGCCTTTAGGCGATATTGGCACACTTGGTGAGCTATTGGCCCGAGGGCTTTAGCCCGAGGGCCAATTTGAACCAAGTGTGCCAATATCGCATTAAGGCACACCTGCCCCGTATAATTACCTTTTTATTGCATATGTTGAACATCAGTTTTGCTGAAAATGGGAAAAGATAAGACAAAAAGATACAAAACGCACATTCCTGCAATACTTATACTATTTCATAAAGATAAATGCCATTGAATGAATAAATTATTCATACTATCCACAAAAGCAAACGTGTCAGTTTCCACATTTCGGTGCTCAATAAGCCTAAATTCTAAATTCAATAAACGTTGAGAAAGAGACTTCTGTGTCCTTTCGGCGGCCATTTTCCGTTACGTCTACGTTGTCAATTACGTCAACGTTTTCACGTGCTGACAGTCTAACGTTGCTGCATAGTTGACCGGAAATAGCCTCAATACGAATTTTCTGGCACACTAGCAAGTGTGCCGATATCAGTTATCGGCACACTACGTCACGTGATCGTTTTATCGGCCCGTATCACCGACAATCAAAGGCAAATTTGATACTATATATAGTAACATATGCAATAATCTATGAAATTCACCTTTCTGCATATTCAGTAAAATAACTAACGCTAAAATGTTTTTTTAATGTCATCCCATTAGTCGGTTTTCTATGACGTTGTCGTTTGTCATAGAGTTATACAAGTCATGATTTGTGAAATTCTCTTTTTTCTATTAATTAAATTGTCAGGACTGGTGAAGTTTAGTCACTTAAGTGTTAACAGAGCATGCAGCCAAACAATATGTTATCTCATTACTATATACATGTAGTTTCAAATGTGTATGTTTAACATCTGCCAGATCAAGTTATTTACAAAGTATCTAACTGAACACATGTAAGTAATAAGTTTTAAGAAGTGCAGAATATTAAGTCAAATCCGTCCACAGAACTGTTTGGATATTTCATGGATATCCAATCAGTTTCTTAAAATAATGACACGTGTCTTAAGTCAAAAGGACGATATAATTTTCTTCACAAAACACTTTTATACAGATTGTCATTTTTTAAAGTAAAACTTAAAAAATACAGGAATGTTAAAATTCTGTATTGTTTGCTTCAACAAACTCTTTGTCTGTGATATAGGCCGTAATATGGCGGCCGATTTCTGCCATTTCGTTCATATGAATTCGGCATGTCGCCGTGCATAATCAAGAATTTGTCGTTCTTGCGTGCTGGTGTACTACACAAACAAACCACAACGACAAACAAGCGCGCCGGTACGATAAATGAGTTTGTTGTCCTACTAGCAGGGGCGCCAAAACAACAATATGTCATTTATCGTATTGGTGCGCTTTATTTGTCGTTTTAGCGCATTCAGACACACCAACACACCACAATGAAATGACAGAAATCAGCCACCTTACCGAAATGATAAAATAACTCAATTTCAAACCCATTCAAGTCAAAATAGTTCCGTGATTGCAGTTTCCTACGGAGGATGAGAGCATAGTACTGGTTTCAAGTTCCCAGGAACGATGGTTGTAAAAATGACCAAAATACGGTTGGAACGGGCGTTAAACTCTACAGCATAGCAGTATGCTCATTGTATTGTATCCTTTCGAGTTGGCTTCTATAGCACCGGACCGACCGAGGGGCGTAACCTTGAGTGTAATCGGGTTCGGGGAAGTCAACGATATGTCTGAGATGATCAAAGATCATAATCTAGAGCATAATATTTACTGCGTCAGTATATTCAGAGAAAAGGTACGTTTTTCCTAGAAATTAAGAATACTATCGTGCTAGCAATCTCGGTATATCGTGGCAGTTCCAAACCGTGACATTTAAGCTAAAAGATTTCTGGCTAATAAAACAAAGCATCTTTAGAAAATGTACTACAGAGCGATAATCATTTTCAGAAAATTACACTAATGTCCCGGAAAGTTTAGAATTTATTAATATTTAGCTACCTTTCGGGACATTAATTAGCGATCGTTATTAAGCATTGGTTTACACATAGGAGTGTTGACGCTATGCTTTATGGAAGACTTGTCGGATACAATACTAAAATTATATTTAAATAAATTCAAAGTAATGATATCAAGACAGATAGATATCTTCTGTAAAATCACAGTTAGATCTAAATGTAAGAAACGAAAAACGTTTGCCTGATACAACTGCAGTTATTTCTTACCAAATTATGTTTGTATGCGCACTGTTTTTGTAATATATTAATTTTTCTAATTTTGTTATGTCGTCTGCTGTTTTAAGTAGTCGCTGCTGTAAGTTCTTATTTATCGTAAATATCAATAAAGATACAAGGCAGAGTCAGGGTAAGTCGCCATTCCATGTAACGAACGGTGTTATTATGAGACAGAATCACTAAGAAGATGCAAGCGATTTGCTAGAACTTGTGACGACAGTTTTTAAACAATGTATGGCTGTCTGAGGCCAATGGACTCATTAATAAGTTATTCATGTAGCATAACATAACGATTATATCTTATTGTTTACTTCTTGCTGCTAACTCTTATTTTGCAATGTCTCGTCCATTTCTTTTACATTAACAACCTACAGTACACGCTATTCAGCAAGCAGAAACCACAACATAAATTTCATAATTACATCAGTAGGCGCTACTAGATGAATATTGTCCTCCGTGGAGGAAAGTCGCACGGAATTTTTACAGTTGCGATTTGAAGTATGAATTCAAGATCAAACCGGTCTTTGTTTAGAAATTCCCACTTGCTATAGTAACTAATACATTTTCCGCATTATATTCATGATATGATAAATGTCGCTCGCTTTGATTTTTTTTCAAGATATAAAATTCTAAAAGACTGTTAAAAGCCTCACATACTGCTGAGAAGAGTGATATATTTAATTACTTCGCTTATTGCCAAGTTTATGAATATTAAAATCTGGAATATTGTTTTATTATGAGAGGAATATCATGGCACGTGTCCACGGCATGACAGTTAAAAGGTAATATAAGCGGTTTCATGAGCGTTTAATACTGATAAATTCAACATTTTGTAATTCAGAGATGCTTTTGTCCAAAAATTGTCCTTGGAGTTGGAATGAAAATATGACACACGTCGCTTATTTTGTAACAATAAAATCAAATTACTCCCAAGCTTGATGCGAGTGGCTGCCAAAGAACATGATCTTGTCTCAGTTTGTTTTCTTCATTTACACATAACCATAATGTTAAGTTCATATTTTTGTTTTCATTGGCCGTTTTAATATTTAGTTCTTCGTGACAAACATTTGTTTATTTCTACACAAAGTACAGTTGACTCACTGCATCGTTGATATGACGGAGTATTCAATGTTTGAATGCAAGTTCTTGCCTAGACGCTCCAAGTCTTTAGCATGGTGAATCTAAACGGCAGAAAATTGTTAAAAATATTGAAAATACCCGACTTCTAGTAATTTTAATTTGTACGAATATTGCAAGCACTGAAAAGACGTTTCTGGTGTTACTTTTTCCTTGCCGTCTTTTTGTACACGAATAGGTTTCGGACCGGCGGGTACGACAACAATGGGTCCACGCAATTGGTGTTTCAATGATGTAGTGGTTATGACGTTAACTTTGTAACGCGAAATACTTGGGTTCGATCCCAGGTAAAGCCACTGATACACCTAATACTATCTGCAGAGATAATTACAATAAAGACAAATACACGTAAGGGTCTTTGCAAGTTCACCTGGGAAGAAATCCGAAGGTCGGCCGAGACTTAAACAATTTGAACGAAGAAGAAACATGCAGATGTGGGCTTTATACACTGCGCTTCCTCTCAATGCCGTCTTTCATCATGTAAAATATCAAGTCATTTCCTTAACTAGCTTTAAGGTATGTTCAAGAAAATAAATTATAGTAAAGACATTTTATAGAATAGGGACAAGGTAGGGTTATAGTTCTCATGCATTGCACATTCGTTCAATGTTCTTCGTCATATTTGCTAGTTTAAGGACCTTGGATCAACCTTTCTTTAAATTATAGATTAAACATTGTTAAACATGGCGGTTAAGTCCACGATGACCTTGAAATTTGGCCTAGTCAACCAGAAATTATTAGGGGGTTATTATACTAGCTGTGACGGACCAACCTATTGAGGGTAAGGATCATCGTCCATAGATCAGTCGTTTTCTAGTAAATCGTTTTGACATTTAAGGTCACTGTCATCCTAACATTCAAAATCAATAAGCCTTTGGGTGGATTGCTCATCAACAATCCTACCACGTTTGAGAACCATACACTCAACAATGTTTGTGACATACAGACAGTCAGCCACACATAGTCATATAAGGACAATCCTTTTAAAGGACGGGGCAAAAATACTTACTAGAATCGCAGCAAATGCCATCTGATACGCAGTAGCCTTGGCCTCTGGCGCCACATGGTTCCCCCCGTATTTGACAAGCGATAGTTCTATCATTCTCCTTCTGACAAATTCGTGTTTCTTTTGTACCAAAATAGCAACCGAAAGATCCGCAGCAAATGTCGGGACCGACACACTGACCAGTATTTCCAGGACCACACGACAGGCACTGAAAATAAATACAATACATCTGATTTGAGACTAGATGTACAGGAAGTGGGGACTATACCTTGTCCCTAGCAACATTTTTGTACGTCTCTGCAAATTTCCTCCAAGAAAATCTACGGGTCTTTTATAGTTATATATATATTATTGATGTGTCCCGTTTACTTTTATGTCAAGCATTATAAGAATTAGATTTTCATGTTATTTGTTTGACGTGTTACTAAAATAGTAATTGCAAGGCATTTATATTTTATAGACTAATTAGTTTGCTCTAAAGTTGTTTCAGATAACCGAATAACGTATCTCCTAAAGTTTACTCCGTTTTTAATATTTGAGTGATTTAAAACCAGTGCCTCAGTAATATAAACAGTTCTTTGTTGTTGTCTAATTTAAATACGTAGATTATCCATTAATACGGGAACAATCTTGTCACGGTCGTCATTATTCACAATTCAGTCGGCCATTTTACTGATGAATAATAAATATTACTCTCCGTATGGAAAAGAAGGACAAGTCTTTTATGAAAGGTAACATCGTCCTAGCTATACAATTGCTTGTAATATACACGGTTTAGATATCATGTAAAGGTAATAATATATTCTTTAAAAAAAAACCGGTTACTCGTATTATTGTTATAATATTCTCACCGTGAGAACATTTTTTTAGAGTTTAGGTTTTAGCTCATCTAAAGCATTATGCTGTCAATGGAAGGATGTTATATGTCGGAGAGATATACTGACCAGAGCGAAAATAGTTCCGGAAAGATGCTTGCGCAATTATACAAAACCACCTTCGGCAATGCAAATGGCATCGATTTGACGTAAGGAAAACATCTATAATTTGGTCAACAAGAACAAGTAATTTAACAGCACTTAACCCCAAATTATTTCTTTCACACACTTCTGCGTCGAGTTTGCTTCTGTTATTATACAAATCAGTTGTTTCCATGAGAACGAACAATCCGTGCATGCGTTAAACTGTGTCATAGTTACCGCAGAATCAACCCTATAACACACCATCCATGATTGAGACGAACATTAAAATAATTGAAAACTCTCTGCGCAACTCTGGATGGCAGATTTATAAACAAAATCAAATGTAATAATGATTGTATTTCTTGGGTTTAAAAGCCTGTTTCAATGGTGTTTTATTTATGAATAACAAAATGACAGTGAAATAATTATATCATCTGTTATTGTCTCAATGTCATTTTACCTATGTTTGTTTTATTCTTTTGTGTCCATGTTATAATTAATTTTAATTATTACTTGTGTTATTTTACTTTACCAGGCACCAAAACAATGTTATCTACATTTATTACAGATCAAGTAGCCATCATATGTGTGCTATTCGTGTTCAAATGGTAAAACAAAGACTAAAACCGTATGCATTACAATTAAGCCATTATTTGGCTAATGTGTAAAATAGCTTTGAAAAAATGCATTTATGATTCGTTAATAAAGAAACATAAATCATACGACCTGAATGATTACAACAGACATTTGAATACAGTAGAGAATTCCGGCTTACGTTCTGGTCTGTTGATGTCTCGACAGTATTTGTCAAATAATAGAAGAGCGAACAAAAGCCAATCCCGAGGGACTCTTTTGTTTGTTGTGAGCAAATATTACTGTTAACATAATGTTGAATGATGATATCTATTGATTAGTTTGTATACAATTATGAAATTTGGTAAATGCTTATAAAAATTGCATTAAATGTTGACACAAAGTGGAACTTAAAATGTTAAGACTTTCACATCAAATTCTGTAGGTGACAGTATACCAGTCCATGAAAGCATTAAGTTTTTTCAATGGACACATCATTGTTTTTCGACAAGAAACGCGAGACTTCCATTTACCTTTGTATTCCAATTAGGATTTCCATTTACCTTGGTGCTCCAATGTGAGACTCTACATTTGTATTCCAATGCAAGACTTTCATTCGCCTTTTTATTTCAACGTAGGACTGACATTTAGTTTTGTATTCCAATATGAGAAACCTTTATACACAAAAAGTAACTGCGAAGCGAGAATAATTAAATTACTAGATATTTCGGCCTACTGGCCATCTTCAGTAGATGAAATACACAAATCGTTTTAGATTTTCACATACATGAATAGCGTTATTGACTTTACCGGAAAATGTGTGTATTTCATCTAGCGAAGAAGGCAAGTAGGCCGAAATATTTAGTAGAGCGAACTTTTAAATTGTTTCATTAATTTTTATATTCCAACATGAGACTCCCAATTATCTGTGTACCTCAACATGAGACTCCCAATTATCTGTGTACCTCAACATGAGACTCCCAATTATCTGTGTACCTCAACATGAGACTCTCAATTATCTGTGTACCTCAATATGAGACTCCCAATTATCTGTGTACCTCAATATGAGACTCCCAATTATCTGTGTACCTCAACATGAGACTCCCAATTATCTGTGTACCTCAACATGAGACTCCCAATTATCTGTGTACCTCAACATGAGACTCCCAATTATCTGTGTACCTCAACATGAGACTCCCAATTATCTGTGTACCTCAACATGAGACTCCCAATTACCTGTGTACCTCAACATGAGACTCCCAATTATCTGTGTACCTCAATATGAGACTTCCATTAACGTATGTGTTCCAGTTTGAGACTTGCATTTAAATTTGTATTCAATAAGCGGACCTACGTGTTCCTTTGTATCCAAATATGAGACGTTTACCTTTATATTCCTATGTGAGACTTACATTTCACGTAAACAGTCAATTGCAACCCTTTTTGTGTGAAAAATGTTCCAGGTCAAACATTCATTATCCTACACCACCCACCTACGTATAAAGTCTGTCAAAAGTAGGCGTAGGTTAGGCTTATCTTCTTGAGCTCAAAACTTAAAACTAAAAGTTTACTGTAAAATTAAGAAGAATGTATAGGAACCAAAAAACATATTTAGTCGGGGATTATAGCTGGGCGATACATAATTTCTATGTATAGAACGTTATCTCAATGAGAGAAAACCTTGTTAAAAAGTACTTCAGACAAATATTTATTATCCAATATACGTCTGAATTATTAACACGAACAATTTAGCAAACCGCTTTTGCGCAGTAAAAATAACTTTTTATAACACATTGTTCTTTAATGAACTAGCATATATATGTAGATGTTTCGGCTAAATTATTGATGTTGATTCAGTAATGCAAAGTTTCCAATTAGTTTTCATCTTAAATAATGTCCCAGGAGAATCTAGTGAGTGACGATCAGATTGCTTTGTCACCTGAATACCGGTATATGTATCTACATTAGTATTGCAATAGTCAGGGCAATATATACAGTCCCGCACAACTGCTAAATAAATTTTTCGTACAGTAACCGTTTAAGACAAGCCTGGAGATATACTGAGGTCGAGGCCGATGTAAAAATTCGAAATTTATTTGATTAAATTCTTCGAATTTTTTCTTGTCCGAACATTTAAAGATACGAAACAATTTATTCCCATTTCGTTTTCATTTTAAAGATAATAACGTAACTTTCAAATGAAATAAAATGTGTTATAAAATTCAAAATATCTCGCAGCAGGGTCTTATCATAAACGTCCAGATTTGAAAAAAAAACATCATTTGGTATCATGTTTATTTATGTTGGCCTTTGTAGTCTAACCTCCGTTGTAGAGTGGTTAATTTGCTGGTCTTAAATCACTTAATATCACAATAATGTTGGACAATGCTTTGGGCTCCCCCCCTCCTCCCCACCCGACTCGTCATGTGAGAAAGTCAGCCAGGTATGATGAGAAATCTTGGATACTTGAAATAACTTAGACGTATTTTCTCTTTTAAGATATTTTTTCAAGAGAGAAAGTGATATTTAAGGCCCGAAAAATGATTTAAAGATACACATAATATTAAGAGAAGTTTCCGAAATCATAATTTAAAGAAAGATGGATTTAACAGGAAACCCGAAAAATACCGACAAAAGCTTGCTACCGGCTATTCCTTTCCCACCATAATAAGAGATGGAGTAATTGCCAATAAAACTAAAACATCTGCGTTTAATTGAAATTTTTCACCAAATGAATACTCAAAACAGCAAACATTATTCACTGTAACACCTCATAGAGATGCGTTTTTGGTGACGTTATCTTTACGTTAAATCACAGGTACTTGACACAAATAATTCTTGTTCTTTGATATGCCCATTACCTTATAAAATAATATCTAACGGGGTCTTAACAATCATGCTGATTAACCTAGAAAACTGCGATTTTTCGGGTATCTGTAGAGTTTCTGATGGAATTATTCTGTCGGCAGCAGAGAATATCTGGTACTGTTAAACACCTCAACTTGAAGATAAATACATTCTGCACCGATAGACACCGGTAACGCAACGGATAACATACAAGTCAATAGCCTAGGCATAAAGGCAGGATTTTGATAATGCAAATATTTATATCTTGTTGAGCGAAAACTGTTTAAAGATGCTTGGATAATAATTAAACTTTATGTACGATTACTGCATGACCCTAAATGAAATATGGTGATAAAATGGATTGGGACCTGGCAATATGGGATCATTTTCCATACTGGAAGTGTCTGTCATGTCTGTATCAACATTTAGTTCTGCACTATACGTGTATATACCCCGAAATTTCCCGTCGTTATAGTTTACTTTTTATGCCCCTCCAGAAGGTGATGGGGCGGGGGATATGTAGTACCGTCCCGCTTTCGTATGGAGTATAAATCGAAAATTAAAGGGACATAACTCTAGCTTCATTATTTCTAGGCCTACTGCCCTTCGTTATTTTGTTTTGCAGAGAGCATAACTCAAAAAGTATTGCAGGTAATCAATATTGACAGATAATGATCAGAGAATATTTTGTGCATTAAAGCCATAACCTTAACTTTATTACATTCGGAGTTACTGCCCTATGGTACTCTTTGTTAAGCAAACTATAACTCCAAAAGTACAGAGGGGAATAAATTGATACTATCTATAAATTATTGAGAACAGTGAAAGGCCAGTGTACAAGAGCCAATACTGTTGTTTTAATTATTTCAATAATATCTACTATGTTTGTATACATTAGATGACAAAAGGAAATCGTGGTTGTTTTAAATGCTTGTATTGAAGTAAAAGTTGCTAAGTTCAGTCAAAGCGATATGGTAGATTAGCTTTGAGCTAAATAGTCCATTAAAATAAGTGTAGGTGGGACAGTCATTGCAACAAGCAATATTATATACCAAAATGTTTATCAGAGTTTGCAGTTTATGAAACCACCGGCATAAATTGGCATAAATGGTGGCGTTCTGAGAAATCAAAGATGGCGTCCAAGATGGCCGCCAAAATTTTAAAGTACTGTTGGTCCAACTTTTTTTGAAAGATTGTGGTTAGATTTAAAACATAGAAATGTATCAAAACATACTTATTATATGATTTTAAGATATTTTTTTTAATTTTAGCCAATCTTGTGGACGATTGTGGCCGTAAGAGTGGACAGTTTGATGCATTTGTTTTACAGAATCATTTGTTACCAATTTCATATACTTTTGTGACAAGAAATACAGAAATATAATTGTTTACAAATTAATCGCCAATAAAAAGTAACATTGGAAGAAAAAAAGTTATAAAGTATGTGATATATCAATGAAGTACTCAATCGCAGGTTCTTTCGTCAGTTTTGGAAATATAATAATGCAAACTCAAATCTTTGCCTACTTACTTATTATCATATATTATAGAAATTCAAAGCTTTAAATATCACATCTGATGTTCAGCAGGAAGTTGTGCAAATCGATTCTCCCTATTATTGATTAACTTAGATCAGTGGGATGGCTTGTTTAGAATATCGGGTAACTATTTTCTGGAAGTCTTTCTTTCTCTCAAAATTTACTTTGCTTCATCAAGGCATGGTTTGTAGGATGTTCACAAATTTTCACAGGCAAAGCTTTTTTACCTTTCCTGTTGCTGCATATCATGTCATACCAAGCCTTCAAATGAATCGACTCCCCGATAAGCTAGTAGTACGTAAATGTCTTTGAGAAAAGGTAACTAAATTGATTAATGGTGTTTCGTTTGACTACAAAGCTAGAGAGACATCTAGCGGAATAACAGGTATCGCACATACTGACATGCTGGTTTCTGTCTCGACCTTTGACAGCAACTTCTTCATTCTCTTGCGGTTCTGATAGTGACCTCAATTATTTGTACAACAAACATCACGCTGATACGCCTTTTCTCAAAACTCAAACAATGAGGCAGTACATAAAATACTTCAGATGTTTGATGGGCATTTTGTAGACCCCTTTTCTATTTCTAGTCCTCCAACAAAACGACTTCACTTTACAACTGGAATTCGAATATCGCAGGAAAACAGTCTTCTGTCATGCCAGTGGCAGGGCAGTTAGATGTTGTATGACTTTTTACAAGAGAAACTGATGGTTCTCTTTGAAAGCAACACTGCTCTAAGACTTTAGACCCGGCAGGGCCGCTACATAGGGCAAAACGAAAAAGAATCAGAAGTGCTGTTGATGTAAATTCAAAGGTAGTCAGTTTTAATTGTGAAGATATGTACTAAGATTATTTGCTATTAATGCATTCAAATAGGTGACTCTTGAACATGTTCTCCTTTGACCCAGTAAGTTTGTTTTCTACTAATACTGGATATATGATGAAACCAAAAACTCTTACTTTTGCGAAAAATTGGAGAAAGTTTTTAAAACTGATTTGGTTCTTCTATGTATGTCTGACCCTGACTGTGTTGTGCATGATCATATGACAGTTATGTAGACGCTGCAACTTTCTAATGAACAAACATTATTATGGCTCCTGGATTCTTGAGTGACATTCTTTAAAACAGTGTGTAAAGTACATGCGTTCAAGTTATTTTTGCAAATATTTTACAAATAGTCCAGACATTGTAACAATACCTCCACTGAGCGTGTTGCTATTCAAATAAACATGCTATTACCAGACTGGAAGAGAGTCTTGGCAAATAGTAAAGGCTGGCAAAGATTTATACAAGATATCTTACTTAACATTGCCAGCATCTTCTTGCAAGGGAAATATATTTTGTTGATGAAATAGAGACCAGCCAGAACGAAGTTGATGGTAGAATAATACTACATTTGGCATTTGCATCATTACTACACTAGTCTTGGTGCTGACAAACTCTTTCACAAAACGTCTTGAGAAATGCTACAAAAACAAAACTGTCTCTGCCTGACCCGCTATAGTTTGGCTATGAGGTTGACATAGATACTGGTCCCTTTGCCCTAAAGTTGATGTCATAGCACAGTAACTTTAAGAGACCTAGTTTGTGTTGGTAGTGAGTTGTGCTGTAATAAATGCATCTGCATAAGAAATTAATAACCTTGTACAGATCGAAGCATATGTGTGTAAAGGCTGCATTAAAAGCACAGCTACTTGTCAAAACTTGTTTACGATGTTAGACTTGCTGGAATCGAAGACTGCTAGACCTATGACTAACTTTTTCCTAAAGACTCATCCCAATGTGCCATTCAATATATTTTATTCTGTTAAGTTTAAACAGAATGAAATGAATACATAAATACAGATCATAATGCCGCTATGAAGTTACAGATTTTAAATTCTGAAAGAGTTTTGCTATTAACTAGTAGCAATTAGCTGTAAACTGCTGCTTGTGTGGGTTATTTGTAACATACTATATGATTATGGGATGAGTTTAACATGTTGATAATGTAAAACATAGCAATACTAAAAATTGAAATGATGTAAAGGAACCTGTGTGCGTGTCTATACATAAAAGGCAACAAACGAAATTACACACACACATAGTTTTAAATTTTAATATGGAAATGGAAAACACGTGTAACTAGTATCTTTGAGTTTTATTTCAGAGTGCGGTCACTAAGATAATAACTTTTTTAGTCTCAAAGCTTTCGTGTGCATTATTTTTAAAATAATAATGCATGGTTCTTTCTTTCTTGAAAGGAATCTGTTTTTTGTCTAACAGCACATCATTGTTAAACACTCATGGAAGATGGCTGTCAGGCAAAATTCGTATTTTCATGAAAAGAATTGCAGTACTTACATTTGAATAAATGATGAATATGTTGAAGCTATTGATACTTTATTAGCAGAGTTGTTTGATGCGTTACACTTTCCCTCTTAGAAAAGTGAGAAAAAAATGAAGCTTACCTGTGCTGAAATTTACTATCTGAAAATGGAAACTGTTCAGAAAAGCTCAATTGTATTTTAACTACCCCACCAACTTGCAAAAGCTCATCAACTAGTGCATTAATATTAAATGCCAAGTTGTATTTAAGGGGAACGAAATTAAATCAACTATATTTTACAATATAATTTGAATAACACATGTCTATAAATACAATACATTTGATTTACCTACCTTAAAACTTGATATGAATTGCGCTTACATATATTCAACCAATTTCTTGTTTTGGGCAGCCATTTTGAAAATTAATAATCCTTGATATTGTAAATCAGTAATAATATAGATTTACTGAAATGCAACATGTATGCAATATAATATGCATTGAATTTAATAAAAATAACAGTTAAAGTGAAAATGCATGTGAAATTATTCCTTGTGCATTCAAAACCATCATAGTTTTTCTACTGTAACACAGTTGTGTGATTATTTTTAAGGCGTATTTTATTTCTGGCCAAATAAGTGTATCAAATCTAGAAAAGGAACTAAGTTGCTGGAAAAAAAGAAAAACTCTCGAAACCCTAAATTGTCCAAACAAAAGCCCTTAGGTTAAATTTGTCAACTTAATTTTTTTTTCATGAAAACGTGTATTTTGTGTGAATTTATACATTTCTACGTTTAAAACCTACATACAATCTAAAGAAAAACATTTGGAACAACAGTACTACAAAAAATTGATTTTTTTATTTTGGCGGCCATCTTGGACGCCATTTTGAATTTTCAGATCGCCCCCACTCATGCCAATTTATGTCGGTGGTTTCATAAACTGCAAACTCTGACAAACAATTTGGTATATAGCATTACTTGTTGCGATAACTGTGCCGCCTACTCATATATTAAATGGACTATTCAGCTCAAAGTCACCCTATGATCCTTTATAGTGACAACGTATACATAGTTTAATTATTAAAATGCATGGTATTGTTTTGACTTCTTTCAATGTCGTAAAGTAATACAGATGTATGCAGATTACAGTTCATGTAGAGTAAATATCTACGAATAATATGCAGTACAGTTATCATGATAATAACAGTATGTAATCGCATACTGCGTAGTATATATAGGTATGAACTTTCGGCGTAACAGCTCGGCACTTATTTCGAGTAAAATATCAAATCAGAATAGAGGTAATCATTGAACTGTTTAGATAACCGGTGCGCGGCAACAACATTTACCTCTTAATTTATGTTTTAAGCATGGAAATGTTCTAGAAAAACGTGTATCGTCTTACACTAGAGGTGCAGATGTGCTAAATCAGGATGAATTCTACACGTTTGTCCTTCTCCTTTTGCACTGGCTCCCTAATAAATGTCAGTTAGAAGAACTCAGGCCTGCAATCGTTGAAGGATAAAAATGAATTTAAATTAATCACTTACCATTGGCAACAAGTGTTTATTTTCATATACGTATCTCTCTGACAAGACTTACTCTCAAATAAAAAATCATTACGCTTGAAAGCTTTTTACTATTTCCTTGACATCAAAACCTTTCATCTCATTACCAAACTCACAAATTAGTCCAGTATTAGATAGTGCATGGGGTGGTCAAGAGGTGTAGCATTTACCGCTTATTAGTGTTTAATATGTCCAGCAACATCACAAAAAGTTACGTTAGTGATTGACTTGGCACTCCGCAAACATCAAGTGTATAAAGGAAAACTGTAATAATACATTCGACGCTTTTAACTGAATTTATGTTTTTCATTACACAGAAAATTGTCCTAGAAAGTGAAATGTAAATCCACTTGTCCACAAGGGGAACTGTTATCGGTCCTAGACACTTAACAGACAACAGTGTGATAAATACAATAATCAGAAGCTTAGCTAATACCAAGCCTTGTCGATCTGATTGTGAAGCTGCGGGTAAATTGGATAAAAGTCTGATAAAAGCGTTCCCATCCTAATAAAAGCAACACCCCTGGTTTGATACAGGTACGGAAAAAACCCAATTTTTTCGCTTCTACTATAGGTTATAAAAACATGTCATTAAAATATTCAGGTGTCTCCTCAAGAATAACCTCTAATTAGATAGACATATTAAGAACACCACCAGTAACACAACAGATCAGTCACTCAGTTTTCTCTCCAGGAATGTGATAAATGATTATTGAAAAGGGAAAGAAAAATACATAAAAGCTATGCAAAGACATAGAATAAAATATTATGAAAACAGTTTTGGCTTTCACAAACCAAAAGTTACATAAATCAAATTGGAAAATTCAGAAAGAGCAGCAAGTTTTGTCAAAACTCGTTAACATAATATTAATACCAGTTCAGTCTCAGATAAATGATATAATTAAAATGGGACATATTTAGAAATTCGATCAGTAGATCCAGTGTTAACAAATCACAAAACAAAACATTAAACTGTGGTTCGAGATGTTCTGATAATAACCTATTAATGCAGACTTGATTCCAGAACTAGGAATATCAATATGTTCAGCTTCAGGCATATTGGAACAGTCAACGACTTCTTAAAATACAGTTTTCATACAAGACCAATTAATCAGTGGAAAGTGTTGCCCCCCGTTACAAATAATGAGCCACTATGGAGCACTATACTCCTTGTAATGGCTCCCATCGTTGCATCTAAATGTAGAGGCAACTTTACGTACAAGATTTATATTTGACACCATAAATCATTCGTTCTTTGTTTGGCTCATTTATAACAACAGTATGTGGAAATAATTTCAGATCCAAACACCGGATCCTGCACGTGATCAATGTAGCTATAGTAAAAAAGATTGCATGACATAAGAGTGTGTTTATTTTTTCTTTTTGTCCCTCCCTACAGAATGCATATTGCCAACGGAAGTTGCCTGTTATGTCCGTTTCTAGTCTTTCCATGTGTTAAGATTTTGTATCTTAATAATATTGTTTCAAAACGAAAGGCCTAGCTCAAGACAATTTTAGTTATGATTTTGAGTCCGCTGCATACCATCTGAACACCTTGCAGAATTTGTATAAAACCTTGATAAAATGTTACACGTTCTCCCGCTACACCGAAAGGTTTACCTCAGTATATAATTCTAATATTTGAATATGTGCCTGTCTATTATATCTTTATAAGTCTAATTTTTGATGATGAAATTAATTTCAAATAATAGTGACATATTTTGAAAGAATTAAGATAAAAAGTCATTTGCTTGGTCGGCTCCAGTAACAGAATTTTATCAATTTACCTTTGTTATAAAACGATTAAAAGGCTCCGACGTTTGGCATAGACTGACAAACTGGCCAGAAACAGTATTTACAACAATATTTTTCAGTCATCTAAGATATTTATATGATGTAAAATAACCTTTGATTGGCAAATGCATATACTTTATGACTGTCCTTTATTGTGTTTGCCATAACATTATACCACAAAAACAAACAAAACAAATACAAATGAATAGCAATAAATCCATGCGGTTGGGTAAACAAACTTAGTGAATACCAGGAGAACAAAGCGTCTTCAAGTGGTTGTGGAACCAAGCAAACAGACAGACGCCATATGTATGCCTCAATAGACGTGCATGTTGTAAAAATCGAAACTAATAAAACGGAGGAATGTGATTTGTCCGTCCTATCAGTTTTTTACCTGAACTGCTATGATTTTTCGATGACGCAATGTAATATTCGGACTTGTTAGTTACAATTTTTAGATGATTTTATCCTTAATTTGTTAACACATCCCATTTCTCAGTATTTTGATGCACTTCAGAACGTTAAGTGATTTCTTGAGGCAAACCTGAAGAGCGGTATTAAACAGATTTTTATTATCGGAGAGCAATTACATTCTAAAGCAATCAGTTTGTTTGCTAATAAAGCCTACTCAGATGCAATGCTTGCAATTGACGTAGTGCCCGAAGTGTGATCACCTAATCAACCTAACCAGCATATCTTACAGGCGCTTTCTAAGATATTTCTTATAATTGCACATTCAAAGAATTTTCCACCCACCTGCTATTGGAGAAGACACTTTAAGGAAATGCAGCAGCTATTGTGTATTCAGCTCGTGTCAAAGTAAAACGAATAGATATAATTGCAATTATGTAAATGGCCTTTTGATCGAAAGTAACTTGTTCGAACAATGCTCTGTAGCATATAGGAATCATTGTCTTTTTGCTATGTAGATGCAGGTTTTAATAGTCACACGGCGTGCTAATTAGTGATGTTAGATATATTAATCAGGGCTTTTAAAAGTTTATTTTATATATGAAAAGAGCGCTATAAAAATCAGGTAAATAATAATTATAATAAGTGGGAATTTTACTGAAACATTCGACTAATCACAGCTGTACCTGTCGTTTCCATTCTTTATTTAATTATTAATCTCAAAATATTTACCATCGGTGCATGGAAGATATCATGCCTTGCATTTATAAAGATATATGAGTTTTGTCATATATTTTTTTATAATTCTGTGTAAATTGATAACTTGCTATATGACATTTTGTTTAATATATTGTTTTGTACAATTATATGATCACTACCTTAATCTATTTTATGCTCTTATATGAAAGATAAACCATGTACAGTTTAAATCCGAAAGTTTAAATAATAATTCTGTTCATCTATAAGACATTGGTTTGAGACTTCCATTACATGAATTTCAAAAAGTTCGAGTGGAACAAATTTCATATGGAAGAGTGGGTGTCCTAAGACAGAGTATCAACGCAATGACCCTAGGTTAGTTTATACTAATTTATTTTAAGACATCTTATTACTTCATAGCCATACTGAAGTCGCAGTGCATTATGTTTGTGATTATGTTTTTTTTCCAAAACAAAACGGTTACTTGGCTACCAAATAATGTTTATTAGTTTAATCTCTTTTATTACTTCTGATTATTGCAGTTTTCTTTATTTATTTTGGAACCAGATGCTTTTTCATATTTTGCAAGATTTTCAAAAGGTAATGATGCCGCATAGTTGTTTCGTGTAAAGGACAAATGGCTTAATTTAGCCTCTTCAATTGCTCCGCTCTGCGAAGGGCAAATTGTTTAACATGAAAGTTTCTCCTTACTGATATTCAGTGACTGCCGGAGGTGGAAAAGTATTTTAAAGCGAAACCGATCCCGGATAAGAACGAAGACCCATAGACAAAGAAAGGTGACAAATACACTTCCTTTAGACTGTGAGATCTCCCTGGTGATTTCTAATTATCGACTGTATCAGAACAATTCTCCATTTGATTCATCATAAAGACCAGTTATTTGAAATTAGACAAAATTATGCCTGAAACAGTTTTTCTTACTAAGATGAACATGTCCTAGAGTCTTCGATTTAAATATTGTTTAATTAGATTAGAGGATCTAAGGGTCTTTCTATTGTATTTTGTCTATTTCAAGAAATATGAACATGTTTCTTTATGTTGCTACTGCAATATATCAACTTCATCAGCAGACACTAGTTTGTAGTTGTATACCATAAAAGCGAATGTACAACAAAATTATGTTAGAACATTTACGTTTGGGATTTTGTTTTACCGTCAAGTAAAACCTCTATTTTAATATTTTGGTGTAAAATTGTACGGGTACAACACAGTGAGTGAGAATGCTACATATATAAAGACAGATTGGAAGAAATTCTGTATCAAGGTGACGGTTGATTTATTAAAATGGTATAGGTAAATCATAGTTGTTTTTTTTCATTTGATTTTATGTATGGTAACTCTGTCCTATTCAAATATATTATTCCATTATATACAAAATACTTTGTGATTTCAGTTGACTTTGCTTTTTCTCCGCTACTGGTATCATTGCTTTATTTTCATAATCTAACGTTCATTTTAACAACAGCATCAATTAGTGTATTCAACTGACTCAGTGCAACGGACGATAAAAAATGGTTCCATATACAAAGCCGATCATAGAATACAATTGTCTACCAAAAGTAGCCAGGGAGCAGCTAGATTATTAGATAAAGCAATACCAATATAAAGCTCGCTGCCTAATGACGCTAATTTTAAAGTAAAAGGTATTTTCAAACTATGCATTCTATTTCGTAAAGCCGGACATCGCTCAAAGGCCACTGATCATGTCGTCCTGGTCTCAAATACATAATCATAACAGTCATCTGAGTAAGGAATCAGAACAAACAAAATCCAAGGACATCTAAGAGGCATAAGTCAATGCTTAATAGAGATTGAGCCATTGTAGCCAAGCTGTTGTCACCTTCTTGAATAAATAATGTGGATGCTTTGATTTGCCCTTTTTCAAACAAGGACTGAATGAACCTTGGCTTTAAGATCTTAAACAAAACAATCAAGAGAACGCAATAAGAACACTTGGTGATAGTCTGTCAATGTTAGCACCAGCACGTAGAATAAAATCAACCAGCTGATGTACTGTGATCGTCAAACTGTGGTCAAACCTAACAACGTTCATTTCCAAGCTGGAAATACCGCTATCTGAGTCTACAGTTTGACCTTATGCCATTATAAGTTGTTTTAAAACAAAGAATTTATGGCTGTCGGGATTGTTTTCATGCTTATGCTGCTGTTGCTTGAGACATAGTTATTAGGATGAACTGAGCAGACGAATATGATTAGCCAAACCCCATAAATAATCGTCAGAGAAGTCGTGAAGGAGGCATACACAATAAATATGAGCTACAAGAAACTGTAGAAGTAACATACTACGTTGGACATAAACTATAAGCAGATTGGCTGAAACCTGACTGGTGCAAAGTGTTTGGTTTTAACGATATGGGACTTAGGATGGAGCCATGCTTAAAGTTTTCGTGCTCTTCATCAATATATGGCCATTCGTACATACTATTGTATATACATATGTCTGATAGGGGCAGACAAGTTGAAAAGACATATGCAGAAAAATGGTATTCCTGGTTACAATAATAGACCCCTTGATGTTCCTGTTCATCTTTAGATGAGTGGGAAACACTGCAAAGCGTTTCTGAAATTTCAAACAGCCCGATCGGTATTAAAGCCTTCGGATTGGTAGCGAAGAATGTTAACCACTCGACCACCGGATCAGAGACAAGTAAATCAACACAGAAGGCTGTTTTCTTTCCTTTTAAATGAACCTCACCATGAACCATTTTAGAACAATTTTAACCGTCAAAATAAACTATTTATTTTATCTTTTGTTGCTATGTAGATGGGTTGCCAAACAAGAAAAATATTGAAACCTGCAGCAATAAATCTTTGACAGACGTATAGAAAAATGACTCTGTTAACAATGACTAAGAACCAAGAATTAAGTATCTTGTTGATTTTAACCTTTGCAAACACATATGCAGTTTTTGATAGTCACATATTTTAATAGCGATGGCGTGAGTAAGTAAGTGAATCAGCAATTGTTTTTTCTGAGATATAGAATACAAATATTTAAACATAACTTGAAATAAGTCATTGCGTGCAAGACGTGTCTAATTCATACGTGTCTAAAATTTAGTTTAAATATGTTTCATTCAGTATTAAATGGCCTTGTGCCATATTCATAAGCATATGTTCCATGCATGCCTCATTTTGCTATTATAGAATCATTACGCTATAATAACGACGAATGTTTATATAGCGTAATAATTATCTATTCCTTAGCCTCATTCACGAACGCAATTCAGTCTTTTCACAGATCAAAACTATGTTGTGTTCAATTACAAATCTCTTAGGTCTTGTAGAAATAAATTGAAGAAAAACAATAAAGTATTAATATGCATTGACACGAAAACCAATATCGCTTTTATGAACTATACTCTGTAGTACCCTATATAGTATATAGAACTACACACACACACTTGTTTTAAATATGTTCATGTTCAAGTCAATTACAAGTTTAAAGATTACACATGTAATAGTTTGTATGGGGTATATTGTTTCATTTGTTTAACTCTTCAATAGCTTTTTGCCTTGATAGGATGTGCCATGACGATATGATACAATTCCATGCGGGGCAATCTATTAGTCCATTTCGAGCGTCTGCCTGCTCCAGTGGTCAAACATTGTTCAACATCAATGTCAACAAGACGCCTGGTGAGTGTTTTGATTGCCATAAGCGCGTGAATAATGTAAAATATTATCTCAGTATTTTGAGCAAACTAACGGACCAGCCGGCTCTTGACTATATAGAGCATGCTGTGACATGGCGCTCTAAGTAAATGGTGAAGATAATGGTTTATAAAATGGGCATGTGTTGATGTAAAAGATAATAGTGTAGCCAGCCTACATATTTGCATATGTTTTAATACGTCACTGTCAGCATGTGTCATTACATGTGTTCATAGCTCTCAACCAGATCACGAAGCAAAAAAGCTCTGTAACGTAATTGCTTATTATAACATATAGCATTTTAAAATACTCTGGAGATATTGAAATGTACACATTTGCTAAAATCTAAGATCACCTTTCAACAGTTATTGTGATATTATTTTACATATCGAAGTTATAACTAAAATAAATAATACTATGTATTTATTACCGAAATATCTGTGACTTGTAAATATCACATAAAAATCAAATAGACAAAGCACATAACTTATGAATAGGAAAACAAAGCTTAGCTTTTGTAGAATGATTAAAGAAATATATATCCGCAGAGAGTGTTTTCTAAGTTTCCTCTGATGGACTTCATTTTGAAAAGATCCAGATTGAAATGGTGTTTACAATTTATTTTAATTGTCTGTTTCTCAGATGTTAAAATGAACGCCTTAAATTTCAGTAAATTAGTGTTTCCGGGAAAAGGTATTATGCAGTCATTGAGAAAAGATATAAATTGGAAAAAAAGTCATTACGATTCGTGCCTCGAGCGTCATTTCATTTGCCCGCTAGGCCTTAATCACGATTTCTTACGTTCTAAAATCAGTATCATTCATTAATTCATTCATATAAGTCAGTGCAAGAATGTCATTAGTACATTTGTATAAACATTACTTAGTGTAATACAGCAATATTATAAGTATAAATTGTATTACCGTTATATCAGCATACAAACATTATACAAGCGATAACAGTGGTAGAGCTCCATGCATCTTTTACAGTTGTATTACCCTTCAAACTGCTGTTTTATTGGATTTCGGTCAAACAATTTGAAAACATGTAAACGTTATGTCTATCATTGAATTTACAGATGAGTTTTTGTACAGGGTCTTGAAAAAAGTAGAATAACTATAACTTAATTGACTGATACATTTTGTAGAAATGGAAAAACAAGTATCAGGAAAGTTGGATTTACAACTTTTTAAAGAAAGATTTTCGCTCGTTGTGAATTAAATTGTTATACAGATTCATATAGTTTGGTTATAACTTTAGACATACTCATTGTTCTATATGTAAAAATAAGTGAATTATGTCTTTCTTAAAATATTGATGGTCATTTTGAACTGTATTATGAACTTTACATATTTTTCAATTACTGTTGCTTTCGAAATCATAAAAATATGTTTTTTAAAAGTTGCCTATATGTAGCCGTTTTGAATTAATGTTACGGGAGAGTACATAAAACAGAAATTTTAAACAATAGCAGCTAAGCTATCGACACTTTCTTTTATCTGCATTTTGTAAATGATATGTAGCTTAAAATATTAAGTATGCAACAAAAGCCAAACTTCATGCATTATACATTCCACTTTTACCGAGTCCTTTCAGGGACATTTCCAACTATTTTTTTAATTTCGGATCTTTGTTCATTCATTGAATCATTGGAAATTATTTTTAAAATCATAAACTCTGCTCTCATCTATGAAAGCAGCTGAGTGGTTAAGATTGCTGAATTAAAATTACTAAACCTCTGATCGCTCGAAACCCCACAACCTGCCGAACTCTTTCCGTGACAACGTTGGCAGTTTCTTTGGGAGCCTGATAGAAACATAGTACTGAAGTTTAATCATTTGCATGGAAACTACCAGGCTAAACATAACTGAAATACTGTTAAAATGGCCATTAAACTTGAAAGAACAAAAAATCTCATATACATTCATGTGTAAATAAGACGGAAAATCGTGTGAACTAATTGGAAGTCCGTTTAGTATAGGTTCAAATTAAAGGCAGTAATTCATTATAGTATTAAGTAAGAGAGCAGAACAAGAGCACTCTGTAGTAATTATTGAGTTAATCAACTGGTACCAATTTTACCACAACGCAATTTACTAGTTGTTGCATCTATAAAACATTACTTTCATAAGAATTTTTTTAGTTTTGTACGTATTTCGCAAATTATGCTACATTTAAGTATCAATGAACTTTGTAATTGATTAAAACTTTAAATAAATGAAATAAAACCCAAAGAAGACAATCAACGAATGGGAACTACCTTAATGATACTTTAGTAATGCAAATTTTCTTTGGACGGTAGCGCTCTGAGACCGTAGTGACGGAGAGAAAAAACACGTTTTCCAACAGCGTTACAATCGGAATTGAGGCATTTGTTAGTTGAGCTTACATTGCCATACTTATTAAAACAATAAATTTAAAGGACATCTGGAAGAACTTAAAAAAAACCCTAAAATAAAGACGAAATTGCTTTTCACTTCAATATACCATTAGAAGATAGTACACTTTTTTAGTGGAATAACATGCTTAATTGAGGAGTATCAATGTATATATGTGCAATTTGTCGTTTAGTTGATGAAAACTAATGTGGTCGGCATTACATGGAAACAGAAGAAATTAAAATTGTGATTTACGTCTTTTATAAGGCTTTAAAGGCTAGCATTATTTAAATACCCGTTCCTTACTTAAAGAAGTTAAAATTACTCAGTAAAATGTTAATTTCGCTAGACTCAAATTAAAGAAACAAATATAATTTTGTAAAATGTCACTCCAATATATTGTTAGAACCTGAAACAATATGTGTTATTCTTGAAGACAGGAAACACTCATAATGAAAAGCCAATCAGTACATTGTCATATATCATTCTTTTTAAACGCTCATCCGTCAATCAGCCACCAAAAGAAGCGGGTTATAATTCTGTTTGAATCTTGTTAGAGTTCCATTTTTTTTCTATTTCTGACTGACTTTTAATGAACGAGAAGCTTCGAATGCGAATGTGAGTGTCTCCTGCAAATCCGAGTAGCATTATTTAGAACCAGATGGCATAGTATGTAACAACATATGTTTTGATACACTTTGTATAACTCCGTGAGGAGTTGCCTTATTCGTAAAAAGTGAAAGGTAAAAAATGTTGTTGTTAAAAACAGGAAACAATATGCATGTTCAAGGCGCATGTTTTACGATAAACGACGTAATTGAGTCACAATTGAAACATTATGTTTTCTAACATCCTGAAAAAAGTATCCCTTAATTCCTAAAAGAATTATTTAAAACAAAAATAATACGTCTTGTCCACATAACGAAAGGTTATTTAGCACTATTTTGTACAATATAGAAAATAATTTTGACGTTTACTAATCAAGAATTACCACGTTGGATGTGCTACTAGACAAGCTTAGTATGGCTTGTACAGCTAGGCACGAATCCTACAGTGCAATCTTAAATTTCCAAAAACATTATATCCCTATCTAATTAAGACTTCTGTAGAGACATTTTATTACTAAATATATAGAGGATAATTGTTGGTTTCGGTGTAAGATCACGTTATAATTTCACCGAGTGGGCAAAAGTGATATTTTAGAGTGGCGCAGCCACGAGTGAAAATGACAACTTTGGGGTTCACGAGTGAATTACGTGATTTACAGCGATCCAACATTTTTCTGTTTTTTTATGGTTAAAACTCTACTTTTTTGAGTTTGTCTCTATAAAATAACGAAAATCGCGGAACGTCATAAACGCGCAATGCGTCTTTTAACGACGTCTCGTCGCTGGTTTCAGCTATTACGCTCGGTATACTTTTGACGTAAACCGGGTAGCGATTGCAAAAGGAAAAATAAAAATGGTAACCCTGTTTCAAAACTGTGGATTATCACTTTTATTTCACTGAGAAAACTCTATAATTCACTCGAAAACATTAAATATACTACTGTATTGCTATCTTTACATATTAAATAAAATCGTAATTGAGAGCAAGCGTTGCAAGATGCCGAAAGACACAAATTGTACATAAATCACATATTGCATGTACTTTTCATTCGGATACTTTACACATTCCAAACATTATTATTTTTTTTAGATTTATGCATTCTATACTCAGTACTAGTTCCAAAGCAACCAATGTTAAATGTAGATGCATATTATATTTATTGAAAAAAAAATCGTCATTTACAATCTAACTTTTAGTAAAATACCGGAAGCATTGAGTAAAGTTTGAAATTTTTATAACAGAATTATTCAAAATATGCATATAAACAAAGATGGCAAAAGTAAGACAGCATTACTATTTATGTTAACCGTCTGTTTTATAAATATTGTACCGAACAATTTCTTAAAATGCCATGTATAGTTTTGGAGCAATAACATTGACTAGCGTAGTGAAAAAATATGTTACAAAACTACAAGTAAGGAAGCTACAACTTGAATAAAGATCCATTTGATATAAACCGACTCTTATCTGATGTCACTCGTGATTTGAAAGAAAAACAAATGTACGAAGAAAGGTTTATCAGCAAGAATACAACACTTTAAAACAAAAATCAGTTAAAATTCGAAAGAAAGTGCAACTTACCGGAATAGTACCTCTGGACACTACATCTAAGCTTCGCTTTCCTCCCGGGGGACAATTTCTTATAAAGCAACCGTATGTTGAACCCGAAAGTAAAACCACAAAGCTTGTCACTAAAAGAGCTGAGTTAAGTGTCAAATAAGCGTTTGAACCCATGTTTTATTACTCTGAATTCTGGCTCCAACCGTAACTAGTCTTAGCAAAATGAATGTTATCTGTGCAACGAGATCGCTTTATAACAAATTGACAGCCGTTCCTTTAGTGCCCACGTTATTCTACAGTGAGTCGTTTCGCGGTAACGTTTAAGAGCTTTTTAAATAAGTAATGACACTAGTAAAGTTTACATGTAAATTTTTGATATTGTTAAGTCTTTTATAAATAAAACTTATGAACAAATTTTCTTAACGGTTTGGAAAGCAAATCTGTTCTGTTTACCACTGACACAAAACGAAATTTAAACTGACTATTGAGCTAAGACGATGGTGTATTTATTTATTTTTAACCATTAAACTATTTTTTGTTCTGAATACGTCATATGATTATCGCAAAACCCTTCACATAATATTGTAATCTCCACTCCTTAATGTTCAAAAACTAGTGACACTTTATCTCTAGCCCTCTCTATTTATAAAGTGTTTATACGTCGTGATTCCGCATGTTCTAGCCCGCTAAATGACTGGAAACTGATCAATAAGAGAAATAACAGCTATCCGGTAGTGCATTTGTGCAATAAGTCCTTCATATCCACCAATGCCAAAACATTACATGTAAATGACAATAAAATATTAAAAGGTTCTAGTAAATTATGCAAACTACAAGCTAAAATGACAAATTTGTATTTTACTTAGGATTTCTAATATCATTTCGACAAGAAAGAAAGAAAATTATTTAATAAGTATTTTACGCTTTTCAAGATAAAGAGTTAATGATGACGATTTAAGATGATGGTGAAAATAGAATTAAATAAATGGGACAAATGCCTTTAAACAAACGAGGGCTAAACAAAATGACAGAAAATATCAACGCAGATAAGCATTTGCTTTAAAGTGCACAATGCCATGTCAATTTACTTACGAAAACAATTATAACGTAGTCTATTTATTTAAGCAGGCCTTGCAGATAGGTCATTTCTATGCAAAACAAGATCAGAAAAATTAACGAAATAATAATATTTTTTTTGGTTGCATAGCAACGCCCAACTAGCTTTAATAACCGTGATCTATAAATCAAGAAAGAAACTATAGTTTTTTTCCGGCGAAAACATATGTCTCCCACCCCAACATACATACCCCAGTGAACCCCGCTAGGAACTTCGCAATAATTATAATCTAGAGTATATATTGAAATGTTTGCAGAATTGTATGTTTTGACTACAGAAAACGAGCAAGGCATATAATGTCGATGTGCAAAACTATACCACTTATCACTCATGTCAAGTTTGGTTGAAAGCCACCCAGTGGTATAAGGCCTGGCTTCATAAAACTTGAAAAATGAAGGGCAACAACTGTGCTAAAACTCACCAAACTAGGACATGTTGTCAAATATTTGACAAATCATAGGCAATAACCCCGCCGAAAGTCATTGAACCGGAACGTGCTGATTCTATGCAAATGTAGACAATACAAGACTTGTCTATTTAAAATACAAAGAGTGGTATAGGAGGAATATCACAAATATCCACAATATACCATATTACTTATTATCCCCGCCGCAAAACGAAATGCCCAATGTTTCCTACACCATTTGGGGGGATTTTCATTAAACTTGGCTTCAATGATCAAGTAACGAACGACACACAGGACCCATGTTCCAACTCCGCCAGTCACTGCCACGTAACACTTATAAGGACCATTGATTTCTTGTGTCTTTTCCATAACTCTTAACCCCTGAAAGATATTTCATTGAATTTTGGTCAAATGTACATTTCATCAAAAAGACATGCAGAACGTATGACCCGACTCAATGGCTCAAGGACACTTAAGGGTCATTGTTTTTGCTTGTCCGTTCCACATCCCCTATTTAAGAAGGGACAACTTGCCACAGCATTAAGCGTTATGTTATATGCTTAGATTTTTGTGATTTTTAAGTGCCAATATGTCAAATTTATTATTTAAAAATGAGTAAATAAGCAAACGTATGCAACCGAAATAAAACTCAAACTGAGTTAAATATATGTATACAATTAATCAAAGAGAAAATTGAACACACCTGTCGTAAAGTAGAACTACTGACAAAGCAGAACAAAATAAACAGATTTGTAAATTTTGTTATGAGGAATTAAAGAGACAGTATTCATAAAGCATCAGGCGTATACAAACTTATCATTAGAGTGCAAGGAAATCAAAGCAAACACGCATGGACGTTGAAATTATAGGAAGCCAATATGCAGTTGGCATGTACTATCCTATAGAACACGAGAGGGAAATACAATTCATTTATTGACGAAAATATCATTAGATAGTATGCTAAGTAGATCTATATTATTCTTTCAGGAAACACGGTTTCATTATTTAATTTACAATTCTATCCGTTGTTTCACATTACCTAATGATATATATTAATGATATAGCCACAATTATCACTGAAAGTGATCACAGTATCCCCACAAATGTGATTTGTCACGAGGAAAGGCTGCTCTCATTACAATATTATCCTGTTTATGTTAACATTCATATTTGTGACATGTTAATTTGAAATCTGGTAAGCGGGTTCAAGAGTTACAGAGTGGAAACGAAATATAGTCACATGACCTTTGATCCCTAAATGTGACCTTGACATTGAACCGAAACTGCTTAAACACGGGCTATGCACATCATCCTTATTAAAGGAACATTCGACCAAAGTTTCATGATAAAACTTTTCATTCTTCATGGAGTTAAGGAGTAAGGAGATATATAACATTTCACCCCTAGATGTGATCTTGTCTTAGAGAATTACAATTTAATGAAATTAACATAGTGACACACGTTTAATGAAAATCATTCAATGGGTTAAGTGATGCCCTTTGACCCACACATTGCAATTGGGCATCGCTGTTGCAACTTGGTTTATGCACATTGGCCTCCAACTTGAAGCAGACACAAGAGTCAAATGCCTCTTAGTGTGACATTGTGTCACATTGATTTTGACCGGTTGGTTCGGACATGGGTTCTGCACATCGTCTCGATAATAATGACACCTAGACGTTAAATTTGCAGTATTGAATCATTGGTTTTACAAGTCATCATTAAATGATCATTTGATGCAACTGTAGTAGTAGTAGAGGTAAAGTAGTAAGTAGTTAAAGTGCTAGTCCACTGAACACAGAATCGTTAATTAAGAAATAATCTATGGCTTGGGGTTCTTTATAGAAATTGAAGCATTCCCCGGAGGTGATGTGCCGGGCGGAATAATCCACGAGGGCAAAACCCGATTGAATACTATGCAGGCATGTTACCGGAAGAAAATAATTCAATTTGGATAAATTACTCAAAGCCATAGAGTTTTTCGATTTCTAAAAGCAGAATTTATGGCAACTATCGTAACTACTACGGACATGATGAAGGGTATTCTAAGGCTTAACTGTCGCAATTAAAAATGATATTTAGGTTCTTAATTATAACTATTACAACTATTTCATGCGACTTGTGTATTCATACAGATACTACTTCTATTTCTATATTTTATTTTCTGTGCGGGAGTAAATTAGAAAAGTCGGAAGGAACTACTTCTATTTCCGAAACTCGGGCCACTTGTCCGAATGTTTAATCATATTAATGCACTCAAATTGACTACATAGTAGAAAAATACCATAGGCACATTAGAATTAATTACATTAAACGTAACAAAGAGAATTAGGCGGGTAACTACATGTACATGTAAATATTGTTAGCCCAAATTTGACAAAATGTATATAACGGGCCCGGAAAATATATGGTCTTATGCTGAGTATGGATTATCCTGCGGTCACAAATAACAGGATACTGATTATATGAGGGACAAAACACGACAAAGCACCAATCCCTAAAGGCAACCCCCAACATTATCCCAATATTGCAGTCATACTAAACTGCGTTCGTAAAAATATGGGACTGTGGTGTAGTATTATTGAAGCTGATGACATAATGCAGATTGCGTAGTGAAAGACTACGATTTTTTCTTGTTCGCAGGTATGATTTGCATAGTTGATGTATTTATTTGGTGATACTGTCTGATAATCTTCAAATACACTGTACAGGAACAGGTACAGGAAGTTAACTTCCGATGTGATATCTTAATCTATCATCATTTGATACTTGATCATGTGGCAACAATTAGTTTATTAAGGTGATGTCATAGTATATCGTCATATAATACTTGATCAATGTAGGATAGGCAACAACATGTTCTATATTAAGGAAACTACCAACCTACACTGAAACTTCAATGGACACAATTTTAAAGGGTTCTTTTTATTTTGTTATTATATCTAGAAAGTTTGTACTCATATGCACTCAAGTTTAAAACGTTTAACACAAATAATGTAGCTCATGACTATAAAAAGAAAGAGGTCAGTAAATGTTGCGTTTTTATAAATAATATCCAGTGGTATATCGATGAACGCTGATTGGTCTGTTCAAACTGACAAATAGAAACAGGTTTTACAAATCTGAAATTTTGTCCTTATTCACCAACATTACGAATTAACACAAATGCTCAACAAGAAACACTGTGATATAGAGTATCACAGCGGGCCCACAAACAAAACTGACATGTAAATATTTTTGAAATTGGTGATGGTTGATGTTGAGGCATAGCCCCAAAAGAACTCAAGGAAACCAATTCTAGTTGAACAAGCAAAACCTGACACGAAACCACATCTACTGACTGAACTGTAGTTTTGACACTTTACTGTTATCAAATAATATGTATACAGTATATCTTAATTTTTCATTACCAATATTCCTATTAAATGGTTTGACATGAATAAAGATTTTTATGATTATTTGCCGTAGAACATTTAAAAATGGTTTAAAAGCTGAAAATGATAAGTAACACGGAAGAAAAAGGTAAAATAAATTTGGAGTTGGATGGGATTCTAATTCGTCCGTAAAAGTACAACTATACATATAGAGAATATTAGGCTACTGTCTTTTGATAACATGTGATATCAGGTGAGGTAAATGCGGCCGGAAAAGGCGAGGCTCTGCCGAGCCTATGTCGACCGTATCTGCCGAACCTGATATCACATGTTGTCAAAAGACAGTTGACTAATATTCTATTAATCACGCGAAATCTTCAAATAATATATTTTTTTTACACTTTTAGGGGCCTAAAATAGAATAAATACGGTATTTATAAAATAAAATGATTTCAAATTACTACATGTGCCTCGAAAAATAGTTCTACATTTCAAAGGACAAAAAAGATTTTTTTTAAAAACCGACATCAATATAGCTTTATAACTATTTACTAATTTTTTACTGTTATATGTTTTGATATTGTTTTGCGAACAAAATATTTGCAAAGACACACGAAAGAATTTCAAAGTAAAACACAGACATTTAAAAAATGGCGGCGAAGGCTCAACAGCACTGGGGTATTCTAATTGTAAACAAACGAGGAACTTGAGAGTTGCTGAGAGAAAAGTGAGCGGTTGAAAGACAGTTTTCAACTTTTGATAGGTAGCTGATAGGTTTCAGGAAATTTCAATCACGCAATAAGAACTTACTGTGAAAATTGGATAGTGATAAAAAAAAACGAAAATCAACCTTTTCTCAAATTTTGCTTCAGAATTGCTGTAGATGGATAGCAAATGATCTAACTAAGAAAATGGATACCAACAACAATATGTTTATTTCAAAAATAAAAACTATACAGGGAATTTTCTATTTTTATGGTGCCGTGCTGCTTGTTTTAACTCATTCAATTTATCTATTTGGACTGTATTTTTATGCAATAAATACATCATTAACAATGATTTGTAAACTAAAATAAAAAAAAATAATAGGATAAATGAAATGTTTTGATTACTTTTTCTCTGTGTTTGCACTTGAGGAGTCTTGTTTGTTCAACTGGAAGTAGTCCGGCATGTGGGTGTCACTGACGTGGTATCATTTTAAAATATCGGAAAGATGTTATCGGTCAGATTTAATGCTAGTTGCATGATAAAACAGGTGTAATCGCCTTTACCAACTCACTACAATGATGATGAGAACAAATAACTATTATAATATTGTATATAATTCAAAAGGCAATCGAAGATTATTCTGTAGAATGTGCTTCGTTACTTTAATGTCAAAAGCTGTATAGAGGTAAAACGAAATCATAATGCCATTTTCCTCAGGGAAGATGCCACCGTTCTTTTCTCTATGAAAGGAACGACAACTCTTGCTTTTCCAAAAAAAATAGAATGTGTCTACAGTTTTCATCTCAGAAGTACCTAAATTTTTAAATGAAGAGATATATATTCGCATACATTCGATCTAGTTCTTAAGTCTCCATGCATCTTATCGTACTCCGTATTAAATATAGCGGGCACATCACTGTGGTTTGTTTTTGTTTTCTGTATAAAGCATATGGAAAACTTAGTTTGCGTAGCAATGGTTGTGTTTTTCATTTAACAGTCAACAAAAACTCTTATTATGTCAAATTATAAGTTACTAAATACTTTGTAAAAGAGCTAAAATAAAGTTATGGTTATTGGCAATGACTCTGTAATTAGTCAAGATATAATTCTGGTTATTGTCCACTGTACTTTCCCTCATTGTGTTTGACCATTGTATGAAGTTGTATTGAATTCCAACCAGTAGCATTCAAGTTATGCTCCGGACAAGAAAATGTAACATAGTGCAATAATTCTGTAATAAGTCCAAATAGAGACTTATATACTGCACTTCATCTCATTGTGCTTGATAGAAATCCAACCTGAATTTTTTTACATAAATTATGCTCCGGACAAGGAAAAGCAACAAGGGGCGATAAATCTGTACTTAGTCAAGATATAGTAAATGTTTTTATGCACTGCACTTTCTCTGATTGTACTTGGCCATTGTATGAAGTTGTAATGAATTCCAACCAGTAGTTTTCAAGTTATGCTCTGGACAAGGAAAAGCAACCAACGGCAATAACTCTGTAATTAATCAAAAAGAGTCATGGCTCTTGTACACTGCACTTTCTCTCATTGTGCTTAACCACTGTTAGAAGTTGTATTGAATTCCAACCAGTAGTTTTCAAGTTATGCTCCTGACAAAGAAAAACAACAAAGGGCAATAACCCTGTAGTTAGTCAAGATAAAGTTGAGGTGTGACTCCTTATACCTCACACACTTTGTTTCTGGGGTATAAAAACAATGTCATACAATTCAACATACACCTGCCATATATGTCATCCTTAAACTGCTTTAAAAATAAGTTCATGCAATGCACTATACAACTGCCCCGTATACCATCCATTTAAAAACTGTTTTAAAAACAAATTCAAACAATGCAACAAACAATTGCCATATATACCATCCAAAAGTTGTTTTAAAAGAAATCTATGTTCATACAATGTACCATACAACTTCAATATTAAAATTTACTATAACAGTAAAATTTGCATGCACAATTGTAGGTACATAATAGTCCAGCATTAAATCTTTGAAAACATAACAGTCTATATATCAACTGTTTTAAGGTATTGTTATTAATAAAAGCTATTTTTATATAGTAAAACATGTTTTCAAGGGTTCGTCGCTACAATAAACTATTAACTATACAATACTGTTTCCTCCTATTTAAGATGTTAAAAGGGTTTTGGCACGAAATAAAATAATGTCTGAGTTTGAAAGTAGAAAACCCACTTAATCATTATCAGTTAGGTTTGGAAAACTTTTATTCAGATGTGAAGCAAGGTATAACAGATCAGCTCGAATAGAAGTTTAGAAACATACAGAATGCCTGCAATGGAAACAAGTGCGATCCTGAACGTGTACACCAATATATCTTCCTAATTCAATAGCAATTGGGGTTGTACCACTTCTAAACTTAGACAAAGCACAAGTATCGGTACGATTCATTAAGAACTGTTTTACTTTGAAGGACTAATACGGTCTAAGTTTGCTTACTCTAATTCCATTCCCAGCGTTATCACGATTGACATTTCTGTGACGTCATCAAGTATTCTAGGTTATATATTATTAAAAACATCACATTTATTGGATATTGTTTTGATATTAATAAACCTATGAAAACCATAATCTTTACATCTTTGACATTTTCTTACATCTATAACAAATTTCTTCTTGTTCAGTATTGATTGGTTCATAATCAGAAACTTCGGCTAAGCTTTCTTGCACATAGCTGGATGAAAACAAATCGGGGTAGTCACTATTATAAATGTATGTAAAGAGTATTCATGATGCATCGTTTGGTGCAAAAATTATGGCAAAAGGTAAACAGGAAATGGTAAAAGTTTTGACCAAGTGAGGTCGGGGTTAAAAACAAAAGTAACACTCAATAACGGATATGACCACCTATTGAGTTGACCACTGCAGTGCATCGCCGGCGCATATAGTTTATTAAAGTGTAGATATCTGCCTGTGGAATATTGTTTTATCCTACCATCACTGCTTTATTTGTACAAAATCGGCCTGTCGTATAAACATGAGGTTTACACGACAGGCAAGCTTTACACGACATGGCAACGGTCTGCCATACTGACATTCTTTTTTTAGCCGCCGTTTTTAAACTTTTAATCGCCTATCAAAGTGATTTTAAAACGCTACAACTCATATCAATGTGCCATTTTACACATGCTTGTATAGCTAGTACTGATATTGTCATTTTGTACAAAATCAAAGATGAATTACAAGTCTTAAATCATTTAGGACAGCTTTAAGAAAAACTTTCCTCACTGGCCTTAGCAACAGCTGATGACGGACTACTTTCATGACCTAGTTTGTCGGTCATGAAGTACATGTAAACAATTAAACATTGATTAAAATGCTGACACAATAAAAATAAAAAACATGAGTTTTCTTTTGTATCCTGCATTAATTATTTAATTTTCAACATCAACAAATGTCATTTTCAAAATACATAGATAGTGGTAGATCTAAATCATGATTTTTTTCTCTATTAAGAAAATGCTGTATTAAATTGTCAAAATTAATTGTTTCACTGTTTTTAATCTTTCTCTCTGTGCCAAAATATACAGTAAATGTATCTAATTTAACTAAAATGAACTAGAACTGTGGAGAAAATTGAAGGTTTATGCACTTTAACACCCATGATGTTGCAAGTTTGTGTAAATTTATTTAAATCTTGAAAAACTGCTAATATTTAAGAAAAATGCATGCATGATCTTTTGATAAACCATTGCATGTTGTTGCATTTAAAGGGTTTATCCCAAGCATGATGTTTTTATTATATAGACCCTAATCAAATGGTTAAATATCCAAGTATTTGATTGAAAATTGAATGTCTGTGCACTTTAACACCCATGATGTTGCAAGTTTGTATAAATATATTTAATTTTTGAAAAACTGCAAATATTTAAGAAATATGCATGCTTGATCTGCTTATAAACCATTGTTGTTGAATTTAAAGGGTTTATCCCAAGCATGATGTTTTTATTATATAGACCCTGACCAAATGGTTAAATATCTAAGTATGTGATTGAAACATGAACTGTGGTAGGGCCTATAACCAAAGAGTCACTCAGTGATCATTTTCATGTAGATATGTTATTCTTAAAATTTAATATGCCAGAAAACATTAATCTCAATGCATCACAAACATAAACAAGAACTTATCAACTTTTAGCCATTTTAGTCATAAAGTCACTAATCAGCTCCTGTGTCTTACTTCTTTAAAGTTCTTTCTAATAATTTTCAGCTTATCATACATTGTAAGTTATGATAGGTAGGTGATATTAGATCAACAAGTTAGCCTATTGATTGAGTATTGAAATATAGTATTGAATACTGTATAGTAGAGTATTGAAATATATTGTTTTTGTCACTGGAAGGACTGTAGTTTGTCAGTAGCTTTTGCAAGATTTGAAGTCCTTTCTTTGAATATGATATTGTACAATATTGTTTATTTGAGTCATTCAATCACTGTGTCAATCATTCCATCAGGAAACATCTGGTCCAGAAATTATGGGATCACAGTATTTCTTGAATAAAAGATGTTATCCCAAAGCTATCATGGAATACAGTTTGAATCCTTGTATATCTGGCACGAATGACTCATATTTGAATCTATGTTCCACTTGTTTTTTGCAACTTGGTTTTTGCTCCAGTCCATCTCTAAGCTAAGAGTCCTGTTTCCAAAGAGAAACAAATAATGTTCGAATCTTCTATCAGCAACTGTTGACTACATGTCTCAGACCAACCGAGTCAGTATCAAGCAACTCAGCGCGTCCCGTAGATCTACATGACATTTCTATTTAACACAGTCAGCTCCAGTCCAGTTCAGCGACACCCCACCCACTCGCAAGCACATATTAGAATCTATACAGTTTTATGGTGCAGTCTTCAGTGTTCAAAATGTCCATATTTATTATAAATGCAATCAGTAAGTAATCGTGGTTATCACCTGAATGGCTAACAAGGTTTAAAATCCGGTATTTTGTGAATATTTCACGTCATCACTGTTCATGACACATGTTGTATTGACTGACGTCACTTATCGGGATATATGACAGCGCAGTAGCAGAAATTAATAAAGCATACCAGTTAAGTTTATCTCATTCAGTTTAGAATAGCTTAAAATAACAGTTTTAGGTGTTGAGCTTTTTAAGTTTTATTTTTGCATGTTGTTTCACTTCAGTCTAACACGGACGTGTTTGTGTAGTGTATTAACTTGATCGAAATAAATGTGTAACTGGGTTGTGATGTAATGTATTCATACGCGTCATAACGACAGACAGTTTTAAAGCTGGAATTTAATCTTAATTAATAAAAACAAAACGAAAAAGACAATTTTTATGTAAAAGGTAGGATAAAAAGAATATTAGGTTACCGTCTTAGTGTGATTGAATTTATTAGGCTCGTCTCCGAAAGGTTTATACGGCTCGGCAGAGCCTCGCCGTATAAACCTTTCTCCAACTCGCCTAATAAATTCAATCACACTAAGACAGTAACCTAATATTCTCTATTTCTTTTCCTGAATGAAAACTTTACGAAGTTTGTTGACGGTGCAGGTGGGTAAGGACGACGCCTCACTTGTACTTCCCGAATATACCAGGCGTGCTCGATGGGGTTGAGATCAAGACTTTAAGCGGGCCAGTCATTATTATTGTCTCATCTCATACAGCTAGAGACACTGTAAATTTTCTTATGACAAATAACATTGATTTCATTGAGGACTTGTCCGCTAATAGTCATCATAGGTGGTCATGCCCATTATAAAATGTTATTTTTGTTTTTAACCCTTTCCACACTTGGTCAACATTTCCCCTAATTTTTTGTTAACTTTCCCACCAAACGATGAATCACGAAACACTCTATAAATGCATATAATATAACAATGACTTCCATTTGTTTTCATCTAGCTAGGGTATAGTAAGTCTCCACTAATTAGCAAATACAGACTTCAAACAGCTATAGCCAATATCACCACAAACTGAAGCATTTGGAGTATATCTACCTATTTTGAGATAGTACCTAGCTGCTCTATTTTGAACTGCAGCGATACCTGAAGAAGCATCCATTCGCCATCACAGACTATGCAAACTGAAGTCTCGTACAGTTTGGTTAATGATTCATAAGGTAAACATCAAATGCTTTAGTTTTAGCAGTTATCATACCTTAAGCTCGATTTGCTGATTGTGCTACATAATTAATAACTATTATCACTAAAGGAATTGTTCTACAGTGTCATGACAACATATTATAAAATATTATGTTACGAATATATATATTTAGATATTCCCGCTTAAATTCAGTTGAAATTGAATTCTTTATGGCTTAAGACATCTTTCAACTAACACCTGTCACATGTAATTCCCCATCATAAAATGAATTTTTATTGAATCTATTTTTATAAAACAATTTTTAGTTAGAAAAGTATTTGTTGTTTCGTAAAACGCATTGCGAGACACCATAGATTAACCTGTAACGTTTCGACTTTCCACAACATTGCGTTGATAAAATGAAATATCACTCGCAAAATTAAAATGTATTCCAGGCTTATGGTATACTTAAACTGTTTCGGGAACAACAGGACACGTATCAATGGGATTTATTTTAGTAACATCTGTCTAGGATTGTGGTGGCTTCTTTAATTAATATGTAATAAGATAATTTGTCTAGGAATTGATTTGCAAGGTGTTGCAAAAGTCATGCTTTACAACAAATACAATGTTTCCTGTATGTCATACTTAATAACTTGATAGAACGAAATGTTTTCGTATTAAAGAGACCTACTTCGCTGTTAATCTGCTAATTTATCAGCTTTGTATTTCTGTGCCACTTTGTGCAAGAACAGCGTCCTTCGGTCGTACTTAGCGGTTACATATCTTTTTCGTTGTCTTAACATCATTCTGTATCATGATTTTAGATGTATTAAATGTTCAAGAAAAAATGTATTTTATATTCACAGATGCTTGTAGCTTGAGATTTCTTTCTGACAGTATTATGTCCAGTCTTAGAAATAGTATTTTAAAATTTCCCTATGTTCCAAAGTTCCTTAAATATAAGTACTATATTTACTCAATTTTAACGGCATTATGGCCCTTATGACTTATCAATTTATGTTATATCAATAAAGCAATCAATGCAACAAATAAAATAAATACACATTTTGTAACCAAGGTATTTTGCAAAATCCCATAGCGTTAAAAAGAGATGTGTGTACTTGGTAAGGTAACTTTAAGTTAATCATTGATATTATTGTTCTTTTCACACTGGTAGACATTATACCATGCTTTTATCCATCTTATCATTCACGCAATAACAAAAAGTTAAATTGACGTAAACATTCTTTGCGTTGTTGATTCAACACCCTAGACTGATTAAAGAGATTTGCAGTCATTTTGAAATGCGCAAAGTCTTAAGGATTTTGTAATTTAATGTCCCTGTTTATACATCTGTAAAATACGCAAAGTCTTAAAGATTTTGCAACTTAATGTCCCTGTTTATACATATGTAATGCTAAAAACTAATATGTTCAGAATAAATTCACTCGGTGTCAAACTCGAACATGGTGACGCAATAACGCTTTTTAAAACATATTTGTTCCGGAGATATATAAAAAAAACTATTGCTGGAAAAACAAAGACATGAATAAGGCTTATACCATCAATACATCAAACATTTTACATGTCAGAACATATAAAACTCGCCGTATAAATGGGAAAGGAGATTGCACTTATGAACCTGACTACGAACAAAAAACTGAACAACAAACGTAAGAAAAGTCATAGAATGGTATCATCCCCTGGAGACCAACTAAGCAGAAAGTAATGCTTAAATTTCATTGCCTAGTTATATCAGGCTACAGTGATGAATCACAGTGAAAGACGATAAATTGAAAAGGACGAACCAGAAACAACAAACTCAGCACAAATATATTGAAAACAATGCAGACTATGTTTCATACTGATTTTGATGTCAATAGTTGATATTGGGTCAAATTTTGCAGGTTTTACGGAGTAGTGTCACTACAATTCAACCCGTCCAGGAGGACCACGATCTGACTTCGTTGTGTTGGTTTGATAAGAGATACGCTATACAGTTCCGTGAATATAGTTCAGCGATTGCAGTTAGAAATATAAGTATGCCGCCACGTTTGCCCAATCATAATCATATTTGGAAATAATGGGTTGATTCAATATTTTTAACTCTGTTAAGGGAAATATTGACTTTCATGCTCAAGCCTGTTTTGTCAAGAAGATGATTGAGTGCGTGAAGACAGGTGCTTTTAGAAATAAGCTGAAACAATGTATGTGTTTAGTAGTTTTGCCATGCATCATATAACACGTGTCACCACAATCATATAACACGTGTCATCACAATCATATAACACGTGTCACCACAATCATATAACACGTGTCATCACAAACTCTTATCCTAATGAACTATTTGATAAACATAAAACATGAAATGAACATCTTTACGAAACGAAAGTCTTTCTGGTTTTCCGGTAAACATGTGCATAACTTAAAAGCATTTAATAGAAACAGTTATTTCAACATTCCACAAAATACCACGACTAACAAATAATATCATTTATTCACTAGTTGAGAAAGTATACTTACTCTGCACTTATAATTAACATTAGTTTGGAGATAACTACGTATTATGTTGATTGATATGAACTATTTACGTACTAAAATTATTAAACCATTCATGAATGACCGAAAACGCAAGCTCGTACTTCTTCCTTAATTTCGTGTGATACCAATAATCTTACTAAATAATCTTTTAACCGAGAGCTTAACGGTGAGTGGCAAAAGATTTGATTTCTTTATGTTAATCATATCCACCGGGTGAAACTTATTTTCCCTCTAATGCGGTACGCTCAAACGCATCGTTAACTCCCACAGTTTATCAGATTTAGCACAGACATTTTTTATGATATTTATCTACCGTATTTCAAGGACATTTTTATAGGACGATATAATATCCGTACATGAGACCAAAAAATAGTTTCCAACTGCTCAGTTTTAGACATATGTAGAAAGAAGAGAAGTACAATAGATCCAATTTCTAACCACACTAACATCATTGATACCAGAAAGAAACTGAAACAATCAACCTTTACGACCTTCATCGATTTTAGAAAGGCTTATGATTTCATTAACAGAGATAAACTGTGCGTAAAACTTCAAGAAACTGGTATTTCTGGGAAAATATTAATGGCTATAATGTCACTTTACTCATCTGTTTCTTCATGTATTAGGGTTAATAGGTTTAATACTGACTGGTTCGATACAAAGACTGGTTTGAGACAAGGGTGTTTGTTATCTCCCTTACTTTTTAATCTATACATCAATGATTGAGTTTTGTACCTGCAAAGCTTTGATTTCGGCGCCTATATTGGAAAGGAGAAAATTTGTATTTTGTTATAAACTGATGATATTGTTTTGTTAGCAGAAAATGCAGATGATCTACAAGTTTTGCTAACTGCGCTGGCTGACTGGTGTAATATTTACGACATGCATGTTAACAGCTATAAAAGTAATGTTGTTCATTTCGACCACCGTATGTACTTTGTTCTGATAGATTGTTCATGTGTGGTAATTACAACTTAGCTATTGTTAAAAATATACATATTTGGGTATGGTCATTGATGAACACCTTGACTTCAGTGTAACTGCTAAGGCAGTTGCGCAGAGTGCTAGTAGAGCCCCCAGGTTACTTATTGCTAAATGTTAGTTGGCTGGCGGAGTACCGTACGATGTATTTACAAAGCTATATGATTCTATTGTCTGGCCGGTCATTAATTATAGTGCGTCTATCTACGGAACAAAGTCTTTCTCCTGTATCAATGCAGTACATAACAGGGCCATGAGATTCTTTTTGGGTGTTGGAAAATACACACCTACTGCTGCATTCGCAGGAGAAATGGCTTGGGTTCCACCTGTAGTCCGTCAATGGAAGGCCATTGGTGTTTTATGGGCACGGATAGGTAATACAAATTCATCAAGAATCAACAAACGTATATAGCACTTTGGGCTGCTGCCAAATCTGATAGTCTAAGGTTTTGCAAAAACTTTTTTTTACAGTTTGGCAACAGTTAGCTGATTCTAACCTGTCAAACTATGTATCTATTGTTAACCATGCACCTAAAGATACTATTGTAAATCATATTGTCAGTTGCAATATGCAGAAGTACGTTACTGAATGGAAACATACAGTCCGTAGATATACCGGTGTGAATGGCAGGGGACGTAATAAGCTTAGAACCTACTGTATATTTAAAACAGATTTTAAAGTAGAAGACTAGTGCAAACTTATTTTACCCCCTACACATAGAGCAGCTCTTAGAACATTTCGTTGCGGTGTAGCTCCAATTAGAATTGAGACAGGGAGATATGAAAATATAAAGGTTGATGAAAGAAAATGCCTTTTTTGTAATGTAGTCGAGGATGAGAGTCATGTATCATTAGACTGTGATTATAATGATGATATACGTCATCATCAATTTCAATAGTGCCAAACTTTTTAAGACTATCAAATAAGGTTAAACTCAATAACCTTTTCACCAACAATTCATTGGTAAGAATATGTGCCGAAACCTGTCACAATATTTTAAATAGAAGGATGTTTTATCTATGTAAATAATGCCTTATGTATGTCATGTACATTGTATTTCTTTAATCAAACACTTCCTTTTACAGCTCCCAAGAAGTAGTTGCTAATCAGTTCATCTACGGTCTCACCGGTGATATATGATTTTGTAAAACATTTTAGTAAGTGCTCTAGCACCTTTTTCTACATTCAGTTTTTATTGTATATGTGAAATTTTAATAGGTTTTAATGTAACGATTAGCAGCTTCTCCTGGGCTTTTGTATTTATATGTAAACTAATGTGCTTTTGTTTTAAAGATTAGTCTCTTATAATTCATTACTGAATGGCAATGTATATCATTTTAAATAATGTTAATTTGTTTGTGAATGTGTCTTGTGATATACATTGATGAGACTCTAATAAAGATTTATACTATGTACTGTTTCGAAAAAAGCTTTGAAAAGAAAGTTGATACGCCTGATTTTTCGGCGTTAGCTGAATAAGCTGGGGTTTGACCTACTTTTTTAACCAGTCAATAGTTACGAGTGAAAGAGCGGTGAATGAATTGATTTTTATTTGAGGTTTTCTCGTCTGGTGAGTAATCGATTTAGCTCGTCTATTGAATAGATACAGGAACAGTTGAGGTTTTTGTTCAAAACGCTTTCATAGGACCTCTTTCGATTTAGAAAAAGCAATTATCATCTCTACTTGATCTTTGAAAGAACTGATAGAAGTGAACTCAATGCGGGTATAGATATGCTTTATTAGAGTATTCTGCTATACACACTTCTAATTTCAAATAACACATGATGGTCCATGTGTTGACCAATGCATTGATAAATGATGTAACTGTTGATCATAATATACCGTTGACAACTTTCCAAAGAACGATGTTTAGGTATATACTTAAGATGTCCGCCTGTAAAAGTTATCGAAATTCGACAGCAAATTAGTCAATGTCAGCTTCATTGTCAATTTCTCCAATATTGATAGCGTCTCGTCTTTTAACGGAGCGGAGAACAAGCTATGCTATGACTTTGGTTAAATTTGAAACATTGTGTCGGGGGCCTGAAAAAGCAAAAAGCAGACGAATAACACATACGATCTTACAGGTGCTTCAACTTCTTTCTAGTAACATTTCAACCTTGACTTCTTCCTAGTTTACTTAAGGCTTAGACATTATTGTGAAGCTGCTTTGAGCCTTGTGTTGGTGTCCTCAGGCAAGACTAATGTATTTCACTTTGCCTCTGGATTGAATCCAGAGAGCGTTTAGCAATATTTTCCCAGTCGAGAACAAATGAATTAGTATATCAATCACCGGTTCTTCTTATTTTGATTTGCTGCAACACAACTGGAGGTCAAACTATTTGAAACGAGTTGCCATTCTCATTTGGCCAGGTGGTTTGTCCGAAATTAAAACTTCAAGCAAGAAAAAAATATACGATTTGCACTTCATGTTGAAACGCCTTAAATGCCCAAAATCCAAGATAAAGGAACCTATTATAATTCATCTTTACAATTTTGCTCTTCCCTATTATTGTAAATGTCTCTTTAATAACACCTCATGTTGTTACAAGTTACAATTGGTGTCAATGAATTTTAAGTTGATTGTTCTAAATGTGAACCTCGAGACGTCTCAACAAAAATAAGTGTCATCTCATTCATCATAGTAATGGAAGAGAGACACAAGGAAAGGAAACACAGTGATAATAATAGGATTATCCAAGTGACAACGTGTTATTGCTTTCAATGTATTTTCCATTAACTTTTCTTGTTGGTGAAAGGAAACATTCTATCTGATTTTTTGTTGATTTTTTCTTTCTCTGAACTTAAATCCAACCGATTATTATCAGATGGAATGTAGTACTTGATGTCACATAGGCACTACCCGAGCTGTAATGTAAACTTTCCAATGTCATAATTTTGTTTCAGAGTTTTCCTTAAGATAATGTTTTTTTTAAAGGTTACATTCAGCAACTAAATCTTGGTATTTTAGTGATTAAAATTTCTTTGTGCAATGTGTCTTTTACTTTCGCGGTGGTCTCTTACCTTTCGGTACTGGAATGTCACGTACGTGTATTCAACTAAATCTAGTATCTAAACATATTGTATTGTTTTATTGTAGAACGGGTTTGCGTGTATAGTTTTGAATTATATAAAAGTAATGAATAAAAAGTATTTTGGTTTTCACTCTAATATATTCAGTTCTGTTTTAAGAGGTATTTAGTAAGCATTTCTATGAGTAATAATATAAACTAAATTGGACGGTATTTAAGACGAATCGTATTATCATGTAATGTTTTAAGGGTTTTACTAAGGTTTTGTAAACTTTCAAGTAAAGGAATAAGAAAATCCAAACAGCTCACACCCAATCAGTATGCTATCGCTTCTGAACATGAATAACTGGGAGTTTTTAATATTCAAAAAAGAACTTAGTTTTCTTATTGTGTCCGTCAGTATCGTGACTCTTACATTTCACAGCAGTTAATTTATACACGAAACCGGAAAAAGAAAGGGATCAGCAAGTGGTATTTTTTTGTATAGGCCCCCTTTTTACGTCTAAATAACAGAAACCATTACATTTGATTGACACAGAATTATACAAAATATTTTAGGAATTAGGACGCTCTGTTACACACAATTAGATAAAATAAATGCGAACTACGATATGCGGCTACAACAATTGTTTTATTGAAAGCTGTTATTTAACCTCTTCAAGTTAATGAGCCAATGCCTTGATTAAGATTTTGATTGACACCTCTTTAACAAGTATCCATCCAATTCATTTTTACAGTATTTATTCTTTCACAAATTGCCCCAAGTGACCTTAGTTAATTAAAAAAATGCAGACATGTCAACAAGTTTTGTTTTTTTTAATAATTAAGATATTTTAAGGGCAGCGGTGGTGTAGAGGTTAAGGTGTCTGCCGCTCATCCCGGTTGCGAGTTCGAGCCTCACTGGCCGATATGACACCAGTACTGGTTTTTCCAGGAGGAGGACTCGAGAGTGACTCAATAAGCTGCAAGCTTTCTACACAATCGAGCTTAAATAAATTACTAAACTAAGATATTTTTTGTTTAAAGATTTTTTATCAGACACGAAAACTCCGTCGCGAATATTAAGCTAAATAAGTTGTGCTGGCGTCTGAAGGGTCCAATTCATTCTCTTTGTTGGTCAATACATTGTATGGTTTTACTTCTATTGTCAAAAGTTTCGTTCTAAATTCAGGATAAACGTTTGTGGAATCCTCGAAAACATATTACTCATTTTTTGACTGGATGGTTACCTCATTTGTAAATTCTATTATTTCATGTTACAAATATATTTCTCTTAAACTTGTGTTCCATGTTAAACTTTAGAACGATTAAATGAAAAAAAAAAGAATATATGTATTTATTTATTATCTATTGCGAAACAAGTTCTTATATCTAATATATATCTAAGACTCATTCCAGATGAATCAATATTGGAGAGAGAGAGAGAGAGAGAAAGAGAGAGAGAGAGAGAAAGAGAGAGAGAGAGAGAGAGAGAGAGAGAGAGAGGACACAGGCCCCGTGGCACTGGTTAGGGGTCGAATCCGGGACCATTCGGACATTAGTGGTTCTTAACCATTGGCGAAATCAACGATTAGCTAAAATGTTATGTGAAACATTCTATCCTATGATATGCCTATTATGCGATTTAGAAAAACAAAAATGGTCATACTACCATACAACCACACAGAGGCTCAAATTTTCACGCAAATGAAGGTAACATATCTCTTGCCATTTTGTGTAGGCAATCCGATGGTCAGATAAATGTGTTGATAACATTACAATAGATGCGTCCTATTGCTGTGACATTCTCATTAAATTTTCCAGAAAAAAAGCTTTTTCCATTTTGCTTTACCATTAATTTATATTACACTTGTTTTCCCCCGTTGGATTATTCATTTGTGGTGGGCGTTTTAATACAATAGCCGTTCATGCGTATTACGTTTCAATATGATTTAGGGTCTGGTGCTATTTATCGAAATGAGGAACCGCATCGCATATGCTCCTTTATTAAATAAAATGTCAGAATAATTAGTAACGCATTTGGTGTAATTCTGTTTACTTAGTTAATGAAATATTACAAATGTTCATGACCCGTCTGATGAGGAAATACTAGTGCAAACCACATGTCAATGTTTTAGGGTACTATGCGTTTATGGATCCGGTTAGTAATTTACTTTCTTTGGAATACAATGTTTCATGGTTGGAAATGAACAAGTTTTCCTGTCCGTTGGATTTTAAATTTTCCAACCATCAAAAACAATACGTTTTCATATATCCGTGTCTTCAATGTATAAAGCGCATGACTTTATATATAATATGCTCCTATAATACATGTAATTAAATGTCTAAATCACAACAGAATAAGTACTAACGCATTTATTATAGATCTGTTTGCTTACCATTTGCGGTAAAAAGTCTAACAACGATTTGTATTTTATATTTTACTTATTTATTTAACACCTTAATCTTGAAATCAGTCCCTGCGAAAGCCAATGTTGAATGATGTTAAATGCCCAGGGACATTAGCATCGTAATACTTGTTGGGATCGAGCCATTGACCGTCCGGTCCTGCGGTTAACGCTTCGGGGTTTTTTTTTTTTGGTTCGTTTAATTTGGACGTAAAGACAGATTAGACAGAGTTTCCGCAAAAATTATACAGATTGGAAATGGATAAATAAAAATTTTCTTTGTTCTCTGTATTACAGTAACATGACGACATGACGTTCTCTTGTGGGTTCTGCTCGGATGCACAGTGTAGTTTTCTCTATTATTATACAGATGTAACAATCATTTTCTGTGTAGAGACTGACACGTTGATACTCCGGAGATTTCAGTTTTCAGAGAGCAGGTTCTTTTTGCAATTTCCGTATGCTTTAAATCGCTTAATGGATTTAAAGCGGCAATTAATCAACAGTTAACAATAGTGACAACACATTGTAAAAATGAGGTTATTCAGGTGCTCAAGGATAAAAATATGAATATCAGAAATTGAAAAAAGTCAGATATTTACCGAAGATTTATATACAGAGTTAAAAATAACTGAGAATAAGAGTTGTCCTGGGTTTCGGGCATCTCGAAAATTGGTATATAAATTGTTCAGTGGTACCATGCGAGCGCCTGATGAAAGCTACAACGTCATTCACTATATAAATAGCTCGATGTTTCTGTCTCGTTTACCTTGTTGAAAAAGCATGTAATCCTATTCATTTTGGGCTCAGAACAAATAAAACCAAACACTTGTCGGTGTTCATGATCGTCATTAAATATAATAATATGGCTTACCCTTCATCAATGATTGAATACGGCAAATTCACCAAAACGATTTGTTGCATTTTATACATGTTTGTCCAGTTACGGCAATAGTCTCATCATTATAATGTAATACAGCGAAATCGTAATATATACCAAACAAGTCTATAAAAGTTTTCCGAAAATCCCCTATATTTATGTATCCTGTTTAGCAACTGTTCAATAAGATCTCAGTAAGTAACATTATAACAATGGCAATTGTAATAATGATATAAGTAACCCATTATCAATATTAATAATCCCCAAAGAACTTTGATCGGTTGGAGATTAAGAAATAATAAAACATTTATTATAATACATTATACAATTATAGACTAATTTTGAGGTCAATACATAGTTTTGCGGACCTGTTAAAAGTGATATTGACCGAGGACGAACTCCGAGGTCAATATCATTTTTAACAGGTTCGCAAAACTATGTATTGACCGAAACATTAGTCTATAATCATTATATGGTATACATCATAAAGAGTAGTTACAGTCATATGAAAATATAACAGAAATGACGTCTTAAAATCCGTGCAGGTCTACACATCATTTCCAGGTCTACACATACTTTTGCAGACCCGGCACGTGAGCGCTATCGGCCAATCAGGATTAAGTATTTATGACAGGTATACGATATTTAACGTTATACGTAATGTGCATGTAATTTCAAGATCGTAATTCCAGAGGTCAATATTTTATTGCAGTTTAACATTGCAGATCTTCAACATCGTTAGAATTAAGGTCCGTTTCTTAAGCGTTCACGTTATGTCATGTAATTCCATTGTTACACAGTTACTACACGCAACGTTTAGTCTACGTACATTCCAAAATAACTTTATACTACAACACAATTGTAAATGTAGAATGCACTGGTGACCGACAATATACCAAAGGATATCTAAGAATATCTAAAATAATTTTACTGGTTTGCCGGAAACCAAATTTTTCGTTCACAATTGTAGGAAAGTGTCGCGAGTTAAAGCTTTTTCTCTTAGACTGGAAAACGAAATGACCAAGCTGTTTGCACTTTTATCGTTAGAAATAACAGGCACAATATTCAGATAGTATTTCTGCCATAAATGCAGCCGGCATTCAGCTTCTTTTGAAAGGCCACACAAAGTGATAAAAGAGAATAAACAGTTCAAAGTATATGGGAAAGCATTATCTTGAATACGTTTTTGAAATTCAGAAATATCTTACTGCGAAGTAAGTAATACACATCCTACAATTATGCTTAGATATTATGAAACTGATTGTATTTCAATTGACAGACAAGATCTTCTTTTTCGAAAAAAAGAATGACGGAATCTACTTATTTTGGATTTTCTCAGCAAATATCATGGGAGCATGCATATTTGCATATAAAATTTTGCAACGTGTTTATAGTGAAATCTCAGTGGTTCACAGATTAGCAGAGAAAGTTTATCGTGCTGTTTTTATGGTCTAAAGTATTGCATAATAATGCGTGTATTACATCGTCTAAAGAAAACGTGACTGTACATCATAAGGAAACTGTTGGTCTTGATGTCTGAGTATATTAGCAAACATCTGCAATGGTTATTTCTGATAGTAAAGCGATATTACTCATACATAGAAGTTCAGAAAGACATTCAGCACTGCTTTATCTTCCAAGAGCTGTAAATATTGAAACATTTAACGTATTTTTTAACTGAGTAAACAATGTATTCAAAATCTTGTTCGATAAACCTTATAAACCTTATGTATTTCAGGTTAATTTCCATTAAACAACTTACTATAGGAAACAATTTTACATGTTTTCAAATATTCATTGTGTTTTTAACAACTTACATGATACAAATATGATTATGTATTATAAATGTTTAATACTGTTTTTACTGCTGGAAAATGTGGTTTAAAGTGATGTTTTGAGTTCGTCCATTGATAAAACCTATTGCATTCACACATCTTACCTGTAAAATTATTACTTTTACGTCTAAAACAATAAAACAAGACTGTAACAGGATACGCACGCAATGCGTGTTGTAATTAATACAGTAAATCAGATCATTGATATGATCAACCAAGAAGTAGAGTAGACAGTGAACATTTATAAATCATCAATGACTGTTGATATGAGACTGATCACAAGAAATATTTAGCAAATACATGGTGATAGTGAATATATGGTACTCAGGGGCAAAACTCCAGTGTGCCTTAACTATGGCGATCTGATCTGTTAAAGATCTTAGCCAAGATATTATGCCTATGAACACATGGCACATGGGCTAAGTTTAGGTGATACAATGTAGCTATTTAAAGAGATTTCAAGAATTCGGCAATTTAGTGAAAGTCTGGGGCGCTTATGTTTTGATCTCAGAGGATACAACAATTATATAAAACTGCTTTGAGTCGAACAATGATAGGACAGCTTTCCTTTTGGTACTGCAGTTCCTCGTCATTTACTCTTATTGTATTATGCAAGTTGTTTCTTATATTTGACATTGGAAATCATAATTAATATTTTGCACGCAATTGACTATCTTAAAATTTATTGCAAATATTTGACTGAAACGTTACATAGGACTATGTGGTCGATAAGCAATGTCGTGAGCTGCATTTTTGAATAAGTATAACCTTCGGTGGTTAAAATACTGGCTGTACATGCATATTGCTTCCTCCATAGCAACTGTAGTTACTTGACTGAAACTGAACGAGTAATATATGATAACTCAAGTGGAGAAAGTCCCATATTTTTAGATTGTATTTCGGTATAATAATGATGTCATACTAGTAGAATTGCTAGAAGTTTGCTGTCATGGTGTTTCGAATAGTCGAGTGCAATGTCTTTCAGACAGACCTTGCATTTCTAACACGATATCACCACACTTGCCCAGGTAAACTGACAAGTAAACAATTGCAACAAAAATGATGATTTTTACCGCTACACCTCAAGAAAAGTATTCAACACTCAATACAACAACGGTTGTCCGGATAGCTCAGTGGTTTGAGTGCTGGCTTCCCACCGCTGTAGCCCAGGTTCAATACATGGTCAAAAATTGTGATGGTTATGTGGTCACCAACACGCGCAAGGTGATTGTCTCTGGGTACTCCGCCAAACTAATGTTAATTATAAGTGTAGCGTTATTGTATTTTCTCGACCAGTGAATAACGGTGAATGTTTGATATATATTTTTTATTTCAGTCTCCTCAATGTGCATATCATAAATATTTCATAAATACTATCACAGTGCATATAAAATCACAATTATATTACATATAACCTTACACATCATTAAACTGTATAACATGTTTTATAAGTTCTTATATTTTTAACACTTTTTTTTTTTTTTTTTTATTTTTTTTTGGCCCCCCCAAAAAAAAATTTATTTTTAAAATAAAAAAAAAAACCCCCCCCCCCCAAAAAAAAAAAAAAAAAAACAAGAACTGTTTGTTTTCCTGATGCACATGTCACGGTTCGAACTTAATCACGACTGGGGAGGAAATGTGTAAAGTGGTCGGTTAGCTCAGTCAGGAGAGCATTTGCTTTTATAATCCTGTAAGCGAAGGGCCCTGGGTTCGCATCCCGTTTGGTTTGCACATTCCTTTCTAACTTTGAGACATTTGTTGCCGTCTGACTGCATACAAAGTAACTCATCATGATTTTCTACTATAATCGCTTTTATATATTCCAAATTGCGCCGGCTAGCTTTTTAAAGAAAAATAGTTCTTGTGTATATGTAGTCTGTAGACTACGGAGAAACATCGAATCCATTATTAACCCCTATTTTGTTATGGAAACCCAACTTCGCATCATTGCTTTTAAAGAAATAGTCAACACAAGCATCTTTACATCGTGACTGAAACCCTATGACAGTTAGCTGCTTCCTTGACACCTACAAACAAATATTCATTCAAGTAGCTGGTGAAAACAATTCGTCAAAGATGTTCTTTAGATTAAACCAAAACTTAAACCGTACTTTCGGCATTTCAGAATACCTGAGTGTGAATAGGCAGGTAAACGTTTTAGATAGATATCTGGTAGGATCATGTGGCCGAAGTGAAATGTCATTCAGTGCCATTCACAGGTTATTTGATTCGCTGTCAAAAAAAAATATTTTGCTGTTTTGTTTGTCCAATGATCATGAACAAAAACAAAGACTTTTTTTACGGTTTTACTTGATGCAAGTTTTATTCATAGCATAGCAGTGGTGTTGAAATGTACTACAAAAAAGGAGTAAACCGAAATCCACAGGAAGCGAAAGAGTTTGATTAAATTCTGATTGTTTGGAATTCCTGTTTGAAAAACCGTACCTGTGAGTATATAACAAACGCTATGCTTTAACAATGTTAAAATCAGACACAACCTTTTGATTAGAGAAGTATTCTAAACAGAAAATATGAATCTTCACAAAACGAATTTATTTGCGTTACTGTTTACTTTATTTCAGTCAAGTAAGAACTCAAGTTTGCTTATAAAAATAACTTTGACAAGATTATTTTTCTCGATTTTTAAGCCTTACAGCGTTTACATGCACATATCTACATTAATATATTAATTAGACGTAAAAATTAAGTACATTAAGAGTTGACACTGACAACGTAACGGTAACTATTTGGCTATAGAATCGTCTCTTTTAGTGTCACTAGTTTTAATTTGTTAGTTCATATATTTTTAATACTTCAATACAAACCTTACTGATGATATCAAGTCATGACTTACACTTTAACAAACAAATATGACACTAATTGATATGCTACAAAATTATTATATTTATTGAATAAAGACACTATCATTTACTTTAATTATATTAACAAACGATAGGACAACAACTGTAAGTTGAACATTTTTTTTAATGTTTTTTAAACTTTTCACGAAACATTCACTAATCACTTGCTCTGAAAGAAACAGGAATTCAAACAGGAATTCCAAACAATCAGAATTTAATAAAAAACTAATGGTAAGAAACTTTAATTGTTTTCTAACTTCACAGTTGTATCGGGACACTGGACACACCACTGGACATGCCAATCTGAGCATATATTTAGATACAACATCTGTCATGATCCTGTCCATCCTAATACAACATTCTCCAACGCAGAGAGACGCTGTGACATCAGCAGAGGATTTAAACGCCAGTTGATATCAACAACAAATAATTTAGTAGATAACCTACAGAACGAAAAAGTCAACTTTGTGAGTAAACCAGTATCATGAATTTTCAGTATACTAATAACACGTGATAAATGCATGCATATTGATCCGAAACTTGTAGACTAAATGCTTGTCAAAATTTGTAACACTGAAATACTAACATTTCACCCGGGTTATCAAGTATCACGGAACAAGAATAAAAAGTCATTACTCCCTGTTAAACATAGACAATGGAGATGATTTTATCTACTTAAATCCGTATGCAGTTACAAATGTAAATTTGATCGTCTTTGTCTTTATGTCTTGCCCTAAATTTGGTACAGCTTTTTCATTTGTTTAGAGGTCATAACATGTACTTGATGTACCTTGTCGATGCGGTTATTTTTCCATCTTTAAGCAAAAGATACGGAAATCCGACAATCGCGGATCAAAATAATACCTTGTTTAGTAATTTTAACTATTTTTCCATCTCCAAGAGCTTCGGGTGTCTGCAAAAGGTAACTTTTCAGTCGCTATACCTAAAATATAGCAAAGTTATACCAAGTTAAAAAGAAACAATGAATACTATACAACTATATAACACCTATGTTTTTATTTTCTACAGGAGAACGAACACATTAGGTGCGACTTCTGCGTTCAACAATTGCAAAGGGGAACGATTGCTAGAATTATAGACATTGAAACACCACACGAAATTGAAAGCGAAGTACGTTTAACATCATGATTAACCCAGTGTAGTTCCGAAAATATTATAATTGCAGTGACCAGTTGTGTTTTTCCCCAACTTTTCAGACAAATCCCTTACTAATCGTATGACTTAGTCTGATTTGCCATAACTCAGTCCATAATGAAGAGCTAGAGCATCTTAAGTCAAATCTTAAGATTTTTTCAGTTTAAACTTTACAATTACCTTAGAAGATCGATTAGAAAGGAGAATGTGCATTGTAGCATGTTAAAAATTCTTCTATAATGTTAATAATGAAATTACACAAATTATAATAATTAAAATGATCGACTATAGTTCAAATACTTAAGAAATCAATGAAGATGCCACTGGAATACGACCCCTGAACTGTTAACTTTATAATTAGTGCATCAATCCCGAATCCTGTAATATTGTATGTTATATGATTTTATCTATTTTTCTTTCCAGACAAGTGTGACCAACATTTACATAAAGATGGCTAAGTTTCTACGATTATTCCACAAACTTTCGTGTTTATATGCTTCAAAAGCCGAAGTTGAATGTTCTTTACCGTTCAGCAATATATTTCGGCGACTAAAACATCAAGTTTTACACAAGTGGTGGATTGTTCAGAACAGCTGTGGACAGGCAATAGAGGACGGTCAGTGCGACTTCATGACTCCAAGCTTTCCAAGTCCTGACCTACGATGTGAAGATATTCGTAATATGATATATATACTATTGCGAGATGCTCATACCTTAATGGAACAGTCACACATTGTTGCCCTGGAAATATAAACACTCAAGCATTTATAGACGTTGGCGTGAGAAATGTTATAGAATATATGGAACGAACATTAATGTCTACTGTAGTGAAAAACACATGCTTTTCGTTCTTAGTAATTAGTCTTAGCAGTGAATCATATTTAGTTTCATAAAATGAAGGGGAGTTACATTTTGTAGATACAGATTATTTTTTTTAAATTTGCTTCTTAATTTCTACTGCTTCTAGAGGTAAAACCAGATTTATTTTGCTTGTTTGTTGAAACTTGAAAGAATGATATGAATACATATTGCGAAAGTATGGGTGCTGGACCCAAATTGCCATTTTGTTTTTTTTTTGTTCCTAATACGGGTTTTTTATTCATTGATCTCTGTAATGCTGTTTTTTTCCTGTGCGTGTTCATCAGTACATTACACAAACTTGTGAATTGGCGTTTATAACTAAATGAATGTACATGTATTAAGAAATCTCTGGTAATGAAGGATTATTTCACTTATTCAATTTATTGTTGTGCAATACCAGTTCGATTTAATTTTTACAGTTCATATTTCATCCTAGCGTTATTTTCATATTTCAAACATCTTTTACAAATGTTTTTTATGTTGATTATTACAAGATTGCCCTGTACACATGTTTTGTCAATAAATATTGTTATCAAGAAATATTAACTTTCTTTTATAATTTTATGATAATTTATGTTATGAGTACATCCATTCAGTTGATAAACAATATATGGTTAAAGCGGGCGTAAACGTTAAATATTCAACCAAAACGAACGGTTGTCATAGTACCTTATCTGGCGGCTATGGTGCGAGTTGTTACGTTAGTTTGAAAGTTAATTTCCTTAATCTTGACAGTGTCATAGATGTTACATACGGCAAAAGAACCCAACAAATTCTGAGCCGGAATGAATCCGACAGATTCATTTCATGTTATAAATAATACTATAATAACATTACGTTCTCTTCTCTACAGGCTTGCCTAATCTTCAATAAATGAAAAACTATTTGCACTATAAGGAACATAAAGATCGTAGAAACAAATCACTCTGCGGAATGATCTCGGCTCCGTCCAGAAGCTATGAAAATATGATTAAGCGTTTCTTTACAATTTCACCAGATGAAAGACTTGCTTGAAAAGCAATTTCAAAGATTAATCGAAATCGTTTGGAAACAACAACAACTCTTACATTGAACATCTTTTCAAAGACGATGCGACAAATGTAGTTTAACAAAACGTCTGGAGAAATCGATGAACAGTTGCAAAAAAGGAACATAAATGTAATAATTACAAATATATCAATTAGTATCTAATTCAAGCGATAGTTAAGATGTCGTTATTGCTTACAAGTAACTAACTGTCTGAAAATATTATTACACGCGTTCCTCAAATTACAACAAAAATCTTATAGCTAAAATGAAATAAAAAAAACAAAAGTAATGATGCCTCAAATGGTTGTTTTAAGTGCTCGGTTCACACATTATCTTTAATGTGATATACTGCTACATAAAGTGTTTTATACTAACTATATATCAAAATTGTTATTTTGTTCATTTGCAAGGGTTTTGATAGAATATTAATCAGGTAATAAATCAAAATATAGTGACAAAAATAATGTATACCATATAATGATAACGAGGTAGTTATTCTGAGAGACTATACGTTTGGGAGAGGTCCCTGTCTTCCCAGTGAGTCTCACAACAAAGCGGATTTCCTGTTGAAAAATGCTTCCAAAATAGTGGAAACACCTCATCTCTGGTTTACAAGTTATAGTACACGGACTACGTTTATAGAGACACATATCTCAAGTCCTATTGCTTTCCTTTCATTATGTTTGATCAACAAGTGTTAAACTTGCTATTGTTAAGCGTGAAAAGGGTGAAACCACTAAAAGAAATAAAGGATATGGACGTAATGTATATTTTACCATAGTTTAAATACCTCTAATTAGCGGCATACCATAAAACTAGTTAGTCTGTTATATAGGCCTTCCTGACTTTCTTGATTTTTTATAAAAAAAAAAAAACGTTAATACTTGCATGATGTCTACAGAGATTAGAGAGAAATTAAAAGAAAATGTTGTCCTTTTTCGGGGAATTATTAAAAACATGTTATGCACGCACAATTGCCGTTTTCTCGTTATATGGAGTATGGATCAAAGGATTTCCTCGTGTTTTAAAATGATATCAGTAATCAAATTGAGTGTTATTGGGATATCAAATATCTACTTTATTTTTAGTGTTTTGTTTATTGTGTTTGTATTTGTTCTGTTCTGTTCTGAATAAGTAGCCCTTTGATTAAAGTATAGCATTAGCATTAGAAGCCCTTTGATTTAAGTAAAGCATAAGAATTGCAAGCCCTTTGATAAAAGTACAGCATACGCATTAGAAACACCTTGATTATGATATAGCATAAGTATTACAAGCCCTTTGCTTTAAGTAAAATATAAGCATTAGAAGCACCTTGATTATAATATAGCATTAGCATTACATTCCCTTTGATTTAAGTATAGCATAACTATTAGAAACGCTTTGATTTAAGTATAGCATTAACATAAGAAGCACGTTGATTATAATACAGCATTAGCATTACAAGCCATTTGATTTAAATATAGCATAAGCTTTAGAAACACTTTGATTAAAGTAAAGCATTAGCATTAAAAGCACGTTGATTAAAGTAAAGCATTAGCATTAAAAGCACGTTGATTAAAGTAAAGCATTAGCATTAAAAGCACGTTGATTAAAGTAAAGCATTAGCATTAAAAGCACGTTGATTAAAGTAAAGCATTAGCATTAGGAGCACGTTGATTAAAGTAAAGCATTAGCATTAAAAACCCTTCTGTTAAATTATAGCATTAGAACCACTTTGATTAAAGTTTAGCATTAGCTTATACTAACAAGAAATGAAAAATAATTACATGCATACGAAGTTTACTATAACAAAAATTTAACAGTATGGGATTTTCCTGTGAACGTTGTTATTATTTTAATTAATGCAACACCAGAAATAACAGGTATTTGTCGAGATCGTCACACTACGAAAAATGTAGTATAATGTATATACGGAAATGGATAATGTTAGATAAATTAGCATTCAGTTATATAAATCTACAATCCTTTACTGAGCTTGATTACAAATACATCAACATTACTTTTTACAAAATCATAGAATAAAGTCACTCAAATATTTAAATTAAAAGTGTGCATGTATATGTGTCTCCTTTTGCTTAAAATGTCGATTGTTATGTTAGTCCTCGTTTTCGAAGAAAGCCTGTACTTAATACATTGATTGTGACATCACGAAAAATGTACCTGTCTCTATGACCAAGAACTCAGAAAATTCGCATTCGCTAACTTTGCTGCCAGTTGAGTTTGATGTGCCTGTGTATCTTTCATTTAGAGAGCAACGTTTCCCCTGTATGTGCCTGATATATCGCTAGTAAAAAGCGGATAATTATTTACCCGTTAACTGATCTTGAAACCTCGCATCATATACTCTATTAGAATAGTTAAGGGCTTTATAAGGCTACAGGGACATAACAGAGGCGAATCGTTTTAGGTTGGTCAAATTATCCATTAGTTTCTTTGAATGTTTAAATACTGAAAAAAGAAAACATTGAAACGTTACTAGACAATGGTTTACGATTCTAAAGTAGATTGTTAGTCACTGTGAATAAAATGTTCAGAGTTTTTTTTTAAAGACCTTACAATGAAAGTAAGTCCAGTTGAGTTACTTGAGCATGTTAGATAAGAAAACTCTCAAACCGTTTTTGAACTATCCTACATTATTGATGAAATGTGAATATAACATACGCAAAGCAAACACCAAATTGCACTTATGTGCTTCAGTAATTCTGTCAATGTCTCTTATATAGGACCAGCGTGTAGGTGGTATTGAATGTCCAGCAAGAACCCTATTTCTAGAATTTGGGTGGGATATACAGAAACTACAACCGACTTCAGCTTAGAAGAAATCCTGTCTGTCGTCGTTAAAAACATAACCAATCAACAACTATACAGCAGACACGTGACTACACCTAAGTATTACATTTCATAAACTAGTTTGGATCTACTTTCAATTTCATTGAAAGAAAGTATTTCAATTCCACAGACCACGCACTTATATAGATTGGCATAGATTAAATATTTTGTCTGTTTTACCACCTTTATAAATGCGACAAAAATATTCCATAGAATGTGATTGGCTAAAGATTTTAATTGCAATTAAACGATTTGCTGAATGAATGTTTTTAGTAAAAATTATTAACTGGGATTTTTCAACAACAGTGAAAAGCAAGTATCATCTGCATCAAAAAACCTAAATCAAGAAAGTCTCATCTTCATCAAAAAACCTAAATGTAAGTATATATATAAGACCAGAGAAGTATTTTGACTCAAACTAAAGATCAGAAAAAAATATATATGCAAAAATGAGTATCGGGATCAAAGTTCTGTTTCTTCTTATGCTAGTTTGCCAAGGTAACTCTTATTTTAATATTTATTATCAACTATTAATTTCATAATAGTTCATGCGCCTATCAACTATCATTGATTAAGGAAACAATTTTAAAACCATCTTCTTTATGGCACTGCATCTCCTATATTTCTACTGATCAATATTTATTTGTACGTCAGCTGAAAGAAGTTATTTATTCCAAATACATAAAAACGTTCTTGCGTTGAGCGCTGGACGTTCCAAATAAGACATTTACTGTATTTCTACTTTAGAAATATATGTTTCCCTTCAGTTTTAGGATTCGTTTGACAATATTTTCAAAATTTAAGTTATGTCATATATAAAATGTGTAAAGACAGAAGTGAATGCATTTTATGAATTGATCTATATTTTCTGAGAATACATACACATTCGTGAAATCTGAAAGCTGTAGCAGTGAAATGTGTCCGTTTTTGTTGTGAGTGGACATACATTTTAAGCAAGTGGTAGCTTCAAATCTTCCAATTTTCACAAATGTAATTTACTAAATTTTCAGTTTACACGAAGCCAGTTCGGCCCGAGAAACTCGACGAAAAGGCCGAAATGAATGTTTTAAAAGTCGGAGACTGTGGTTACAATCAGACAAAGATAAAAGAAATGCATAAAACAACTAAAAGACAAATCGGTGTTATTAAAAAGCTCATGAAGACTGTAAGTATTTTTGTGTGTCTCTCTCTGATGGTAGCAATTTCTACACATAATTTTATAATAATCTAATGTTTTTAAAACCGTAGCAATCTTTTTGTGTCTATATAGGACCTATACTAAGAAAAGAGAAATTTCAAATATACTTTAAAAAGCACATAAATAAGTTATCTTTAATAAAAAATGAAAGTTGGTAAGTAGAAATTCTAAATAAATCACAGTACATGTACAATTATTTTTCTATGCATTATGAAGAAAGTTAAAAAACCAGTGTAGTCATTTTGTCGATTCATTGAGATTTCAACATAATACACATACTTTTCCTTGTGTTCCAAACACTTTCTGTAAATTTTAACCTGTCAATCATCATTATTTCGTGTCTTGCATAAGGTAATGTACTTGCCATTGAAATAACTGTCACTTAATTTTCGCTTAGTAGTGGACCTTTAAAATGAAATACAGACTGAAGATTCAATAAGGCTTAACCTTGATTCTTTTCTTTAAGGCGTCATGTCTTTTAATACAAGATTTCTTGGTGCTGAAACACCGTGACATCTGTGTTGCGGAAAACTTCCGCGATAGTGACACGATTGGTGCATTTTTCATGACTAGGCTAAACAATGATATTTACTTTTAAGTTATCAATCTAGAACAATAATTGTATTTGGTATTTAGGTGGGAGGTACTTAAATGTTTAAAACGATTAATTGGCGCATGCATAAACTGTTTTGTCTTTACCTAAAGGTTAAGTATTTAGTCATGGGTTTATGCTACATTGACAAAGGTGTAATTTGAGAATGTTCCAACAAATCGTGAAGATTAAAATAAAAAAGTAGTACAAAAGGAAATTATTCTAAAACTTGTGCACGTTTATAAAAATGTATTTTTTTGTTCTCAGCTTACGAAAGGTCACTGCCAGCGACGGCTACAGATACTAGACAAAAAACATTTGCAAGACGTTTTAAGTATAAGTACAACACCTCATGCTGATAACCTTGTAAGTAAATATTTCATACATCAAAGAAGTCAAGTTTCGGCGCAGCCGTATTAAGTCAGCTTTTTAGTCGGTATCCTCTCAACCGCCAATGAAATGACAAAATGAAATGAAATGACACGTGGAATGTATACATTTTTTCGAATTGAAATATTAACTATGTAAGCACCTTTCAATTGCAAAAAGTCAATAAAATATTTTTTCGCTACAGTCATTCAAATGGTTTTATATTTTAGTACGTAAAAAGTTCATATCTGCCAACATAATAATGTTGTTACCGCCAAACTTATGTTGATTATGAATGACTGAAAAGTAATTATATACCTCTCCGCCAGTGAATAACAGTCAATATTTCGAGTAACATATTTGATAAGAAAAGCAAAGGTTAAGTTTGTTTTCTTGATGCACAAGTCACGGTGCCAACTTAATCACACATCGAGAGGAAATATGTAAGTGGCCGGTTAGCTTAATCGGGAGAGCATTCGCCCCTTGAGTTTTGTAAGCGAGGGTGATGTGTTCGCGTCACGATCAAGGTGCACATTTTTCTCACAACTCACAACGTTTACAATAAAATTGAGCTACCCATCTCCTTTATATAATCGAAATCGCGCCGACCATCTTTTTAAAGATAGTTCTTGTTTCTTATCCAAAGATTAAAATGCTTGTATGTTACATTAAATGAATGATGGTATTCCAGAAAGGTGTAACTTTCAAAATATTTACAAGAACTATATATTATAACTTTAAGTCATCAAATCTGTGCATATACACGTATCACAAGACACTATATAATCTATTCAAAAATATAAACAATATTATGATTAATAAACTTGTAAAAACATTTCATGTTTTGCAGGATAGCATCACCAATACATACTTCAACGTCGAAAAGCAGGTGCATTTATTCAAAGAGTTGCAGTCCAAACTTGCTTCGTCTGTATATGACTGCTGTTTAGAGTACCCGTCGAAAGTTCACAATTACTTGAAAAGAAGATTGTTGACTCATTGGCACGGTTTTCAAAGCGAATGCGGAGACATCGTTGTCAGTAAGCAGTGCAGCACAACCTTACACGTTGATTTAAATGGACAAATTGGATGCGACAACACAGGAGATATGATCTATCTTCTTTTGAAGAGTACTCGGACAGTTCTGAAAGATTCATTAACAGTTCTTCATGAGTACCTTGAACGCAGAAAAGGTGTGAATTGAAGATATATGTTTAACACAGTTTTTATTATTTGTTCAGTTGAAATAATATCTTATTATGAACATGGACATTTGTTGAATAGAATTATGTTGTATGAAACTTTTAAATAGACCAGCAATAGTGATTTTAAGCATTTACCGGTTAATACATGTAGTTTCTAATCATCTTTACAACACATTTTCCGATTCCAGTTTATTTCCTTACTAAATATGTGTAGTCAACTGGTGTCGGTAATTACCATTTGTTTTTGTATAGTCATCCTGCAATAATATATATCAAACTATGGGGTAGATTTAAGGTATGTTCACGTAAAACACAAATATTCAATCATCTTCAATAATGTAAACATTGTATTGCTTTTAAAGTTGCATTACCCTTCAAAATGTCCATATTAACATGTAATGACTTATTTCATTATTAAAGTTATTAAAGGGGCACTCCCTACATCTAGCAGATTATATTCTCGAAACATAGATAATACGTTCAATGGACGTAAATTGATAAATAAATACAATTTGAAAGAAGGACCAAAGGCGAAAAATGCTTCATTTTACCACAATTAATTAATATAGAGGCTTTCTGTAATAAATCGCATCCACCCTTTTATTGTATAACAACAACTCTACATAGATTATTGAATGGTTTACGTACTGCAGTATACTTTAAACCGCTAATTTTATGGATAATAAATAGGATTTTATAGCTGAAATTTTTAGGTTAAGTTATTATATTTCCAAAGCATCTATTTTTTATATTTTGAGGTTATTTAGTTCGACTTCAGTTATAGGGTGTGTCCCTTTAATAAAATATACCTAATAAAAATGGCGCATAAGCAGTTTTTGACTAGGATAGTAAAATGATTTCAAAGATTTCCTCTATATTCAATTGGAAAAATTCTTGTACGTTGGTTACAATTTCGGAAATGTTCATTTTTCTATTATTATAAATCAGGGATTAATGAATGTCTCTTAAAATCATGATGGTCACTTTCAAGGGTAATATAACTTAAATGTGCTGCTTATATGATGTCTGTATTTTCGACTTACATTTTAGGATTGTTCTACATTTGTATCTACTGATATCATAGTTTAATTAAGAAAATGATACATAAATACACAATAGAAACAAATTGTTTTATGTGATCTCTCTCCTCGTTACATATAGCTGGACATCATTGAATTTTATTATTTTTCAAAACTTACTGCTTCATAGAAAGTTTTACAATATGGAGTAAACTATTGAACTGCTTTGTACTTTTCATATGTATATTAAACAGCTATATATGATAAAATAAATTTGTTTTATCTGAAAGGATTAAGTTTCGGTACGTCGTCACATGTACACCATTTGTTATGTCGTAAACTACAAACGCAACACAGAACCCATCTGATTTCTTTGTTTCAATCTCACGACAGAAAGCCCCCATCGGGAAATAATTTCGGCTTTAACGACTTCATCGGGGTACTCATATTTCATGTTGCCAACAAGTTGAAATACCCGTGGATTTATTTATATCCCCCGCTTGCTTTCAGCAGAAATTGGAAAATGCTTTAAATGGATTTATGTCTTTATGTACTCTGTTGTTAACCGGAATTCTTGGTTCCCACTCATGTTTCGCCCACCAGAACTTGACACATAATGAAGTAAATTTCGTCACGTGGCATAAAGACGCTATGTCACAGTCTTTTTTACTTCTTCGGAAATGTTAATAAATACATCGATTTATTAAACTATAATCGAAAAAGCATTCCGTTAAAATTTGTGAATGCTCGAATATTACAAAATTTGAAATGTCAAAAAACTTAAGTCAAAGTCGTTATAAGAAATATTGTATAAACTGACTTTGTGCAGCAAATCAACAGCCTGACAATGTCTTGTATATAAACTATGATGGTTTTGAGGCTTTAAGGTTAATAATGAAAGCAAAGGAAAACAAATTTGTGAAGGGAAATATTTTTTTGTTATCCTAGGTGTGCGTAGTGCTTTACAGGTCATTTACGAACAGGCGTTTTTTATTTTCAAACAAACAATAAAAAAGCAAAACCGTATTGTTTAAGTGAAGTCAGCTGAGAACATAGATAACATCGGTAGAACATACTTAAGTTTAACTTTATACTTTAGTGAAAACTTTAAAAACACTGAAATTGATTTCAGTAGGCTTGTTTGATTTCTGTTTCTTAACGTTCATTAAATCTGGGCTTTGTATATATTGCGAATCATCTCGTGAGGTAAGAAAATTCCAAATATTTTAGGGATATAAATGTTAAAATGTCCCTGCTCAGTTAAAGAACGCATTTATTTAGTGTTTGTAATATATGTTTGTAATATATCATGTATACGACAATGGGTTCTAAACTTATTTTGTATTGTTTTATTTGTACTCAAGCGAGTAAGTATAAAACTTATCATAAGATTGATACACCTTCTAAATTACTAATCTTGACAATTATGTCATAGTTACTTTGTTTTTTTCAAACATTGCCTGATTACCATGTCACATTCAACCTGCTTTTATGTACATAATATATGTTCTTTAGCATGTTATTCATATGACGTTTTGTTATGAAAAGATAACAAACAAAGACATATGTATTTCGATTGTAAACCTTCGTTATGGATTTCAAATGGGGCGTTAAGTGTATTTTCCTGGTTGATGTTTAATTTCATTGACTTATAAACAACAATCATCGGCGATCATCTGTATTCGGCAGATCTGCGGCAAGCATAGGTCAGTGTCCGTTTTAAACGCCAGTGTGATCTGAATAATGTACCACAGAAACCTATAGTCCGCATTATAGATACATTTTAAATCTATTTGTTATCTTTGACATTAAAAAGTTACTGATAAGTAGAGTCTGACATATACAAAATTGTAGAACATTTCTTAAACCCCGGGAACTCTTTTAGAACGAGTTTCGTTGAAATTAAACCATGTCAGCAGGAACAACGTTTGGATGACCTGCTAAACAATCCTTGGACGCTCTATTAAATAATAATACGGATTAAATAACAGAAGTCTGAGTACGTGGTGTTGTGTCTTTTGGCCAAATGAATTTATGTCTCCACTTTAGGAAGAAGATTGACCGTTCCGAAAACGTTTATGTCAATGACCAAATTGTAGTTCGAAAGCTTAGGTCCATCTGTACGAACATATGTCTGTTGTCCTACCTTGTATCTTGTCTTATCAGTTCGTCTGCCAAACACACCCTGGTGTGAATGTGTTTCATCAGTCTACACTTTATCTATGAAATGAAGTACAAAACCACTTAAACTGCCGCCTTATGTGCAACAGTCATATTTGAAAAAATGTAGGTTTATTGAAATAATTTAATTGAATTTTTCATTACCAGCAAAAAAGTCATTAAACCTCTAAGTTTCGTTCAACCGTTCGTCCAACACGGACGGACAAAAAGACAGACATCCCAGGGCTAAATAGCGAGATGGATCTTTACTATTCTATAATTATAAATGCCGTGCTACAACGATACCCTTTAATACTCGTCTGTGTCGCATCGGGTCACTGGGGAGATTTATCCAGAAACCCAAATTCGGCTCCCATTTGATTAGGTGAAGATCCGAAAGCAGTATCGATATTCGTTAATGTGCACCGAATACAGCTCTACGGGGAGCTGTATTTGAAAGGAGCTGTATCCCGTGTTACAAGGTACCTTCTAAAAAGTTTGAATAAGTTTCAGTTGGCTCTATATAGAACTATCTTTTGCATTTTATTCATTTGAACTTGTAGCAATGTCGAAGGTGAAAATCCAAAGATATCAAGACGATTTCATACCATGATAAACCATGGCTGTTGTGTTCTGTTTTGAAAATAATTTGACACTCCTGTACCTTCGTAATAATACTAATGTTACCATAGGTTTTATACATGCTGCGATATATATGAAAGAAAAGTCCTGACTTGCGTGTTCTTTCAAGGGTAGGCTACCACGACGTTTGTGGAGTATCGTTCTAGATTGACTTAGTTCCCTTAGTTCAAACCTGTTTTATCCGTCCATAAATAACCAATTCTTTCAACGTAAAATATTCTTTGGAGACTGAAATGAAAATCAAAAATATGATGTTAAGACTAAAAGCTCAATAGCTTCTGTGTCTGCTCATTAGTTCAGACGTCAACAGAGTATGAGCTGAATACCACTTTAAATTTCATTACTTGCTATGAGAATTATGCTTTTTGCCACCGACTGTCTAATTTATAACAGGTTCATAAGACACTAGTATATCTTGTCTTGGGCAACATAATGTAAAATAGTATGATTTGTTTACTTTTCAGTGTCCACAAGAACGTCTGTCATAACAAAAAGAAATGCGCACAGCTCGGGTAACGGAATGTGCTCGGAAGAAGACGGTGTATACACATACAACGTGTGCAATGATCCCATACACCCACAGACAACCTTATCAGAGGCCAACAGAAACTGTGCTGTTGAGAGGACATTTGCTCGAGCGGTGAAGGAGGTCACAAGATACGAGAAATATATGATAGACGTCCAGATACACGAGTTTGTATGTAGTAAATAACTCATACAAATAATGAACAACTAAAACTGAAAAACTTATTGGACTATTCTCGCGAGATTTGTAAAAATATATTGATTCAAAATTTACATTATTGCATTATACCACACATTTACTAATAACATTCAAAATGCTGCATTTAGATATTTAGTATTTGATAATTTCTGTTTCAACAGAAGATAGTTTCTACTTTAATTTATTTCGTGTTTGCAATACTATCCAATTGTTCTGAGCCACACTTTCCATAACATAGTCATTGCTCAATCATTGACATTAGTATGGACGGCTGCAACATAATGAACAATTAGCATTATAAATTGTGTCGCTTTTCGTTACCCACCCTAATGACTTTATTATTATCTTTAGAATATAATTATATTTTGTAGTTCATTGGAATTAATTCTTCGGTTTTCTGGAGCAATACATTTTCTGTGATTAGAATTTATTGTTTTAATGATTGACTTATAGCCTGCAAGTGACTCAAGAAATACAGTCTATCAAAAACATTTAGGCTTAAGGGTTACAGAAATGTAGTATTTTTATGAATTTGCCTTTTCTGACAGGGATTTATTTGTAATTGGTTAGATCCTTTTTTTGAAATGTATTAAAACACTTGATTTCAGGAGAACGAGCACATTAGATGCGACACCACAGTACATAGGCTGAGACACCAACAACTGAGGAACAAAATTAATATCAGTTCTACACATTTTGAAACCGAGGTAAGAAAATGCATCTAAAGTTAATAGAAATAGATATAACAAATCACTACTGCTATTTTTCAAATAAACTTAACATTAATAACGTTGCCGTAAATTAGTGATTTGTAGCTAACACCGGAGGATAAACGCATTATCTGTCAAAGCTAAAGGTAGTAATCAAATGTTGCGCGTCATGAACAGACACTTTCACTCATATATCACCATTAAGAGGCCATAAAACACCTTGAAAATCTCGTACATTCTCTTTTTATATTTATTTCAAGATCAAACGCATTCATCTATATGAAAACAGGCTATTGACATTTTTTGCAAGAAGTTCAAAGCATATGAGGGCTAGGTGACATATATTATAAGATCTGTCACCCTTAAGGTATGCAAAAACAACACTTCTATTACACTTTAAAATGCATCACCAATGTCCCCATAAGTTTTTTTAATCTTGCTTGAGTACCCACTTGTCTTTCTTTCTTTATATATGTAGCATTTATGACATCACAGAACGAAGTAATAACATGCCAAATACATGGTGTGAATTTCAAAAATATGACTGATTGGCTAGCATTATCTATTCTCCTGTTTTGGTTTGATTACATCGTGTCACAAATCAGTACTTCAAAACCTTTAAAAGTATTACCTTAAACAATTTCTGAATTGAACTTGGAGCTGTCACATTTTGGTACAAAATTTAGTCTGGATTGAAACTGCTTCAAAAAGATAATTATTAACTCTGGCATGATACCTGATCTCTTTCTATTTCTGATCTATGATTGACCTTTACTACCAATTCAGGTCCAAGCCCTTTATCACCAGCTACTGATTAATGCCTCAAATGTTGTGCGGTGTACATGCAGTGACCTAAAACGAATTTCCAAGTTAGTTTCTGAGATCTTGGTTTGAAGGGGAAAAAAACTACCGGTATTTTGAATAGACCTACCATACTAACGATCCACTAATAAACATTTCAAATCTTCGTAACAGATAAAAAAGTGTTCTTTGTACTTGTTTTGAAAACAGAGTATTGTGAATTTCATTAACTTCATTTTGTTAGAAAAATGTTGTGGTAGAACCGGAAAGCTTTTCATGGGGACATATATTCGAATTAAATTTTGTGTTTATGCATAAACTTGAAACCAGTCTTTTGTAGAGATCACTACAGAAGAATAAAAAATTAACTTATTCTAACTATTTTTGTGCTTTAAGGGGCACTCCCTACAACTGGCAGGTTATATTCTCAAAACATAGATATGTGTTCAATGAACGTAAAATGAAAAATAAATACAATTTCAAAGAAGAAGTACATGGCGAAAAATGCCTCATTTTAACACAAATAATCAATATAGAGGCTTTCTGTGATAAATCGCATCCACCCATTCATTGTAAAACAACAACTCTACATAGAGTATTCAATGGTTTACGGTACTGTTATGTATTTCAAACCGCTGATTTTATCGATAATGACTGGGAATGCATATCTGAATCTTTTAGGTTAGTTTGACATCAGTTAAAGGTTATGTCTCTTTAAAGTGGAATTATGAACATTTATTTTCAAGTAAAATCCAGCTGAAATAGGCGTGTGTAAAAAGGGTCTAGGAAATAATAGCTTTTAACCCAATACACCAAACTCTTTCTGCTACCAGTACGAAATAATAACTTTCCAAATATTACTTTTCCTATTTTGAATGGGAGAGTCAATTAAAAAAACAACTGCATGCAGGAGTTGCTTCCCTTCCACTGCCAAAATCGCTACCAACGAAAACTTAAGAGAGAATACTTTGAAGAAAGGAACTATTATTTTATTGGTCCATTGTTTTTATTTCTAAAGTACCACCTTCAAATACTTATGCGGCATTATCATTAGTTTTACACATTTAAATGCACAGCAACCGTAAATTGCTTTATAAAACTGTCAACAAAAATACACTATGTGAAGTAAGATGCGCATTATGGCACTTTAATAAAACAATCGCAGAATTTGTATGTCATTTTTTTTATTGCAGAATGAATACACACGAACGTACCTTACAATGGCAAGACTGACACACCTGTTTCAACACGTAAACTGCAAAATGGCGTCAGTTTTTGAAGAATGTTGTTTACCGTTTCCTTCCAATGTATTTCAACGCATGAAAAGCAGACTTCTGAACAAATGGTTCATTATACAAGACAAATGCGGAGAATTGATTGGCCAAGCACAATGTGACGTCAGTACTGAAATAATGATTATGTCTTCAATGAGATGTGAAGACGCTCGTGACGTCATATACCTTTTGATGAAACATGCTCACAGTATTCTGCATATGTCAATTCCGGTAATAGACTCTGCAGTTACAAATAGTGGTGTTTAGAAATAATGAATGTACTTAGTGACTTACGTATACTACAGAATATGTTATTGTTTTGTTTTTCATTTCATTCTTAAATCACTCTCCTGGTGATTGGTTTTTGGTCAATACAATAAAGTTCTAAAAAAGAATTGATTTTTTAATTTAGTCAAATTGTTATAATTGCCACTCCTTTTACATTCTTTTCTGCCAATGCTTGTCACGCAAATCAAAATTAAAAGCAAGTACATTTAACCCGTGACCCTGAACAATTTCTAATTTGAACTTGTCCACAAGTCAGTTTCAACAGTATTATTATCTAAATTGAATTGTTTTGCATCCCAATCAACATATCCTAACGTTTGTGTCTGTCTTTTTTATGTTTAGAAAGTATATTAATCAACACATTTTTGGATAATGAGATAAAAAGTCGAGTTTGCTCCATGGTCCCATTTGCCCAGTCACTATCATAAAAAAGAATCACACTCTAGCAAAAAGAAATCAACCAATAAATTCTCGCTGCATATGTAACTTTGAAAGGTGTGCTTTAACCTTACTACCATATACATTTGCTCATATTAAATGTAAATGTTTGTCAAGCAAACTGGACAGAAATATCAGTTAAAATGTAACCAAAGAAAACTGATTTCATGTTTGATAAAAGAAAACGTAATAAAAATGTATTAAATCTTTCAAGTCATATTTTTACTACCCTCTGTAACATATAGTGTGCTATAATTATTTACTTATCTATATTCGGAATATATATCACGGTTAAAGTGACAAAAATGACATGTTTATGTGGTTAATGAGTAACTTAGCGTTTACTTGATAAATATAACTCAACTTATTTGATTTAAGACCAATTTAGTACGAACTGTATCGGTGATATTGAATGGCTGTGGCGGACTTTCGATTAGTTTGGCTCCCGATTCCCTGAAACGTCGCTCACTCTACAATGTAGTAGAATGGGTTCCCAGATAATTTGATTTAGCTCTGTAACACCGGATACAGCTCCTTTCGAATTCTGTATTCGATGCACATTAACGAATACAGCTCCCTTGGTATAGCGGAGCTGTATTTGAACCAAAGCATATGCACATTCAAACAAAGCTCCCTATGTTTGGTTTGTCAAAATATATAAAGAGTCATGATCCATATGTTTAAAATGTTTTATTCGTCTGTCTGACAGGCCCTAATGTGTATGAGCTTCATTGCGTCAACAAGTTCAGTATCTGCCAAAAGGTCATTAAACTTAAAATTTTCATTCAACTGTCCGCCCAACATGTACTGCACGGTGCTAAGTACTGCATCCTGAATAGCGGTATGGATCCTTACTATTTTATGATAAATTCTTTGCAGCGTATTTATATAAAAGAATGATACATCTGTTGCATTGGGTCACTGGTGCGCTCTTTTCGAAAAAAAAGGTACAAGAACCCCGAATACAGCTCCCTGGGGAGCTGTATTCGAAAGGAGCTGTATACAATGTTACATAGCTCTAAATATATACAAATATCAAACATGTTATTGTATCTACCATAATGCACTTAATTGCTTTGGACTATGTTCCCGGCTTATTGTCAATGTTTCCCTTGTTTCTCGTCGTAAGATAACCACTATATCAGTATCTATAAATATCATAAGACAATGCATTACGTTTGACCTATAACATGTACATCTGACACTCGAAAACGTAGTTAATTATAATTATTATCAAGTTTTTGGCCGCATGTTAATTCGCAGAATATCTATGAATTTTATGAAAACGCATATACGCCACCATTTGCTAGTTGCACTTGCTAATTATTCTGTCATTGTGCGATACTATTCTGACATGAAGCAAAGTTTTCAAGACGTGTAACACCCATACATTACATAACAATACATCAGGCGATATATCTTAAAATCATAAAACATTAAGGTTGTACATTTTCATTATTTCATTCGCATGTTGTTTTTTGAATATCGAGCGTTACAGACAGTATCAAACTTCGGGCGTCATTATCGTGTTTAGTAATATAAAACGCGCATTTCAAAATACTGTTAAAACATCAACGTCAGAATGAGAAATCATTGTGCGATGTCAGAACAGCTTCATGAATGGCGCGTTTTTTATTCAACAACGAACGATATTTACGCATGAAGTCTGATACTTTTCTGTAACGCTCGACGTTTAAATACGCATGTGAATAATAATACTGAATATGCACATTATAAATGCTTAATGATTCAATAATATTACCCATCGTAAATGTATTACATCTATTTAGAGAGAAATTATTGCCATGAGTCTAGTAAAGATTACTTCATGACAGAATAATATTGCAAAATGTCTAAATAATTAGCAAGTGGTGGCGTATATTGGTTTTCGTAATATTTTGACGATTTTTTGACTTGAAGACTGAATATCATTTTTTTATTGAAAATGTACCTTGTAAAGTACCTTTTAACTTCATAATGCCGTTTGAAAAAGGGCGCTAAAATTCTCTTGCGTTTTCAGTCTTTCATGAATGGTTTTACAATTTTAGTACGTAAAAGTACTAGTGTAAAATACTTATGCATCTTGGCCAGTTAAAAACGGTCAATATTTCGAGTAACATATTTGATAAGAAAAAACAAGTATTAAGTTTTTTTCCTGATGCACATGTTATGCATGGTATGGCCTTAATCAGAATTTGGAAAGAAAAGGTTAACTCAGTCGGGATAGCATTCGCCCCGTAAGCAAAGGGTCCCGGATTCGCCTCCCGGTCAAGGTGCACATTTTTCTCACCCTTTGCAATTTGGCGCTTTCTGACCGCATAAAGATGAAACTTAAGAGGAAGTTTATAATGAAATCTAGCTACCAATCTCTTTCGATACAAAAAATCGTGCGGACCATCTTTTTTAAATTTGCCAAGATTGTTAAATATTTAAACTTTGTACGAGTGCCGTACATTGTATATTGGTCAACAAAGTCAGTGACCTGACGACACTTCGTGACCAGCCTACCAATTTGACCCTTATTATGCGGCGACCAAAACATTTTCGCTCGCATTAATTAAGCTCCTACGTGCCATTAAGTCGATGTGACCTAAAATAAAGACAACTGTTTCGATTCCTCATTAAGCAGTTTTGACAGTAATAGAGATAAAGTGATGCTCGTTGTTCTTTAAGTGTGATTAATTTTTAAAAAAGAAATGTCAATTTATGCTTTCAGCACATTATCAGTCTTTCAGTATGTTATTTGATGATTGCTAGAGTTTTTGTAACAATACATTAGCCGTCTAAATTGAATGATCTTTTTTATTGCAAGGTGGACGTTTTGTTACGTAAACAGTTTGTCTGTATGCATGAACGGTGTTTTGTTATAGTAATAGGATAGGAAACGAGGTATTTATGAAAAATGATTTCGATCTACGTTTTATCAACTAAACACAGCAAAAAGTATTCAAGTATGCTTCGTTAAGTATATCCAATCACAACGTTAACTTTTGAAATTAAAACTAGTTTAGTTAAAGGTCCAATACTAAGGAAAGCGAACATTCAAATATATTCCAAAAAGCACATAAATAAGTTATTTTTGATAAAAAAATCAAAGTTGGTATGTAGAAATTTTAAGTAAATTACAGTATCTGTCAATTAATTTTCGCTTAGTAGTGGATCTTTAAGAGAAAATGTACATCACATTTGTCAGACCGCTCTTGTAGTACGGGGATGTAGTCTGGGATAATTGTTCCAAATGCCCGAAGAATAATATAGAGGCAGAGCAGATTGAGGCAACAAAGAATGAAGCTATGAAGCACATAACGACTTCTGAATGATCTTAATTTGGAAAGTTTGTATGTACGGAGAGGAAAGCATCGTCTTATTTTATAGTACAAAATGAAAATTCAACTCCTTCCATCTTATTCCCGATCAAAGCCAGCAGGTCTACACACGTTCCTTTTTATGCCCCCGAAGGATGGCAATTTAAAATCACAACGTCCGTAGGTCCGTCCGTCTGTCCGTCTATCCGTCTGTGCGTCCCACCTTACTCATTCCAGTCCGGACTGTAACTTTGTCATGCATTGAGGAATTTGAAAATAACTTGGCACGAATGTCTAGCACGTCAAGACAACCTGTCGCGTGCAAAACCATCGTCCCTACCTCAAAGGTCAAGGTCACACTTAGAGTTTGAAGGTAATGGAATCCTCTATATATCCACCTTTAAAGGCAAACTGACCTGTAGGTCAAATAGATCATCACCTTTATTTAACGTTGGGACCAGAAAACTCCAAATTTATCTACCCATTTAAGATTGGGATGCAGTTATCTTAAGTCTGTCTTACATCTAGAAATCTTTTTGAGTCCCCATTATGTACTTGTGGCAGGTGGCGAGGAGGACAAAAAATCTCATTATCTATTACAATGTCCGATATTTCAGAATGTCCGCAATTCATCCCTTTAAAATCTCAAATGTCCTCTTACAATTGACAATCTTTTCCTTGACAATGAGCATCTAACCTTTGAAGCCAACAAGTCTATCTTAATACGTGTTTAGAATTACATTGCAGCAACGAGGAGATTCGACCCCATCAATATGTTAGCTGTGACTTGTGTTCTAACTTTTGTTTTGTCAGCTTTATTAATTTGCATGCCTTACCCTACGTAACTTACGCTTTATGTTCATAAGGTCACTATCTAACTCTACCGTGGAAAGGAATTTGTATAAGCGTTTATAATACTTCTTTTCCAATCCATTCTTCTTGTGATTGTAAATATGTATATTTTGAAATATTAAACTGAATAATTACATGAAGGTTTAAACTAACTTTTAGAATAGCTAGAAAGCGGCTGACCTGGCTCTTGAAAACAATGAACTGTTATATAGATGAATCAAGACCGAGTTCGGTTATTTATCAATGCCACCTATTACTATATGCAAATTCAAAGCTTTCAAAATGAGGCCAAAATATTAAGTAACAAATAAAGAGAGTTTATAAATAAGCCTAAAGCTTTCTACTATGTGTAACATGTGATTTCTCAATACAACATTGTTAAAACCAGATGTAAATCGTTCGTCAAATAAGGCAACCGATATGACCATAATAATGATGTTTCATCTCCTGTTGAAGTATAGTATCAGTTAGCGAGAACGTTGGAAATGGAGATTATTCATCAAAACAAGGCAAACAAGAGTTCTCCCTCGACTATAAGACAATGTACCACAAAAGCTGTGTTTTACTTACGCGGAAAACGTTTTGCAATTTAATGCCATGAAGTACTTGATGAAATGAGAACTAGTTGTAACTTAAATATAATATGATATAATTTAACAACAGAATGTGGCTGTTCCCTGTCCAACTAAATTTAAGTTATGTAAAGGTTGTTCGAGTGTTTGAACACATGCTTTGATAACATGGAAACTGTAGTTATCGTACGCTTCATTTAGAGAAAATACAAACCACAAGTTCCCTTCCGTGTCATTGAATACTTTATGTTAATTTATGATGTTCCCATTGGCCGGTGTACGCCGGAAACGGGCCAGTTTGATTGGTGAAAACTGGCGCATTATCGGCAATGGGGCAAAGAAACAAAGCAAAGAACTAAAACTCCAGGTATTTGGAAATAATCAGGTCAGAGAAATTATTTATTCAAATAATATGTTTAATTGATTGAATTGTTAAAGAGATTACTGCTCTTATTACTTAGACTTAAGCGGTAGGCAAACTTTCTTTCCAGTACTGCGCCATATCTATCAGTTCGAAAGAAAATCTGGTTAATAATGTCCTTCATTTCGATTGTTTGTTATCCCGGTCGACCCTGGGATTTCTCCCCGATGAACTTGTCAATACCTTAGTATGAGTCGCATACAAACAGGTACTTCACAAAATTTTGCGATAGCACTGCGATAGCAAGTCAGTTTTGTCCAAACGTTATGTCTATCTAGCCAAATGTTAAAAGTAGCCAAAGATAGGTGTGTGTGCGTGCGTACAGACATACGTTGCCAGCTTAATTTGGAGTTTGAACCACTTTGTCTCGTATACTTTTTATTTGGTGTTGTAAAATATTGTTGAAGAAGGAAGATAATTTGTCCTGAAAAAGTGCGTACACAAAGTAACTTACAAAAACACTATTTTTTCTTTTTGCTTGTATGTTTTTCGCAAGACAAAACGATATACCCGGCAACACGGCGTTAATTGTTAAAAAGTATCCAATTAAGCCGTTTGCACGGGTGTTCGATAGTTTGAAGACGTCAGAAGCCATGCGTTATAGGTTTTTTGGAAATGTTTCGTATCATATACCGTTGGTACCGGTTTCCCACATGACCAACGCCCCAGAAGAGATTAGTTATTCTAGGTTTCGGAGGATAGTGCAAGATACTTAAAGCGTCCCGATTCTAGAGACACCCCTGATTCTTCAACATGCCAGGTGTATAGCACCCATACATAGGACCTCTATTTGAAGTCTCATCCGAAAGACTGTTAGTAATTTTAGTTGGTCAGCTACGGGAAACGAACCCGCTACCCCGAGATTAGAAGTCTCATGCTCTACCGATGAGCTTACCGGGCTGACTGGAAATGTTTGCAGTGTTAGGTTGTAAATAAAGTAAACTCCTGTCGAAATAAGTAATCACTCAGGCGAGTCGATATAACAGTATGATAATATTTATTTATTTATTAAAGTCTCATCAATGTACATTTTATGTGTCCGTTGAATTGTAACTCCCGGCGTCCAGCATGCAAACCTCATAACGGATAAAAGTCGAACAAAGAAATATTTCTACGCAGATGTCAGGCTTGGATTTAACATAATTATGTCAAAAATGCAAAGATAAATTGTCACGTATTACTACTGACTGATACGTACTCGAGCATATGTTTGAAAATTGTTTTGTTTAAGTGTAACTTCAGGGTTGACATTATCACACTTCTATTCATTTGGGTATATTATGAAATCGAATGAATTTTGTAATTTATCACAGTCAGCTTGGAGATGGAAAGATGAAACAACTTCTGTTCTAGTATTGATTAAGAACGTTACTGAAAATCAATTAAAGGGATGTGCTTTTTTAAAACGCAACTTTACCATTGTTTTAATTGAAAAGCAACTTGATATTTAATAGTTTAGCAATTTTCTCAGAGGCGAAGGCAGAACTGTTTGCCACAAGCATGATGAAGGGTTTTTTCCATATGAACTGATTTCCATGCAGAACGGGCATAAGTTAGTTCCATAACGGGACAGGCTTAGAATATAACGTAGGTTAAAATTGAAATATATAAATTATCAACAAAACATGAATACATTGTATATTTTATAATAAGCATAAATCTGGTAAATACAAACGATTGCAACAGAAATATTTCTTGAGCTGTTATTGTACAAATATGCAACACGATGTGTAATTCCTGCAATAGAAAAAAACAGTTTTATTTACTCTAAGAATTTCAGAGAAATGTATAATGTGTACCACAGACCTGATAGATGCCATGACTTGGTTACTTTACGAACATCTTAAATAAATCAAAGTTACAGTAGCTGTTTGTGAAAAATTACATAAGCAAGCATAGCCTGAGGTTAACTGAGGATAAGTGTCTGTTACCAAATTTATGCTATTCTAGCAGTTTTTTTACTAACAATAAAATACATATAGTGAAACACAGTATAGCTACGGAGATTTTTTCGTTTAATAAGTTGTTTACAATCTTCAAAGATGCCCACGTGCAACATGTCGAGCCCGCCATATGTCAAAAGGGCTTACTCCTTACCAAGTAGAGATGGGTCAAAATACACCTAAATATTGGATGTAACATGCATGTTGTACCACAGAAAAGTGGTCTCGATTTTTCTCTACGGCCAGTAATAAAAAAGTTACAATATAAGCTATTTATAGTAACAACAAAGGGAAGTAATTCTAAAAACAAGGGTAGCCCATGGTGGTGAACATTTGTACAAAGTAACATCAAAATCCCTCCATGCATGAAGAAGAAATGCTCCAGAAAAAGATATTCTTGACTTTGAACTTTAACCTCTAAGTGTGACTTTGACCTTAGATCTAGGGACCTGGTTCTTGCGCATGACACTCCGTCTCACGATGGTGAACATTTGTGCCAAGTTAAATTAAAATCCCTCCATGCATGAAAAAGATATGCTCCGGACAAAGTCATTCTTGAATTTGACCTTTAACCTCCAAGTGTGACCTTGACCTTAGACCTAGGGACCTGGTTCTTGCGCATGACACTCCGTCTCATAATGGTTAACATTTGTGTAAAGTAACATAAAAAATCCCTCAGTGCATGAAAAAGATATGGCCCGGACAAAATCGAACGGACGGACGGACGGATGCACGCACGCACATACACCGAACCGCCAAAACTGACAACTATATCGAGCTCACTGCAAGCGGGCTCGACAAAAACTGTATCATGTGACCTACAATACATGCCTCGAATGTGCGTCTAAGTGCTCAATTTACTCAGGTTAAATACAGGACACAGTCACTATCAGATATTATTATAGAATATGTACACAAATGTCTGGCTTATAAACTATTTCAGAAATAAGATTTAAAACAGGTTTCCTCTGTAAATTAGAGCCAAAATAGCAACATGCTTAAAACATATATCTATATATATATAACATCATTTATAATTCTAAATCATGCGACAATGAAATCTATCAACAATTATATGGACAGTATGTTAATAACAAAGCTAAAAAATACCTGAATTCAGTCCCCTCGGAAGAATGGATAGAAAGGATACGAATAAGGGTAAGCCATACGACTGTAATACAGTTGATTGTAATATGCCTGCATGTAATATGGCGAAAGGTAATATGGTGACATTCCTAGGTAAGGAAACTGTGATTCGCTAGGTAACATTGTACTAAATAAGACCACACAAATCAGCAACATAGTGACATGTTGATGCGCCATCGTTCCCTGTAATATGATTATACATAGCTATTAAGAAACCATCAAGTGCACTTCTCTTAAAGAGAGATTATTTATTTAATCAAACATTCATGCTCTTATTTTCCAGTGTTTCTTTATTTTTTCACACATCACCCGACATATTTTTAAGTAAAATTATTATACATGTATTTGTTTTTAATAAGGATTCATTTAAAATGGAATTTAGCTTTACGCATATGACATTTTTGTATCACAAATTATGTCCATTAAAGAATTACAAACTAAACTTACCTCTATATGGTTAACTTCACGAGACTCTCCTTTTACCTTTATTCAGAAAGATATGATTAAGTAACTTCCTTTCGTACAAATGACAATATGTTTCTACTAGGCGATATTTAGGTGTGAAACTGTTGTTTTTGATATAGCAATAAATACATCGATACATTTTTATTTCATGCGTCAGTTAACTAATTGCTTTGCCACATTTTTTACCGTTTGGCCATCATCCAATTCATCAACAAAAAGGTCAGATTTTTTATAAATTTTTGTTAAACTCACAAAACCACGTTCCCGCATATTTCTCATCGTCGTCGATGAATCCCCCAGTCACATTAATAATTACGCCATACATTTGATCATGCCGCTATAGATAGATTATCGATATATATATATTTTGGTAACAGTGTACATATAAAACACTGCAATAAAACAAATGCATGATATAGCAATTTACCAACTCTAAGCAGACTATTTATAATTATACATATGTTCTAGACCATGAAATGCACACAAATACCAGAGGTGACATATAAAATGGAAATGGATTTCACCATTATGGTCCTTGTTATTGGTGCCATTACACAGAGAGTCATGTTCTATATTACATGTACTTAATGAATTTATCATGAACGAACAATAGATAACATGAAAAGATAAATTAAATTCAAGTGTACTACAGATTGTTACTTCAATTTCTTGTATTAATAGCACAGTGTTATTCCACAAGACAATACCGTTGAAGGCAAAATACACTTTGCCAAAATTACCTACTTTAGGCAGTGTGTTACAAACATCATCACGAAAGGAGTAACTTGATCTGGAAACTTGGCTCGGTAGATTAATGACTCCAGACCTTGTGCATCAATTGTGTACCGAGCTAAGGGGTACCAAATCATCCCAATTAAGATACCTGAAATGCTCTTGGACTATAGGGACCTACTATCAGAGAAAGAAGTAAACGAGTAAGCTGATTTTAGGTTATTTGAAGCCTTTTCGTCCAGTATTTATTCAAATTAGGGTACCAGAATGAACAATTATAAATATTCAAAATGGGACTGTATCAACTGTCTGTACTGAATTTTGTAATATAGTCTTTTCGTTTGCTACATTCAAACAGTTGCTTGATATGGTTAATCTTGCATTACTTTTACATAACGTAGTTATTCAGTTGTTATCAGAACATTATGCAGTTAGATTATCTAAGGTGTTTGAAATGTAACATGCTAACATTGCGACATCTGTAACGTTTCGTGAACATGCTCATGTGCACGTACTAGCTGTCAAACATACACATCTTTCATTAAATATATATTCAACTACGTTAACAAAGTAATAGTAACGCAAGTCTTCGGCTTACTGATATTTTTCTAATATATTATATTTCAGAAATTATTGAATATATGATAACGCTTCACATAGAAATGGCACGCAGATTACTAAGTACATGGAATCAGTAACCTGTTGGAGTATCTGAAGAAAAATTTTTAATGATATTGAGTTGCAAACTACTATGGAAGAGAACGGTGATCAAGTATTTATACGTGAAAGAAATGTCACACAAGGAAATGCGTCGAAGCACTTAATTTGGTCGCAGTCAGGTCTTCCAAAATGCCACTATCGAAATTCAATTGACACTGTATATTGCATGGTAATGAATGATAGAAGAGTGACCATTCAGAATATAGTAAATCATATAGATAATAATTTGGTTCCGTCCATTTCATTTTGTCTGATGCTCTTTACATGAATAATTTTGCGGCAAGATGGGTCCGAGAATGTTTACACCAGACCAAATTTTAACGAGGCTAAATGTTTCCAGAGATATTTTGTAACATTTTCAGCGAAACACACAAAACTTTCTTGGTAAAATTGTTAACCATGCTGAGGCATGGATGTTTTATTTTTCATCCTTAGCCAATAACTCAAAGCAAGCAGTAGAAATTCAAGGTTCGCCACCACCAAAGAGTTTCAAGCAGATGACATCAGTAGGCATGGTTATGACATCAGATGGGATTCCATTCGACTTCGGTGATTGTTCGGAAATATGATAGATATAAATATAGAAGCAAGGTAATTTAGCTGAGATTTGTATTAATTAAAGCCCTTAATATATGTAGATGTACTTTAATTAAATGTATTTATTTAGAGAACACTGAATAGAACGTTTAGATGCAATAAAACCTAATCAGTCCTTTGTGTTGTAAGTGGTGTAATGGACTTCAGTATAATGTTTGCCATGAGAAAATGCCTAAACTCTTTGTTACATTTTCTTTATTTTTCTTATTCTAAGCATAACAGGGAATAACTTGAAACTTAATACAGTGATAGAGGGCAACATGGAAAAGTGTTGTGCCCAATAACCATAACTCTGTTTTGCCTACTTTATTAATTATCCCTCTTTGTTACATTTTCTTGATTTTTCTTATCTAAAACGAAAGTATTTGAGGACATCTATATTCATAAGTAATCGTAACATTGTAAATAAGAAATTGTGAGCAACATGTGTGCAAGAAATTAGGATCACTATGTATGTGTTTACATAAATCATTAATGACTTCGTATTATTTATAAAACGTCGAAGTGTTATATATTTATTTCCTGTTTTAGCTGCTTACGAGTAGGTGCGCTTGCCTTTCATTCAACTTACTAGGGGTAATTTAGTACTGTCTGCTAGAGGTAATATTTAAGTGAGCTAAATCGATAAATTAGTCCACAGGAATTTTGTACTTCTGTAAAAACTCACTGGTTTTAGCTGGGCCATGATAAGAAGCATATTCGCCATTGATTGACTGTGTCTTATATTCGTGTTATCTGTAAAAAGGGGCTTCGTACCATTATGGTCGGTCATTCAACAATAACCAGTAAACTAGCTGATACTTAGTTTGCAGGCATTTCTACTCGCCGACCAACTGGTATTTTAGTACCGTTCGGGAGTGAAGACAAATTCGAAGTTTGTACGAGTAGAGCCGTACATATCGTTCTTGTTACATATGGACGTCGTTGCTACATTACTCTGACACCGGGTTTTTTGTTCAAGATAACAACCATAGGCTACCTGCTATATGTATCCATATCTGGCTTTTATGTTGCAACATTTTCTTGGGTGGAACAGTTATCAGGGCAACTAAGTTGTTTGGCACTGAGACCCACATTGTATCGTAATCAGCTGCTATCCCTTATCTCTTTTATGAGTTTTGTATGGAAGGGCAACTTAGTTGCAGCTAACCTTGTTCGTCTCTGAGTCTGTTCGTGTATTGTATCAAACTTTACTTTTTTTGAATTACGATATAGTTGTGACTATACATGTCATCAAGTATATGGACCGTAGGCGGATGCACTTGTGCATTTTGTTATGGCATAATGTAATCATAATGTAATATTTAGTTATATAATTGTAATTTCTGCTAACACCCGTCTGTTTTTGTTGTTCAATGTTTGCAAGAGAAAGTGTTGTCAAACTTCGCCTTCTTTTTCTCCAGCTAGAGATACTAGACATTCTACAACATTGCCAGGTCACCATTCAGAGCTTATTCGGATAACTTCGGCATCTTTGCATTGTCTGTCCTGTCGCTATGGAGATTTGCTAGTGATTTCCTTTAATATCAGCGCAAAATTTAGATAAAATTATGCCATAAATCTTCTTTCTACTATTTTGTTCATATACTAGTATACATTACTGATATAAATACACGGCCTTCTCCAAACATATTTGCTCAGAGAAATATAAGTATCGACTTTTGTTATGTATCAGTTTTAATTTGAACATTTGTACAATCCTGAAAACAGTAGAACTCCAGGCTTTGTCTGAATTTATTTCTTTCAGAGAAATGGTGCTGGAACCATCTGTCTAGGTCATCGTTATTGTAACAGAGTGTGCACTGCCATCCGTCCGTCCGTCAGTTGTCCGTTTATTTGACCGACGGTTTAAGTTCTGCTGCAATTCATCGAGTCATCAATACAATAATAACTATTTTATTTTCAAACACAACGCATGTGGCAGATTGAGTACGACAAAATGATTAATAATCATTAAAAGATAGACAAAGAGCAATGACGTCACTTCTACGCCATTGCTCGTTTATTGCCTTTCTAGAAAAATAAAGTTAGACGCAATAAATAAATTGAGACAGATATGTTATCAAAGTACATTAAAAGATCAAAGAAAGCTATCTATTTTAATTTATAGCAATCTGTTCAAACTAATTTGTCAATATAATAATGCATTACAGTCTACTCGAACAGAATAATTGATTTAGCGTTGGACAAATAGACACAATTTGTTCTTTTGTTTTAATCTGGGTATTATTTTCGTAAACAAGGTAATAAGAATACGAAAATACAATAGAGTTGTTGTGGTAAGACCAGTATAATGTAGTCTTTTTGTTTACGAGACTTTTTAATTAGAAAGAATATGTTTGGTCTTAATATCGAGGTCTTTATATTACATGGTCTTTGTTTTATGAAATAGATAGTAAACCAGAACTATCTTTAGAATAAAATGGTCGGCGCGATTTTGAGTATATAAAAAGAAGTGGGAACATCAACTAACTCCTGTCTTAATGTCACAGAAAAACGGCCCAATGCTCTCACGGCTGAGCTATCCGGTCGCTTATATATTTTCCCTCCAATTTTTGTGATTTAGTCCGTACCGTGACATGTGCATTCAAGAAAACAAACTTAATCCTTGTTTTTATTATTAAATATGTAAATCGAAAAATTGAGCGTTATTCATTGGTCGGGAAAAAATTATTACTCTACACTCAAAATAAACAGTTTGGTTGAGAGGTTACCAATTTCGGGTCCCAAGGGAGCCTAATTCGACTGCCCCGTAGAACGTACAAAACAACACTTAAACACAGATTGAGTATACCAAATAGCATATAGGTTGAGTAATATACCATGACGAATATATTTTAATGTGAATGAAATTTGTATTAATTATGTATTACTCTTACCATCATTACAGCATTAATCACCATTCATTCATCTCTGCATAAGAAGTCATTAAACTTACTTGCTGTTAATTATGGTACAAGGGAGTTTCTTAATCGTTAAAAAAGCCCGATAGTGTGAATCGGTTTGTATAATTTTTGAATCAATTCAAAGTTAATGTTATAAAGAAAAAGAGAGTGTTGGATTTTATTGTAGCATATGAGGTCTCAAAATTCAGTGTTTAAGCTTCGCCATTTTGTTATTAATCAACCAAAGATGATATTTTTGATACACTGGAGCGCAATTTATACTTTATACTAAACCCTTAGATGTTAACAAATAACATGTAGAACCTTTCAATTCTAAAAATCACTGTCTCGATATTCAATGTCGTACAAGATCATAACAAAATGCATTGGTATGTCATTTTGACCCTTGTCCTGTAATTTTGGGGTTATCATGTTGCACCAGATGTTGAAACGATTCATACTAAGTTTGTCGAAAAATATTGTGTGTCAGACGCACTACTAATTTAATGTCATTTATACGGGGAACTGGGCAGAGTACCGATGTTAACACATAGAAAGCTTGTTATGATTAGATATTGGATCAAATTATTAACAATAAGAGAAGATTCTCTACTACTTAAAACATACAAAATGTTAAAAGAAACGACGTAGATCATGATTTAACTTACAATAAGAACAATTGGTCTTATCAAATAAAACTTATTTTAGATGAATGTGGATTGTTCTTTGGATAAAATCAGTGTTGGCAATAACTTACTCTATCATAAAACAGCGTATACTAGACATTTACTACCAAACTTGGTATGCAGCAATTATTAATTCTAGACTTCTTGTCTAGAAACATACTTTTTCAACATAACTTTAATTTCGAGAATTATCTGGACTTTATAAAAGAATCCAAATATAGAATCGCTCTAACCCGGTTTAGAATATCATCACACCAGCTAGGCATTGAAAGAGGGTGTCATTCAAATCAACAAGGAAGTGAAAGATTGTGTAAAAATTGCAGTTATCAATTCATTGAAAATGAATATCATTTCTTGCTAATTGCCCAAAATATTCTGATCTAAGGCGAAAGTATTTAAAGCGATACTATTACACATGGCAAACTATACAAAAATTTACAAACTTATTTGCATCTAAATCAAAGCCAATAACGATAAATCATTCTAAATTTTTATATTTTGCATTTGAGTAGAAACTAGGTGATATAACGATCTTATGCTGTCACGTATTCAGTTCACGATGTTACATGTATGCTCTTCTATAAATCCATGTCTTTTTGTCTATTGATATGTACTTGTGTTGCTATAAAAATTAGATATGTGTTTTTTGCAATAAACATGTTGTAGTTGTAATTTTACCTTGACATGTGATCACGGTTCTAGCGTTGTTATGATAATTGATAAGATTAATGTATAGTTATTCAAACATCATAAAACTTTAGAAGAATGACTCTGGACGGATGGACGTTAAAGCATGTTTGTTGAATCAGTATTTAGTTATATGTTCTGATGTAATTACAAATGACCTAATTATCCCGTTGCTAATTTAAAAAAAAAACTCGCCACTAATCATTATGTCGGAATAAATAGCGATTGAATCGCTGCAATACATGTATCATAATATTCGTTTCTCACGTACAGAGATATATGTATGTTTCTTTTCTGAAAACCAATCAGAGCTCATATCAGGTAAAATTATTTCTGAATTGAACTACTTAGTCCGTTTACTGAGAAAACATATATACCTTTAATCTGCAACAGACACATCTTCGTAAAAACGATGAGTGTATTTTGTGTATATTTTCATGATTAATTATCGTAAGTGCTGGCCCGGAAGTATCATTATTGTCAATAAGAGGTTTGAGCTAGCGTTTTACATGCTGTGTTTAGGTTGAATGGGTGGGGTTACAGGTTTTAGGTAGTGTTACAAGTTCAAGATTTCAAGATTCAAAGTTAATTTATTGTAACGTATACATGTATATAGCATTTTGTTACAAAAAATGCCTTGACAAATTTAGCGTGACAAATATAAATACAAATATAACTGATTCTTACCTACAAAAAGTATTACGTAGAAAAAAATGTATGAAGTATGTGTCAATAGGGTGAGCTAATAACAATAGTACAATTTTAGTGTACATCAGAGTGACAAATTGGTATAATAATTATCATGATAGGAACATATATTTTATTTCTTTATTTGAACATGTCAATAATGAAAAATTAGTCATGCCTTATAACTCAGTAAATATTTTGAAATACTATTTAAGTGGACTGTATAGTCTGTACGAGCTTAAGGAAAGAAAAACTGATGGAGCAAATGCTAAACCTGTTTGTCTTTTAAGCTTTTTCGTTGTAATTATTTTCTTATCAGCTTGTATTAGCTGGATAAATTTAAACACACTTGGTCTAACATAATAATATGAGTTAATGTATTGTTTACGAATTTCTATATATATGGGGCAAATAATCACGAAATGGTATTCATCTTCAATGTCACAAGAATTACAAATTTTACAAGTACGCATATTTTTATCAATTCGCTCATTACCATACCTGCCTGTTTCAATTCTAAGTTGATGTGCTGATAATCTTAATCTTGACAGAGCAATTCTGTACTTTTTAGGAACAATTTCTAGGTATTTTTCCAAACCAAACATATATTTAAAATGTTTTTACATATACTAAGTCTGAATACTGTTGTTCCATGACTGAATAAAAGCGTCAATTACACGCTGCTTGAATTGAAAATGGAAATTAGGTAGAGCAACGCTTTCAGGATTACTCAAAACGTATCCGAAGCCAAAATTGTCTAAAAGAGCTTTCACTTTACTG
>JAFMSR010000014.1:8582294-8592294 GCA_022818135.1 Saxidomus purpurata | reverse complement strand
TAATAATGATGATGATAATAAAAATGATGGTGATGCATCATGTAAATATAACGCATTTATTGCATAATTTAATTTTTTGCAGAAAAAATAGCTAAAATGACTACATAAATGCACCATACCATTCGAATTTTGCAAGCACTTCCAACTGCAAGTTACGTAGATATGTGATTTTTATTTAAATGCCAATGTTAAAGTCGTATACTTACAATATCGTACTTATCTATTAAAATTATGTTCTCATAAACTAGAGTTTGGCGTGATCAAGATAGAAAGTCGCATTACAACAGCACTTCAAAGACTGAAGTAGGAGAAAGATATTAGATCTTAAAGAATGGAGACACTTCCTGCATGTCACTGTACACAAATTCGAAGAATTACAATAAAACTTAAAAAGCAAATTTTAAGTTGTTAGAAATACTAAAACTTACGCCGCGGATAGTGATCTAACTCAAGTTTCACAAGTTGTTTTCAAATGAGTTATGAAACTTGTGCAGCAAATGCTATCATTTTTATGATATCGTCACGCTCGGGAAAATTTTGCATATTCATGCATTTGAGATTTTAATGAATATTTAAAAAGGTCATTCTTTATGTGTGGCATTAATGGTGTTATATTAGCTAAATCATGCGAGCATCTGTTATTCAATTCTTCGCTGCTGTGTTCTCCCCCCCTCCCTTTTTCCCCCGTATTTTGATATCGCACCGAGATCAATACCCAATCAACAAGTACTGTTGTAGTTTGATCTTTTCGAACTTCGTCAAGAGCCACCATAGAGCAATGTTGAACCGTATATGTCCCGGAACGTATATATCACACGTGTGTGATATATTCGACCGTAAATATAACACGTGTTTAATGTGACATATTCGTTTGGTCATTTTTGACAGTTTACACCGAAACGTATATGTCTCATAGGTTGTGATATTAAAGTGCATGAAAGTACAAATTATACTTTTGCTTAAGTCATTCCAGGAAGAGGATCGGAACCGATCCACAGGAGCCGGCTATGCAGATATATCAAGTTTATTCTGTGTTTAAGTTAAGTTCCAATAAGTGTTGATCGCATGTCGTTTACCTTGGACTTTCTTGGATAATCATGTCATTGCATTTCAGCTTTCCACATTACACCTATATACATGTATATATCTTTATGGATGCCTCCCAAACATCGTTTTTATTTGCCTTTTGCTGCATGTGAGATATTCGTTTTCGTGTTCCTATAAAATTCGAAGTCAAACGTATACATATTATGTGCCATATACGTTTCACGCGAAGACTATCACACGAGTGACATATGCGGTCGAATTTTTTCTCTCGTGTGATATATACGTTCCGGGACATATACGGTTCAACAGAGCAATGATACATGTAGCGTCTGCGCCTGAGGATAGCAGGAGTCCTTATACAGATTAACTCTACATTACCTGTCTTTTTTTCTTCGTGGTAGATTTTATCTTGAATGATTCTTGACGACAACTTTTTTGCATATTTGAGAATAACTAAATAGTAAGTGTTTAAGCATATGTGATAACTGTAAGGCAGCTATGAAGGTCATGGTCAAACATAATTAAATATGAACGCATTAGTCAAGGTGCAACATGAACAGGCCAGAGCGTACTGGCAACAGTGTATTTCAAATTGTTCGCCTATGCAGATCTCTACTTTGAATATATTTGCTTAGAGTAGAGGCAAAAATATAAAAGCAAATAGTAAAAGGATTCGGGTGTAGTCCTGATGAGTGTAATAATTCGTTGTGTCACTCAAAAGGTTTCCGCTAAAACATTAATTGTAAACACATGGGTGTAGACATTTTGTAATCGTCATAATTTCAGATATACTGTCGAACCTAGCATAAACAGCCAGTCAAGAATTGCCTCTAAAGTGACTATTTAAAACGGGCGGAAAGTTGAAACAGGTACAGTAAAGTCTGTGTTAAAGACCACCTCAAATGAAGACTACCCTGCGAATAAAGACCGGCAGGGAAATCACAGTGCATTATTCATCTATAGTAAATTCACCTAATAATAAAGACCACTTGCAAATAAAGAACAAAATTGTAGCTTCCAAAAAGTGGTCTTTGATCACAGGTTGCACTGTATACATACATAACGTGGACGGTGGGCATACATGAATTTTGAACTACAGGGAAATGGACTTTCGACAACCATTTAAACATGTTCAACTGTATTTTATGATTCCATCTTCATGATTATGATTTTATTGGTGATGACTTGCATAATAAGCACAGATGTTAATTATCTTTGAAGATCTTTTTTATTATTGCATAGAAATGTCTTAGATCTTTTAAAATCAACCAAATATCACTATAATAAACGTGAGTTTTTACACAATAAAAATAATTTGTTCTTTCATCTGTCTACCTGTTTTCAATTCTTTTATCCAGGAAACGATGCATGTCAGTGCTTATTTTATTCGAAAAGTAAAATCAATTTTATAAGAAAAATCTCTTAATCATACTCGATCACAGCTTTATTGCAACCAGTCAATGCGTGTAATAAAAAAACTTTTATTGTGCAACTATCAGTATTAAATTAATAATTTATCATTCATTTATGGTACACTGTATCGTACACAGACTGGTGATCAGTATTTTAATATATCGGTAATCAAGCAAACTTCAACAATGTTCAATATTGAAGATTGTTGACTTCTGAACATGCAGGACAATGCATTCCACATAATTTTACACTTCTTTATTCCTTTCAATATGAATAAAATCTTATACAGTGATGATTTTAGAAATGCTCATTTTTCTAGGCCTGGGTATAAACCAATGATAAATATCTGTATGTTGGCAGATAAGACATATAATTAAGTATAAGTTATTCATTTTATTTTTGAAAAAACTTGCAGTGTTGGATGTGTTTTAAACATCTTACATTATAGAGTATAGCTATTTCAAACGGTTATGAACTTTAAGAACTTGAATGACATTTTCCCGGTCATTCAGGTTTAAACTATTTGAAGATAGAAAGGTAACACAGGCATCACAAATTCCTAAAATTTTACACAATTGAAACAAGACATATCTTTAAAAAAAATTCTTTAAAAAAGATGAACGGCGTAAAACATTTTAACGAGATCCGCACCTGCAGGCAGCGATTGCATACTTATTCTAAAAATAATCTGTAGAAGCGTATGAGTTTCCGCATTTATCTATAAAAATGGTGTGTTCTTACGTCATTTTCTTTGGTGCCAAGATCTCTTGATTTTTGTTAGTCAGAAAAATCTGTATTGTCATGCCACTTCGTGCAATTTTGTCTTGTCAACCATATTTCAGTTTTTTTACAGGCGGACATTTTAGGTATTTACATAAACATAGTTCATTGAAAAGTTGTAAATGGAGGCGGTTATATATTCCTTCTATCTTTAGATCGAGAGGTGCATCATTTATCAATGAGGCAATCACCTGATCAAGACGGTGGGTTTCGGATGAATATGATGAGCACATGCAAGTTCTTATTTTCATAATGACATAAAACATGTGTATTACTTCTAACAAATAACAAAATATTTAAAGAAATGTGTCTGGGTCCTAATTATAAACTGCGAGTAGTGTTATGTATCTATCTTTAAATTTATTTCATATGGACTGAATAACGAAAAAGCGGACAACATCAGTGTGTAATGGTCAATCGAATACGGTCGTTAAACACATGCATCATCAAAAGTGATTTGAAATTGTAGCAGTTTGAATCTCAGATAATTTTAAACAATTCATATCTACTATTGAAACCTGCATTGAGTATACTTCTGTCGGCTCTTCGAAATGTTAGGTAGAGATGATAATTGCTTTTTTTTTAAAATCGGAAGAGGTCTCATCGAAACCGTCTTGAGAAATAACCTTTAACTGTTCCTTTATATACATATCTTCAGTAGTCGATTTATCGTTCAACGAACAAATCGAATACTCGCCCGACAGGAGAAAACCTCCAATGAAAATAATTCCTTTCGTTTCCCGCGCTTTAACTCGTAACATTTGATTGGTCAAAACAGTAGGTCAAAATCTAGTTTATTCAGCTGCGCCAAAAAAGGATAAATGGCGTTGAGCTGAAGTACATTTTTGTGTCGCCCATTCGGAGAAAAAGCGATACATAGGGATCGCTTTGTCCGTCTTTCCGTCGGTCCGTCACAAACACTTAACTTATGCTATATTATTGCCATTCCTTAAAATTTTTTCATCAAACTTTCAAATTGTATTGCTTATGTCAAAAGGGTCGTGATGCCGCCAACGTTTATAGGTCAAGGTTATATTTAACAGTAATGCCCCTTTTTGTACTTAGTTGTTGTCACGAAAACTTAACGTTGGCTATAACTTTGCCATTTCTTAAGATTTCTTCATCAATCTTTCAAATTATATTGCTTCTAACAAAAGGGTCGTGAGGCCGCCAACGTTTGTAGGTCAAGGTTTTATTTGACATAGTTATTCCCGTTTTTGTACTTAGTTGCTGTCACGAAAACTTAACGTTGGCTATAACTTTGCCATTTCTTAAGATTTCTTCATCAAAGTTTCAAATTGTATTGCTTCCGACAAAAGGGTCGTGATGCCGCCAACGTTTGTAGGTCAAGTTATATTTGATAGAGTAATGTCCCTTTTTGTACTTAGTTGTCGTCACGAAATAACTTTGCCATTTCTTAAGATTTCTTCATCAAACTTTCAAATTGTATTGCTTCTGACAAAAGGGTCATGATGCCGCCAACGTGTGTAGATCAAGGTTATATTTGACAGAGTTATTCCCCTTTTTGTACTTAGATTTTGTCACGAAATTTTTGGTTATTCTGACAAAGTGTAATAGGGCGACGCAAATGTTCTACTGAAAACATAGCTCTTTGGAAAGTTATCAATTTAGGCGGTTACAGTATATCTTTAGCTCGACAGCTACATCATTTATCAATGAGGCGATCACGTAACCAAGAAAGGGTCGTTTAAAATTTACATGCACCGCTAGTGGTAATATTTGATTGGTGCAAAAAACAATAGCCTACTAGTGATTTAAAATACTTACATTTATAAGCAACAATGCCTGAATTATAGTATTTCGTATGTAGGATTATATATGGCTACCGAGAAAATGATGTCTATACTAAGTTCTAATACCGCAATTATTACCACCAATCGTTAGTATTGTGTATTAGGGTTTAAATATTGGGGGTGGAATAACTTTTTTTGTATGCAGTATTTATTTCTTACGAAAACTTAGCCCATTCAATTCTTTCAAACGTGGTTCAGATGAAGCATCAAATTTCTCATCTAAAATTGTTCTTGTTGGCCTTCGGGTGTATAAACTACTTTGAGTAAATCGTTTTGACTAGCTGTATCCATAGCACAGAAAAATAATTTTTAAAAGTGTGAATCATATTCGTTATCGTGCCATAAGAAAATCATTTCTCTGTTTATAAAGGATTTAGGGAGTTTACAATTGCCCTTATTAGATACTTCAGATCTATGTAGCTCCCGTGTTATATTATTATCTATTAGTTCGCAAGTAATTTTTGCTGTGGTAATCTTTCAATATTGTCCATCGTACACGAATTTCTAGCAGTAACTTATTACAGTATTTCATATTTCATACGTTGTGATTTCATGTGATTTACTGCCATACCATTGAAGTTACTCTAGTGGGTAATATTTTTAAATCAGATTGCGTATTTGCTTCTATAGCTGTTACTAAAATATTAAGTATTGTCAGCATACTTATCAACATATACGTGTTGCATTTGCAATGAAGTATCAATTATGAAAATGAGAAACAATAGAATATTTAACATAGACCCTTGCGGAACACTACAGTAGTAATAGTCTCTTAATTTAATGCGATGTTTTGGGGGTTTTTTGTGCCCTTACTATTTCCAGTTTGTTTAATATAACTTAAAAAACTTTAGAAAACTGTATGAAAAAGGGTTCCGTTAAACCTTTACATTATAATTGAATGATCGAAAGCCTATATATGTTGAAAGCTGTCAACAAAATGTTTCTTTACCTAAGACCATTGATCAATTAAAACGAATGAGCACAGCTTGACACAACTATTGTTTACAGAAACTAAATTGTGTTTCGTGTAGTAAACAAATTTTGTTAAAGTATCGGTGTTCTACATATGATACATGCTTTCGATGCTTTTTTACATAAATGACAAGAGAAAAAACACGTCATTTATTTGGATCAATCAATGGATGTCCGTTCTGGTATAATGTTATTACATTTTGTACTTTACTCGTTTTAAGGTATTAGGACCATATATCCAATGGATGTGGTGCGGCTCTTACATCACTGCAAACTTTCATGATTACTGAGCATAGTCCTTTAAGACAAGCTGTTCTCTTAGTGTTAGGGTTATCAATTATTTTAAAACAAAGCAAATTTTATTGACTCTGAAGACCTTTAATATCTACTGTTGTGCATTTTAATAACAAGTATTTCTGTTTGCTGTACAGCAATACTGAAATACTATAAGGATCAAACAGCGAGTACACTTTTTTATCAATGTCTTCCAAAATTATTAAAAAAATAAATAATTTAAAGATCAAAACAATCTTGGCAGTGTTTTTATTTATTTAAATTTTCCCCTCTTGAAGTTAGCAAATTTTCTTCAATTTTACGTGCTATGCATTTGCATGGAAAACGGATTATTGCTAACATCGGTTGATATGCGGGGCAATGTAAGATGAGATTTTCCAGCACTGCTAAAAACTACAGATATACCGATCGGGTATGCAAAAAATAACATTTCAATTTTACGTGCTATGCATTTGCATGGAAAACGGATTATTGCTAACATCGGTTGATATGCGGGGCAATGTAAGATGAGATTTTCCAGCACTGCTAAAAACTACAGATATACCGATCGGGTATGCAAAAAATAACATTTCAATGAAATAGCTTGCATATATATATAACATCCAAAATGCAGAAATGTTCATACAGATTAACATAGATCAAGTTAAAAGAGAAATAGGTGCACAACCTGATTCAAAAATATCGATACTCGTTCTTAACTTCAACAGGTCATACATTGAAAACAAGTAACTTTAAGATAAACATATAATTATATTTACACAAAACATACAAAAGTGGCATCAGTCGTTAGAGTCTTTAAATATTTCCACTCTCTGCATGTGTTTACATCATCGTGGCAGAGACAACTTTCAAATGTTATCAGAACAAACGTTATTCTTTCTTCGACACGATGCCGTAACATACCACACCCCTTTCTAGATCCTGTATATTTATTCATATTGCTATAAGTCACTAAAAAGCAAAGTCAGGTTTTAATATTTGGTCACGTGTCAGCAATAAAAACGCATCTCTCACGTTGCATTATCTGAAAAGGAGAAACAAATACTGTTATATCTGCACCATATTTTCCGGGACAAAACAGGACCAAATACCATTAAACTGCCATAGAGTATGACATGCGAGGTTGGAATGCGAGGTTGGAACGCGAATGACAAGTAAAATCTCACGTTGCAACACTTTAGAATAACGTAGTACAAATGTAACAATGTGTTTATTTCGTCGCAAGTTTGTTTCGCATTTTGCGTAATCATATATATTAAATTTTGTGTCGACTGATCTAGTTGATCTTGTTTGTAATGTCCGGCAAATTGTTGATATGCAGTTTGTTCTAGCTCCTAAAATATAGACCACATCTTTCTACTTTATGAACGACGTGCAGATTCTCTTGTGAGCCAGAATTTGTCTATATATCTCACAACCTCTGATGCAGAATTCCGTAAATACAGTGGCTGCTTTCTGGCAGCTTCGTTCGTTTCGCAGACACAAGAACACAAAATTATATTCAATATATGTGATACAATTTACTGACATTATGCAGTAAGGTTGTTATTTTGAAGCTTTTGTAGGAATCACAATAGGTCTCTAGGTTGCTACGTCACGTAACGGGTTGCTCCCACAAGTTAACTTTGTAATAGAAAAACGGGTGACTGTATACCTTCTAATGTATATGTTCGTGCAAGAGTTTTCTCAACCGTAGACCAAAAGCGTAGTGTAGGTCGGGCTGTATGTGGGGTAAGAATACGGATAGTAGCTCGGGTAGCTGTACGGGTTATAGCTTGGGTAGTAGTACGGAGAGTAGCTGGGGTAGTAGCTGGGGTAGTAGCTAGGATAGTAGGATCCATAGTTCGGGTAGCTGTATCCACTAACCACGGTGTGTATAGTAGTACGTCCAAACTGGCCCCTTACGGTAGGATGTAAACATAGCAATAGGCTGCAGAGGAGCAAACCTTTGACTTTTTGTATGTTCATCTTTGCCTGAATTATCAAAATACCATAAATGTAGATTTTTATACTATAAGGATGCTTAACATACAGTCTATTTGCGATTTGAAAGATAAATTTTCTGTCTGCCTATCGTTAATTTGACAAATACAGTCATGATTCGCCTATTGCGACTTTTGGAGATACAGTCATGATGCATTTGCGATAGTCTATTTGCAATGTTTTGTGAAGCAAGTGAGATCTACCTATCATAGATATGGAGGACAGAATAGCGATCTGCCGACAGCAATTATGGAAGATAATCGTGACCTTCCGCTTGATAGTATGGGAGAGGTAGATCTACTCGAGGTTCGAATCCACACGATCCGAGATAACGGCTTTTCAGTAGCACTATCTGAAACAGTTTTTTTTATTGAAAACTGTAAAGCGTTCAAAAGAAAACATATACTAACCTTTGCCTATCCAGACTACACCTTTAGCCTTTCAACACCACTCTGTGAAATAAATCATCTTAAAGCGAATATATTATTGAGAATACCGATTTATCACATTTTATGTTTTATCATTTGTTGCATAATTAATCAACTCTTTTGATGCTGTGTTCGGCAATATACTTTTCTTTTTTCTCCTTCATGAGTAACGCCCCCCCCCCCCCCCCAGAAAAAAAACCACACACAGGAGGTCTAATCCCTATATACAATAATTGTTTTATGACCCCTTACCAGATAGATACTTTCAGATTAGGTGTCTTTAAACTGGACATTTAGTCCAATAAACAGACCATTAATTTTATAGAAATGTAGAAATAATTGCTTAATAATTGCTTATTTCCTGCTTTTTTTAAGAACCAATTTCTAATCCACCGGTGAAAAGGTTTTATAAACAGAACCAAATTATTTACTTCAACATTTGACATGTGTTTTCTTAGAAATTTTAGCAATATGGTTACCTTGAACACATTTATATGCAGAAAACTTATTCTCATTTTAGAGAATTATGTGAAAAGTTTTATCAATTTGAAAATTACATGCTTTGTTTAGGAAAAATATAAAATAAACTGGAGATTTTAACTTACTTGAAAAATTTATTTACATAGCAAACTTTACATAACTCCACACTTTGAAAGAGAAAATGCATACTTCTATGGTATAACATTGACAATGTTCAAACCACCATATATGTTAAATGATCGTGGATGCTATTGAAAAGCATCAATTATCTTAATAATTTTCATCTCTTTTTTTCAAATAAGAAGTTTATAACTTTTTTAATCATAACACCATCATTTATTTACTTTTATCTACTGGAAAAGTAGCTATGCAGTAGCTGATTATGGAAAACGGAAGCTAGTCTATCATTGGCTATGACCCTACTGTGAATACACAGGTCTGTCTGAACCTCTGGGGCCACATATCTCACATTCCTGTTCAATTGTTTTAAAGGATAGTTTGAGAATTTCTATATCTCATGTTACAAGCGTCTTGCTTAAACAATTCAAGTGAACAGTATGCTGTCTACCAAGCCGCAAATGACAAACTTTACCCTTCTTCGTAATGTTTGTGTGCTTCCAATACAACGTCTGTACTGCGATCAAGCGATCGTAAGACACAAATGCCAATTTCGTCTCTATTTTTTTTCAAAGTGGCACATATTTTGTTTAACAGTAAAAACTTTCAGAGAACAAGGTCTTCATCTTTACTTCCAGAGATACAATATGAACGTTTTGTTAATCGTCATTC
>JAFMSR010000014.1:8284794-8577294 GCA_022818135.1 Saxidomus purpurata | reverse complement strand
TAATTTCATTTTTACGATCGGAGCTCGGTTGCTTCCGTAATGCTGGCCGAACACTTCCGAATGATTGATCTAACTGCTTCAGGCCATCGATAAGTTTTATGGCCGGACATTACGTAACATTTACCATGATCTTTAAAACGTTGTATATTGGGTTTTGTTTTACATTAAAATGCAAACTGGGTTATAATCTTCAGTTTTTTGTTCATAAAAAGGCAAAACCTTTCATTGAAACCGGATATACATGATATCGTTTTTATAGCGAGGATCCATGAAATTTTGAGTATAATTATCAATAATATTATTTAGCTTTTGATGTTAATTTGCAACAAATAAAAGATTCACTATGCATGCATTTTTATTTCGAAACACTTGCACGGGTACTTTATATTTTGTTTTACATTTCTCTTTGTCTGGAGTGAAAGGCAAGATTCGCTCCGCTGAAATTGGTTTCATTTTATAGGTGTCAACATAGAGTTTCTTCCAGACCAAAGCTAGTTTTCATAATACACAGGTCAAAACCAGGTAGTCTTATTACTCGTATCTTTTGTCTTTCATTTCTTCCCGAAGAAATAAGCTGATTATTACATTAACAAAAAAGAAGAAAACAGAAACACGCAAGGTTTGATCTGTGTGCAGAGTATTAAATGACAAAATCTGTAAAATAGAACAGGTATTATTCTACTGCAGAAATGGAAAAGTTTTTTTCCTACAATAAATCCTTATTTCTTCTAAAATGTTAATTATATTTTCAAGCCATGTGATGAAAAATCACATACTTTTTAAGGCATTCAACATCAAGCGTTTACTAGAGTATGTAAAATCTATTTGATATTCTGAAAGGAAACTGTTCTATTTCTCAAATTAAAAAAGCCTACCGAAATCAAATGTCAGTCTTTATCAGATCAGAAATAACACTGATTAGGAATTTAAGATCGCAAAATAAAACAAGTTGACGTACTATTTACCGGGGACATGTAGGTCCATCTATTTACGTTTCTAAAGCACACCATACTTTTGCAACAGACTTGCCGTGTGCGTCTGTACTTGAAAATAACAGGTCTACAATTTTAAACAATTCTCACGAGCAAACGTTACGCACGTGTAAAGGGATTAGCCGATTATGAAAAATCAAGTACACACTAGATTTATTCTCATTATTATGTCAAAATTCACGAATTTTGTAGCTTTTGAATTATTCTGTGACTATTTTTATGACTGATGATGTGACTGTAATGAAATAGTGCTCACTAGTTAAAACATTACTATTATTATTATTATTAATTGCAAGTAATGTGAATGATAATGCTGAATTTTCTTTATCTTCTGGTAGAAATGATAAAAATTAAAACATAAGATTTTCACAAAAGTTACGCGTCAAGTTCAATATCTCCCTTAGGCAATATTCCAGTACAATCGATAATCAATGATTTATGACCCTGACCGTTATTTACGGATTCTACCGAACCGTAGTTGTTTCCGTAAACTCCTAATCCCCAAAACTTATCGATTGCCTGCTGATATACGCTTGACACTTTTTCTGCCGTATGTATAATGCATGTAGTTAAAACTTTCATTGCTGTGAGAGGGACATACTCTATAACTAATGCCAAACTAAATAGCCTCTAAAACATAAATAATAGAATCTTTGAAAGTTTTATAACTTAACCTAAAAGTTTCATCTATGCATTTCCAGTCATAATCGATAAAATAAGTGGTTTAAAATATAATGAAGTACCGTAAACCATTCAATAATCTATGTAGGGTTGTTGTTGTACAATTAATGGGTGGATGTGATTTACTACAGAAAACCTCTTTTTGATTAATTGTGTTGAAATAATGCATTTTTGACATAGGTTCTTCTTTGAAATTGTATGTATTTACGTTTATTGAACTTATAATCTATTTTTCGAAAATATTTTCAGCTAGATGTAGGGTGTGGCCCTTTAAGGACACAAATCCGAGTGCAAAGTATTTCAGTGTTTTATTTTAAGTAACGGCAGATGTAATAAGTCTCATAAACAAACAAAAATTATCTTAAATATTCGCATAATTTAATAAATACCATATGTATATATTTGCAACGTGCCTAAAAAGGCAATAGAATATACGTACTTTTAATAGGTCTGTTTACTTTATTTGCTTACGAGTTTTACAAATTTCTTCATTTATCCACGGATCTGTATAGGTCCTTTATTTATAATATCCAATACTTAAACTGTCAATTAGATATTATCTTTCTAAAACCAAATTGTTTTTGGTCTGCATAAACTGTTTTTCGGTCTTTTTTGTCTTAATCGTTTGTTTGTTTTTTGTTGTTGTTGTTTTTTGGTCATTCTATGCAGCGGATAATATCGAATGAGAATAGACAATAAAATGCTCTTGCGTTTTCAGTCTTTCTTGAATAGGCTAAAAATTTAAATAGAAATCTACGTACATAATTCATGTCTTTCATCAAAATAATTATGTTGTTACCTCCAAACTAACTTTGCAAGGAAATTGAAATAAATGTAAAGGAAAGGTAGATGGGTTCGAATCCCGGTCACTCGTCATGTGATATTTGGTGCCTTCCGACTTAATTAAATTAAGTTTTACATTAAAAATCTAGATAACAATCGCTTTCATATGCTGAAAATTGCGCCGAGTTAGTTCTTGTTATATTCTAAGCTCATTGAATATCCGTTTACATATCCATTCAACTATCCATCCACCTTACATGTCTGAGTATCGTTCACTAAATTAGTTGAAAATAATGATTATTAGTGACAGGACTGTAAGCAGGACTACTATACTGTAGAGGAGTTGTTGCTGATACCGGAAGGACGTAACTACTCGCATATGGTTGAATTTGCCTCACGATACTTGGGACTGCGGGACTTGTTGCAACTCTGGGTATGGTCAAAGCTGCGATACCTCCGTGTGGTTGGTATATCGGCGGCTGATAGGCAGGACTTGGGTGGTATATCGGTGACTGATAGGTAGGACTTGGGTGGTACATCGGTGGCTGATATGTAGCTACTTGAGGCACGGGTTGATGTTGTTGCTGTATGGTGTATTGTATCACTGGTTGGCGTTGCAGTTGCGGCTGATATAACGGAAGTACTTGGGTTGTTGGATATGACATTGTGTATGCTGAATGGTAGGGGTATTCAATTAGTTGTACCACTTGTGCTTTACATTGCCTAAAGTAACATAGCACGAAGATAGCAGCAAAAATGAACGATATCCGCCCAAGTGTCATCGCGATCTGAAAAATTCAGTATATGCATTACTGAAATATCAAAAATCATGCGTTCAAAAATTATATGACACAAACAGAACATTTGACATATGGGCCAATACATGTATATAGTCTAGCCGACCTGTGAAATATGACAGTGATCTTGGACATCCACCTCGGTCAACAACACCTTAAGGCAGGTCCGCAATACTATATATTGACCTCAGTATTAGTCTATAAATGTTTAATATCCTACACACGTAGGTTCTACATTGTAAGTAAACGATATTGTATTACATTGTATATAAGTGACGCAGGGTAACATATACATGTACTACATCTTAAGTACTACATTTTGTCTAAAGTCACCAAACTTCAAATTATACTCGGTATATTTTGACTAGTATGAATCAGAAATAGATTAAGTCCCTAAATTTCACAAAGAGTTTAATTTACTTAGAAATTAAGAAATTTAAAGATTGAATAATTAGCAACAAACACACAAAATATAAAGATTCTAATTGAGATGACGATGTTGCAATGTCTGGTTTTAATCAAATACTTGAAACATTGAGTTTTGAAACAAAAAACAGTGGAAATCAACCAGCTGGTTAAGAACATGATAGAACAGTATATTTCTCAATAAAGTTTTTATTACATGAATTATCTCATTTGTTTGACTCGATGTGCCACAGGCATTTGAACAAAAAACAACAAAACAGATCACTTAAAGAGCACCTGACATAAGCTGGAATTTCATTGCAAAATCTTCAAATTGATTATTTGCGTGAAGTATGTAAATCAATACATTTTTTGGGGAAAATTTCCTGAACAAATAAAACAAAACAAATGATGGCACTCATTATTACAAATATAAAATTAATGACAAAATGTAACAGACAAATTCAGAGAATTGTTATCGCCCATTGGGGGATTATTAGGGAAACGCTTTCAACACTTAAAAGAACAAAAATAATGTGTTCGCTGAAATTAACATGGTAAATTAATAGAATTTTAAAGAACATGTTTTGAAAAATGCCTAATTTAGCACATATAATCAACATAGAGACTTTTTGTAATAAATCGCTATCCACCCATTGATTGTACAACAATTGAATGATTAACAGTACTGCAACACATTTTAAACGCTAATTTTTATCGATAATGACTGGAATGTATAGCTGAAACCTTTAGGTTAAGTAATAATACTTGCAAATATTCTATTATTTATGCTTTTGAATTTATTCAAAGACACTACAGTAAAGTTTTGTTTTGTTTTTTACTCTTACTTTCCTCTATAAATATATATGGCATATTTTTTTTATAAGGTATGCTCCACACAAGAAGAAGTAACAAAGGACAGGAACTCATAACATAGTTATCTGAAGTTATGGTTCTTATACAGTGCTTTCTCTCATTGCTCTCTACCAATATACATGTATGGAGCTTAGCATTAATTTTAACTTCTCATACGAAAATGTAAGAAAGGAACGATCACTTTCTACTATTGTCCTATATCATTATATCATTATATAAATAATGAAGTATCAATTGATTTTGAAGGATGCTCCTCACATCTATCTATCTTTGGAGTACTTTTTAGTTATGTTCTGGTTTGACGTAATTCACATTGATAAAGAAGGATAGTTAAAAAGAGACAAAGTAGAGTTATGATTCTTCAGATGATATTCTTATGATACTTTCATTTATTATGTTCAGTATAAATCTAAACGCCTTGAAACGTAATTTCATAGAAAAAAAATTATAAAAATTCTAAAAGGAACTAATTCAATCTAGGGCACCATATTAAGTTATTATTCTTGAACACTTCATCACATCCTTTCAATTATCTTCGAGCTAAATTCAATGAGTGACATGTCGAGGAAAACCTTAGGTTTATCTTTATTTAGATTCGTATTGGCTTAAGATATTCTCTATCATTATGCAACTAAAATATGCCTTGAATGTAAAAGATAAAAGATAAATTTAAATTTATTTTAATAGAATAGTTCACTTGTTCGTTATAAAATTGTAACACAGTTTACATGTAAATTATCTGCTCGTTCATTTTGTTATCCAAAATGATATACTATAACCTAAAATGTAAAAGTAGTGGTTAAAATCCAACCACACAAGTAAAAATCTACAAAGCAATTTTAAGAAAATCTGTTAGAAATGTTGGTTAGCTTTGTTTGATGGCACCGCTACATTTATCTTTATATAGAAAATTCAGTGATCCGCCAGCAAACAGATAATTTCACATAGCCTCTCTCTTTCCGAGATTTGCTTATGTGGTGGTTTTGGGGTTGTGTAACCTTACACGACCGATTTCTGGGTGTATAACCTGGAAAGTGGAACCTGTCCTATATGTGTATGTTACGCGCCCCGTCGGGAACCGGTACTTTTGTCATATCCGGAACAACCAACCAAAAGGTAACCAAGACGTATCGTCAAAGGTAGATACAAATCTATTAAAGGGGTACTCCCTACATCTAGCAGATTATATTCTCGAAACATAGATTATGTGTTCAATGAACGTAAAATGATAAATAAATACAATTTCAAAGAAGAACCTATGGCGAAAAATGCCTCATTTTACCACAATTGTGGGTTGATTCCATCTTAAGAGAGTCTCGAGAGCGATTAATATAAGTTGAAAGAACTTGTTTCGCAATCGATATTAAATATATTTGTATAAAAGAATAAAACAATATTGGAATATTAAATTAAAGCGTTAGCAATGCTTTATAATTTGGTAGCGTATAATTAAAATACTACAGAATTTTATACTGGACTCTTTTTTTATGACTCGTTCTTAAATATGTTACTTTGACACGGTTCGAGAGCAAGCAGCAATGAACTTTGCATTACTGGAGAAAACAGATTAAAAATGTTAACGGACCACTTCAACACAAGGATTTTGAAACAAAACAAAACAAATTACTTACATCAACCTAGAGGATATTCGCAACAACTTCTGAACTTGTTATCTTGAATATGGATAACAATTGGTAAACTACAGACCAAATTACTGATGCCGACTGTTGCTCTTCCATCTTCGTGTGCACCTGTTTGACTGCAGTTCTTGACAGATAAACAAATAAAACTTAGCTATTGCAATAAATCCAGGAGACGCGACTCATTGCATACTAGTGGTGCATATATCCTCAGTCAACATCGATTATTCTATCAACAGCTTTTTAAAAAATCTGAAATTCATTACTTTTACTTGGACATTTACTCCTGTTTAAACAGTATTAAGTTATTACACATTTTTATCCGTTCTGGGTGGGGTGAGTAGGCCCAGAACCAGTCTCCTATCTTTTTACGTGGGAGCGTCGACAGAAATCACTTAAACATCACCGGCGGCAATAATTTATATTAACTTGCGTATATATATGCAGAGTAAATTAATGCTAAAATAATAAAAGTACGTGAACAGCAGCAATGGCGTTGTTAAGTCTGCGATGTTTGCTGGCGCTCTCGTTATATCGTGATCATACAGTAACTCGTCCATTCAATGCAACATGCCCGTAACTTCTTGGGTTACAACACTCCTGTGCTGCAAGGAAGACACAACAACAACAACAATAACTTTATTTTGTGAAGGTTACATACTAAGTGTACAAAAAGTTTCATACTGCTTATTTCCAGTATGGCCTTCACTTTTAACTTTAAAATTATCTTTCATATTCTCACACACAAAAGTTCACAGTTTCTCAAAGTATTTAACATGCATGCATACCAACATATAAACATATCCATTAGTTTCGACAAACACGCATCAACTTATGACATGTAGTCTTATCTATATATCTTTTAATCATGCATATACAAAAATCAAAATATCTAAGAGAAGCATATCCCGAATAATTGCCTCTTCATCAAGCATGATACATATATTTATAATGTCCATTGTATAAAATAACACCAAAATGATTGACATTTCCTATATTAACAGCTCAACCGTTATAATGCACAATATATAACTAAGATATTTAAACGTCTTAACTATTATTGTTTTTTAAACAATATAATATAATACAATTTATAAATGCAGCATTATATTTCATTGTACATATACATGGTAACTTGATTTATGTCTGCATGATAAACTCCTTCAAAGTGTTCCTGAATGTGCAAATGTTTTGGAGAAGTTTAATATGTGCGGGAAGAGAGTTCCAAATCTGTGCAGCTTTATAACTGAACGCCTGTTTCAAATAGTTTGTGTTAGGTTTAGCAATATGGAGATCTTTGTGAGTGGATGAACGGAGACCATAGTGGTCATTATTAACAAAGTTTAGTAAATCAGTGATATAAGTAGGACAATTGCCTTTTTTGCATTTGAACACCAGTAATGCAATATGGTATTTACATCTATTTTCAAAGGATAAGATATTTGAGTCTCTTAATAGAACCTGAAAGTCACCTGCTTTTGTTTTATTGATTAATTTTACAGCGCGTTTTTGTAGAGATGAAATTTTATTGGTATCAGATTTTTGACAAAGTCCCCAGACATTGCAACAGTATTCCATGATAGGTAATATATATGCGTTGTAGTATAACAGTTTCATTTCATCTGTTAAATAATAAGCAACCCTTCTAAAAAGGGCAAGTTTGGAATTAAGCTTTTTAGTAACTATACTAGCGTGGCAACGCCAAGATAGAGTTTCATCAACAGCAACACCTAGAATTGTATGACATTTTACATTTTCAATGATCGAATCATTAATTTTCAAGTTAAGCTTTTCAGCGCGTTTTATCTTAACACCTGTGCTGAGTAGCATACATTTTGTTTTTGACGGATGAAGGGACATATTATTTATAGAACACCAGTTATTGACATTGTCTAGGCTATACTGTAGTTCAGTTTGTATTTTTGAAATGCTCTCGGCGGACGTATGCAAGGTTGAGTCATCAGCATAAAGGTCTATATTTGTCATATTAAATCCTAAAGGCATGTCATTTATATAAATCAGAAAAAGAAGGGGGCCTAGTATGGACCCTTGTGGAACACCTGAGTGAACAATCATCTTTTTAGAACATGTATTTTTTAGTTTCAGTATTTGTGTTCTGTTTGATAAATAAGATTTAAATATCTTTAATGATCTTTCTGTGAAATGGTAAAGTTTGAGTTTGTGCATTAAAATTTCATGGTCAACCATGTCAAAAGCTTTCCTTAAATCAAGAAAGATAGCACCAACAAAGTTCCCATTGTCGATAGCTTTAAGCCAAGTTTCGATTAAATATGTTAAAGCAGTTTGGCAGGAATGGTTCCGTCTGAAACCCGACTGACTTTTATGTATTATATCTGTTTTATCAAAAAATATTTGCATTTGCGAAGCAATATGGCGTTCAAATATTTTTGATATTGTATTTAGTACGGATATAGGTCGGTAATTGCCTGGTTCTTGTTTGTTACCCGATTTATATATAGGAATAACCGAAGCTTCTTTTAATTTATCTGGAAAAGTTCCAATAGATATACTATTATTTATAATAGATGCGATTGCATAAGTAATAAAATCACCACAATGTCGGAGAAGTTTCGGCCCTAAGCCATCTAAACCGGTAGCTTTTGACGTATCAAGTTTATTAATTATATTCCTTACATCTAAAGGGTTAATATACTCAATATCAAAATGGAAGTGTCGCAATTTCTCATCCAAATATTTTTTCAGTCTTGTGAAATTTGAAGCAACAAAGGGTGTCTTTTCAATTAAATTTGCTATGTTGATGAAATGATTGTTTAGGGCATTTAGTATATCTGCATCTCCAGTGATGTCAACATCACCAATTGTAAGTCTATCAGGAATCTTAACATGTTTGTCTTCATTATTTTTTATGTTCCGTATATTTTTCCAAAGAAATGTCGGCGTTTTATTATCTTTTATGGCGTTATTATAAAAAGATTTCTTACTTTTCCTTATCATAGAAGACAGCCTATTTCTAGTTATCTTGAAATTATCGAATTCTTTGCTCCTAAAAAAGTGGTCTCTAAGATAGATTGTTTGTCTGATTTCGTTTGTAAACCAGTATGGTTGACTTGAATGTTTTATTCTTTTTTGTTTGACACGTGCATGTTTACTTAAAACAGTGTTTATAATATTGTAGAACATATCTAGTGCAAGATCAGGGTTTGATACAGTGTCTACAATATTAAGTTGGGAATTAGCTAGGTCTCTTCTAAAAAGTTCCTCATTAAAATTTTTGAAACATCTATACACAATTGTATCATGATAATTGTTTTTGGTTGTTTTAATTGAAGTAGACCTTGTACAAGATATAGGTAAATGATCACTTATTGCATAGTTATAAACAGAAACATCGGATACGAGATCACTTCTTGTTGAATAAATGTGATCTATAATAGAGGAACCCATTTTATGGATTCTTGTGGGTGTTTCGATCAGCTGCGCTAGACCATGTTTTGCAAGAAACGTGTCCCATCGTTTGTTTTTAAATTTATCTATTTTTTCATACGGAAAATAGTTAATATTAAAATCCCCAAGCACGTGTATTTCCTGATCTTGTTGTTTCAATTTGCAAAACTGGTTATCATATTCATCTATCCACGATTGTTTGCCATCAGGAGGTCTGTATACAAAGTTAATGAGAAAAGGTTTGTTTCTTGTTAAAGTTATTTGAATCCATAGAGATTCCAAGGAGTCAAATTCTAGATCATAACGTCTTGTATATTGAATTTTATTAGAGACATATACAATTAAACCACCCCCTTTTTTTGAATTTCGGTCTTTTCTCTCAAAATTAAAACCTGGCATTGTAAGTTCGTTGTCATTTACATCATCTGTTAGAAAAGTTTCACAGAAGCCAATAATATCAATACATAATGATTGTAACAAATGTAATCTTATTTCATCCCTCTTATTGAGAATATGTTGAATATTTAAATTAACAATGTGCAAACCTTTACCTTGCGGTTTCGACTTTAATCCAGTATGAACCATATGAGATATATCTGTAGTCTGTTTATCATCTTTCTCATATATGTGATCATTTTTTGAAATACACTCGGAAGCGATAGGATCGATATCCATTTGCGATATAATATCTGAATCATTATTTTCTGTAAAAGACATTTCAGAAAGCATACAATGATCATTATCAAGATTGTTATAATAACACTTACATATAATAGCGTTGCAGTCAGTGCATATATCTTCTAGTATTTCAAAACAGTTATTTCCATTGTAAGAAGCGTGTTTGTCGTTCAAGTCCTAGTGACTCCAGAATGAATCATTATAACGACTCATATATTGTACTATTGTCTCTTCCGGTTTGTGTTAATGGGTGTCTTCTATCCACTGTGCGCCGTCTACAATCAACTGTATTGTGATTTGTCAGTTTGCAATTCCTGCACCACTTCCCCATCCTATGCGTGTTCACGTTTGAAGTTTGCCTATCACTCCTCCTAGTACCCGTATATTGTTGTTGTTGTTGTTGTCTACTACTCTCATGTTCATCATAATAGGCGTTCCTTTCCCTCCGAGACGAATGACTCGACGTATCATTTCCAGAAATGTTTGCATCAGTGTTGTTTCCATGATAACGAGATGATTTCTTCACTACTGTAACAAATTCGTCAATCGTCTTCAATAAAATACTTGTTCCCTTTCTATTCAAATGAATACCATCTGCATGGTAGTAATCTTTTATAGCTGTTCCATCTCCATACACGAATTTGTTGTGAGTTGGAATAAGTTTAACGTTTATTTTCTCACTCAATCCTAGTAACATTGTGTTTAATTCTTCAACATCGCAGTCTGTGCGCGGACACACTGTACATATGTGTATTTTGCAACGGGGTTCGTCATGCAATAACGCCCGAATTCCTTCCTCCAGCTGCTTATATATTAACTCTTGATTTTCACCACTGGCTATATCATTGCCGCCGATGTAAATAATCACTTCTTTAAGATCAGAAACTGGCCATGATTTTAATCTGGCACTGACATGACTAACTCTCCCTCCGTGAATGGTTCTAATTTCAGCATTTTTGTCTAGACCTTTAGCATGGATTCCTTTAAAAATGGAGTCACCCAGCAACAATGTTTTACGTGGAGTATCCACTATGTCGGGTGTAGTCTGAGGCTCTACTGGAGTTTCGATATTTGTAGTTCTTCTCGGTAATTGCGGCTCATGTTGTTCTTGAACTTGCACATGTTTCGATTTTATAATGTCAATTATTGCCTGCATACGTTTCTGTAACACGTCCCTTAGATTTATAATGTCTTGATGTGCATCATTTACATTTTTCTGGACAGTTTCAATTTTGTTATCAGTCGAGCCGACTCTCTGACTGACCTGTTTCTTTATACTTACAATTTCATCATGAACTCTACCTAAATTTAAATTTGTCTTTTCAATATGAGAAACAAGCATAGATTTAATGTCAGTAATATCAGATTGCAGAACTTTCAGAAGACGTGTCGTTTCATTTTCCTCTTCATCCTTTGGTAGAGTTGTAATATCTGTATCCGAAGTTTGAACTCCCACCTCTCTCATAGTATTATTTTCATTTACTTCAACAAAACTTTCTTCTATTTCATATACTTCAGTAGCTGGTATTTTACATTGTTACTTTAGTTATTTATTCAGGCTATAAACGTCATGAATGTCAGAAGATATCGTGAAATGTAGACCATCAAGTGTTACCACCAATGATGAAATGTAAAAAATGTAAAACGTTAAATTATACCAGCAATGGGAAAAATACTTATTATAACGAAACCATCATGGAATCTGTTCACTACAACACAGCACGAGAATCCCGAACATTGGTAGCACAGACCAAGCACACATTGCATTGTCAAAATGTTTTTCGGCACAGCCCTATAAAGCTCGCTTTCAACCGGAAGTTTGGAACTCTTCAGACAAGTAGAATGTATAACATTTCTTTAAATGAGCCATTTACGCTGTAAGGCACCTCCTAATTGGACAATGTCGAATGAGAATAGACAGTAAAATCCTCTTACGTTATCAGTCTTTCTTGCATGGGTTAATAGTTTAAGTGCGTAAATAATTCACCCCCCCCCCCAAAATATCGTTCCCCCAATGTTAATCATAAGTGTAGAGTATGTATACTTTCTCGGCCAGTGAATAACGGTCAATATTTCTAGTAGCATACATTTGTATTTGATAAGAAAAACAAGGATTAAGTTTCTTCTCCTGATACCTGATACATGGGTTCGAGTCCCGGTTAAGGTTCCTTTTTGTCTCACAACGTGACAGTTTGCTCAATCCAACTTTTACTACAAGAATCTAGCTAACAATCGCTTTCATTTATTTAAAATTGCGCCGACTATCTTTTTTAAAGGTAGTTCTTGTTTTTTTATTTGCCAATCAAAAAAAATAAATAAAGTGAGCTTCTGAAATATGTAATGTCAAACAGACGCCTTGCAAACTGTTTTATTTTCTAACAAGGCATCAAAATGCCAGACACTCTCCCTTTACAACAGATTGTTCAATAAGCGGCTATATAAATAAGAATCTAAGCTTAAATTTTTTGTAACCTGTAGGCCTACTTGTGTTAGTGTAAAACAGTTATTTAAGAAAGTACATATTGATAAAATACGAATATTGCTATCTGAAAGCGAGTCGATAATGATATATGTTAAACTAGATCACTCACAAAGAACATACGTTTTGATAATGGATAACAAACTTAATTTAACGTGACAAATAGAGACTGATGACGAACTGGTAATGATGTCCCATCAACTAACTTACTGTTAAAGTTAAACAAAATTCATGGACTGATTTTCACGTGGTCAAGTTGCATGTGTCACCTTTACCGGAAGATCAGAAAAGTAAAAAAATCAAAGCGCTGTGAGCGCTGAAGGCCTGGGGGCTATAGATTAACTCCCCTAAAAACAACTTTTGACCTTCGTGATTTACGCTGAACCTTACCTTAAGCGCGGGTCGAAATGTGCATAGGGCGAAATTTAGTATATGACACAGAATGAATGATTCACAATTATATGGGTGGCAAGGAAGTTTGTTTTATTATAAAACGTACGTTAAATGAAAAATAATCACATGGTCAACAATATCAATTGTTTGAGAGAACAATAAAAATAATTCAATCTGCGCTTTGTTCAACTTCAAGCAATATCGGATGATGTGGATTAAAATTATTGTGTACCAAGGAAAAGACCTTGAAACAGAAATAAACAAAGCAATACCAAAAATGAAATATAAATACAGTAATGTACAATGTGTATAACAGGAAAAAACAAAAATGATTCTTGGTTACCATCGCTGAAACCGTTCACTGGGCTTTGACATGCAGCGTCCTCGATAAATGGCGAGTGATTTTGATCACGTGAGTTCCTTCTCGGGAATGTACGTAAATTGTATCTTTTTCTAAAGAATTTATTTTTAGGTAAATATATATGTAATCGTTCGTAAATAAGAAAGCTGTCAATGAAATAACATCAGAAATTTGAAAATCAAACTACAAACTCTTATATCGAATTCCGTACGTTTCCGTAAATTTCCGTAAATATCCGTACTTTTCCGTGATATGCATATGGTTATCTTCCGTAATCAGCTAACAGCGCAGTAATTTCTAAAACTGAAAAAATTGTGTAATACAGCCCGTAAGCTATAGACCTTTCTGCAGTCGTTTGAAGTTGTATGTACTCTTTTTATTTGTAATATGTTCTTATCGTATGCGACATTCAAACAAAAGATTGATCTGGTCTGTCTTGCACTACTTTCCCAAGAGCATGTTTACAGTTGTTATTCGCACATAGCACAGTTAAATTGTCAGCAGTGTTTAAAATGTGGCATGCTAACTTAGGCCTAACTTTCAGTCCCCAGGCCAAAAACTAGAGACATAAAAAATGTAATATATTTTATTTCATGAAATTTATCTTTTTATATGTTAAATGTATTGCATTGTAAAATGGTCAAAGAGGCTGACATGCGATGCTTTATAAGATGCCGTGGTGGGCTCGTTTTAGATTCAAGGCAGACTTTTCACAATTTTGTTGTATAAATGGACCTAAATGCTATTCCATGCTAAATGTATTTAGGTAAGTTAGTTTTTTCAGTTACTAAAAACAAAAATAATATCAAACAGGGAATGCCACGTACCAAAAACGCAGCCTCCCCAAAACGAACCCCACAGCACCCAGAAGTGCACACCACCAACACACATACACACACACACACACACACACACGCACACACACACGACACACACACACAATCATGTACACACACACATATACACTACCAACACACACTAGCATACAAAGCAAACACACGAGGACAAAACGAACAATTAAAGGAACACAGTGGGGCACCGCCTTGGAACGGTCAGTGGCAAAAACACCACTGGGGAGCTTAAACCGGTTTATGGTGCGCACCCAACCTCACTCTTACCCCCACCATGTTCCAAAGTCACAGGACAGTGTAAATAAAAGTAATCCCTGCTAGGTGAATCTCTAACACACGCAATGGAAACAAAAGGCATGGTACTAAAACATTTGTCAAAGATTCTAACAACTTAGGTAGACTTAAAACATTTATAACCCAAGCAACAGTCGTTTATATCGACTCAATGAAGCACACGACATGTCACTGGCTACCCCTGCATTCCAATGTCAGAAAGTGTATTGCCAGGAAATTTTGCATCCCAGAAATGCCATTTTGAGTGTAAATTAAGGTCCTGTCCCTGATATTTCTCATAAAACAACTCATTTTAACACTAATCACTACTAGTCTAAACGGCGACACTCAGAGGAAAACATCCTACAGCAAATACTCAACGCATTTAACAAAGTCGGACTGCAGAAAAGATTCATGTCCATCAACTTCAAAGGGAGATAACACAGTAAGTATTCTCTCGATGGCAATCAAGTTACCTCCCATAGTCTGAAAATCAATGTTTTAAATAGTTAACAGTTCATTTATAATTAAAAACCAATGAAAACACATGTTTAATATGCAAAAGTGAAGGAAGGTGCTCAAAACAGTGCAAACAGCTGTGCCGGACACTAGATTATGAGTCGCATCAATGCGGTTGATCTCATATTACTTGTAAATGTATATATACTTGTAATTTACATTATAATGTTGAATAGTATTATGCACGTATGATAATAGTTATTGTTTTTAATGTTATTTATTGATATAAATAAAAGAAATGTACACTTAAAAACTGAGTAAAGTCTTTACTTACAATGACAGAGTATTTTCAGTTGAATACATTCAACAAGTTGTCATGCAAGGCTGCTACTAAGAACACTTTCACAAGCCGAGTACATGTGAACTGACTGATTTTACTAGAATAACATTGACATTGTCTATCAAACAGTTAACAAAAGCAACAAATCACAATTAATGGTACAGAAAGCAGAAAATAGAAGAAGTCTGATAATTATAAAAACAGAGAAGAGATTACTTTGGGGCTTAAATTTTACTTTTAGACTTTTTACCGCATGCTTACAGGGAAAAACTGCAACAACGACTGCGACATCTTGGATATTTGGTTAATACATGCAATATCATGTGGATAATTACCGTTAAACAAACTACAATTTACAAAAAGTTTGTGCCCGGTTAACACGTCTCAGCCTTTGGTGTTTGTGGTATGCGGCTCTAGGGAAAAGTGTTCCGGGTTCATGGCACAATGCGAGACGTCCAAATCTGGCGCAACTGATAAAAGTCTATGGTGGACCAAGTATTGCAGCTTGTGGGCATGCAAGATGTGCCACTGTACATCCGGAAACTCCATAGCCCTTAGGTCCTATCTTAGAATAACACTGCCAGATCCGACAGCCATTGTCATGAATTTGTAATTTTTCACTCAATTTTGCCAAGTGTTTTTAAAAACAAAAACTCTTAACTGTAAAATTCAAAATGAGGCTTTTACCTATGTAAGAAAAGACCTCTGCGCTATTTTAAGATGACATTTTAAAGTGAATGTAGGTTTTTTCTGATATTTACAGAAACCATGTACGGTTTATATTATTACTATATGCTCTAATATGGTACAAAGAAAATTCTTCATAATGTAATATCACTGCACGGACATGTTTGTATATCATATCTCTGCACAGTGGCAAAGTCTCATCAAAATATCTTCAAAAACAAACAAGTAATTAGATTACAAACATACTAACCAACACATAATTCACCCATATATCAGGCCTCTTACCACAGTTATTTTTACTATATGTTCTGTATAAACATTATGCCAGCTTGCAATTTCTCTGACTCCCGATCAAAAATAAAACTAACCTGTTCAACTTTAGGTTGACGGCATTTTTTTCACCATTTCAGGTCAAACTTAACGAGTATCAATAATGTCTGAAAATGGCCGGAACCATGCAAAATCACTACTGTAAACAAACAAGCAATTGATATTTTCTGACATAAAAACTTCATCAAAATTGGCATTTTCATGCTATTTCAGGTCTTCTCTGCCAATGAATGCACTTTAACCCATCTCTTTCATATCCAGCATCAAACACAAGTACTATTTTTAGTGGAATCACATCCTTATTGTGGTCAACCAAGGGCCAATAACTGTAGTCTGATGCCTGTTTACATTTTGTGAACCGGTAGCTGTAAATCAGTCATGATATGATATCTTTAAAAAGCGCACCCTATTAAAGGCACAGAAACTGCCAATAATAAAGGCTAAATACACCTCTGAGGCTGTCCTGGACAAATATCATGACGGTCTTCAGTCTGTTGTTGATAATGATAACTTAAAGATAAACCTCAATGTTTATAAGACATGCTAGCTCTACAAGTGTTCTTTATGAAAAGGTTACCAAACCACAGGGAAAACAACTAAGGGGAAACAGAATGCAATAAATACCGCTGCTGGAAGTGCAGTTGGTTCAAGGAAACATGAACCACCACCTTATGTGTTTTGAGGTAAAGATGGAACATTGTCCTACTGGATGAAGCTATCTTAGGGTCTATCGGTACTGTAACAGAGACAGGCTGGTCGAATGCTGAAGACTTTCTTGAGCGCCACTTCCTAAAGCATTTTCCGTCAAATAGTTCACCAATTCTTTTATGATGTGACAGGCATAAGTCCCATGTCAACCTTACACTAAAAGAAACAGGACAACAAAATAACTCATTCCTCCACACAAATTACATGTCACTAAATCACTTGGTGTGGGTTGATTTTTTTTACCTCTCAAGCGAGCATACATGCAGAGTGTCAGGCATTCATGAGACGAATGCCAGTATGTACATTAATTGTACAAATGAAGCACTTGAACGGCGTTCAGTTAAGCCATTACACCAGATAATTTGAATAATGCATTCCTCAAGATTGGATTTCTTCCTCTGTAAAGACAACTAATTCCTTCTGTAAAAACTTCTGTTGAAATTTACTAAGATGTAGAATCAGTACTTTTGTAAACTGAAAGCAACCATATGCAACTAACTTGTTGGAACAACAGAATACAAGTAGTTACTGCAAATTCAACAAAGGAAATACCACTATGGGAACCTTTTGTCTCCGAGTAAGGTGTCACTGCTGAAAATTGAAATTAACAAAAAGAACAGAGTAAACACAGAATCAAAAGACAAACAAAAGACAGTAACAAAGTGCACAAGAAAGTCACACAGATCTTACTCACAAAATGCTTGCACTTTTGGTTAAGCCACAACATCTACAAACGATAGGAATAGCCTACCTGTTTATTCATCAGAGGATGTTGCAGATGACAGTGTTGATGAACCTGATCTGTGCTGTGTATGCAAGCGCTTTACACCAGATACTCTCTGTTTACATGATTGAATTTATTCTCCTTTACTCTTGTAGTGCCTGGGTGAACTTGAAATATTACACCTCAGTTGAAGTTTTCAGACGGGGAGATTCATTTTTGTGCCCAAATTGTGAAAAGCAGACATAAACGTAAGAAAAAAAAGCCAAAATGCCTACTTATCATTTTTATTTACATTAAATGTGTATGTTTGTCATTTAAGTTTAGTCTTAGTAGATGCGGACACATAAAACAAATATGGCTGCAACATGCTGTTGCTTAGATCGGTTTTCTTTAATTTTAGTGGTGTTTGTCAATTTTATTCAATGATAATTTACCCCGGTATCTATCAAAAGGTAAAACGTTTTGAATGTCGACCCGATATAAATTTGTATTCTTGGTATTTAGTATGCCCTGCATAGATTTAAATAACTGCATATACGTGAACGTATAGTTAGTATAACGATAAAACATTTATTAATTAACCATTACAGTCCAGTAAATCATCTTCGGTAATTATTTCTTCGAAAGATCTCCAACACCGGAAATCCAAGTCTGCCAGAGAGGCTGTGCAGGATGGCACAATGTACATACTCTATAAGGTGCTGTACATATTCTTCACATTTCTAAATGACTCCAACGCCACAAAGATAAACAAAGAAGAATATGCATTTCGCACATGTTTATACGTCAGGTGTCAAAAGTAACGTATAATTTACTTATTAGCTTCGTCTTTAAATAATAGACGTTTCAATTCAAGGGTGCAACTAGATAACTAGGTAAAACACCGGTAGCAGCATGACGTTTATACATACTGTCTTTATCTCAAATCTGTGTGTTTCAATTTAAAGACAATGGATGCTGTTTGAAACGTCAGCAGTTAAAAAAACTAATTATGCCTTGGTTTTTTACGCATTAATGATAGAAGGTTACGTTTAAAGCTCCACTTGCATAATCTTCCGGGTTACGCCGACATTTACTGTACTGCCAACACTATCCACATGTAAAATGTAACTAGATGGGTGGGAAACACTAAAATGCGTTTCTGAAATTCCCAGAACCCCGGCCCGTGTTCAAACCGGGCACCTCTGGATTGGTAATTTAGAGCGTTTACCACTCGATCACCGTGGTCGCCAGTTATAGTATTTCTTCTCTCCAACATAATTCTATATCCATTATTTCAGTCTCTTGTTGTAAAAAAGTAGATTTGGTATTTGTAATGTTTTCCTCTTGTAAGAGAACACTATGAATGTCTTCTAACAGTTTCTTCATTCGACAAAAACAAAACAGTTTAAAATTGTTTGTTGTAGACCACATATAAACCTTTTTGTGATTTTTTCATATTACCCATATTTATTACTCTAAAATACTGTATATATAATGACACCCAACGTCTTAAAATTGGTGGTTTCCACCCCATCTCCCCACTTACTGAAGGGTTTGGTATGCATTTCCATAGTTTCTTATGGCCTTGTTATTAACTGCATTTATGCACGACTACTTCATGTCATCAAAAATAGGAACACTACAATATATGGTACACCAAACCATGGAAAGTTTGATAAATGTACAATAATGAAAACCACCAAAATGCCTTACTTTTCGCCATTACAAGACAAAAGGGTCTAGAGACGAAGTTTGTTACAGTACTTGGAAATTTCATGAAAATCCATGGATTCATTTAATACAACACCAAGATGTTTATAACTATGTACAGTTTGCAACATTTCAGATTAAAAATTAAAAACATATTCTGGGAGCAGTGATTGAAAACTCCCTCACATGTTTAAGTGTGTATCTATTTCAATTACATGTAAGCTACATTTTAGCCATAACTGATCAGCTGTACTGTACTGTAATATGGCCAAACCACCAAGCTTAATGAACTCTTAATCTCTTATTTCTTCTTTTGGAAGATATAGTAACAATCTTGTGTTTAATTAAACATTACATCATGAACAATGTTACTGAATTTGCAAGACCTATTGTTTCAGAGAAGCACTCTATTGCAGATATTAAGTGGTTCTAGAAACCTCATCCATTTTCTGGATCTACATTCCTTGTGAGGTATAACGTATGTACTTTATTACAGTTGGGTCCAAACTGCGACATATCTACACAAACATTATCAAGACTAAACGTCCACCTTAAGTGTTAATGGTCAGGAACAGCCACATTCTTGAATTGAGAATACCAGCAAGTTCAGTGGAAAATATCTGTCAACAGTGTGTGATATGGAATAAGAAAAAAACTCTTTTACAGACGCACTGTGCGATCTTTCAAATGTAAAGTCAATGTTTAATGTATTCCTAACATTTAAAATTCAAAAATTTACATTCATTAAAAATTCAGTTTGACAATAAAGTGTATCATTAAATTCATTTACATCAATTTGCCTGCTAGAATTTTGTTCGGGCAAATAACAAACACAGGCATGTATATCATTAAATATTTCAGTTTTTATGACTATAAAATATCCAGAGAATACATTCAGCTTTATTATCAAATATGCTACAGTTAAAGTCATTCAAAAACCAATTATTTAAAACAACAATACCACCTGACCCAGTTTGAACTTTTAATGTAAATTACATTATTTATATTCATAAAATGTATACATGAAGTATGCTCAATGCATACTTCGGATAATGAAAATGATCTGTTCAAGTATTCTGCTAACGTTATACTGTATACTTCATGAAATTCAAATAAAGCATCTGATGGTGTATGTAATCGGTCGTATTTGACTAGCAGTTTTATTCATTACATAGTGATGTGTTTAAAATATAAAGATTTCTGTCAACTAGAAACATGTATGGGGAAATAGACATTTTTTGGAGTTTATTATAAGTGGAAGAAATGTGTATACTCGTTAAGATACATGATAAAGTTAAGAATATTTGCAAACCGATAAACATTTGCATCGCGTATTTTTCCCTATTGCACTTCAAAACACTGCATACTTTAACTTGGAGTCTGGTTTTCCCTGGTTTCAATTCATACCCTGCCATCTGTAACTTAATGTTTTTCATTGATTCCAATCAAAAACCCCCCATCCTTTAGGAGTTTGTTTTCACCTGATTTCATTGACATACAAGACCCACATTCCATCCATGATATGTCAATTAAAATGACATACTCCGTGTCGACTGTATTTGTTTATAACATACATGTATTTTAAGGCCTGGAATCACTTGAAATTACTTGAAACATTACTTCACTTCAAAGAGTGTTTTAGCACTGAGTTGTTTATTTTGTCTCTATAACAGTAATTTCGAAATAGCAACTTACATCAAATTTAAAGAACCGATGTTCCAATAATTCTGAAGGTCAAGGGTTTTTACATTGCGTCTCATGTCCACTCTGTATCTCCAAAGGATTTCCATTATATAAAGGTCAAACTTTCATCGAATGCAGAATTTGTTCAAAAAATATCTTCAAACTGTCCCTAAGGTAATAACTTTAGATCAAAGACTTCTGTGTATAACAACATTACGAGTGTGATACAGTTTTATCATCATCAAAACCATACTATACCACTATTGCTCTGGATGTTTTTATTACTCTACATGACGATAAAAAAGTATTTTTAGCTAATATAATGTTAAAACCATTCTGTCTTTTGGCTAATTTATTAAAACTGTCAGATATAACAGTACATTTTAATTCACTGATTATAATGATAATACTGTATTATATATAATTATATAGTCATTGCTGTCTGTTGGGGAGATTGTTAATGCCTTGTCGGTCTTATAACATGACTCAACTTTCTTAATCTCGTTAGCCGCCTCACGAAGGTTTTCATTGAAAGTCTGCAGAAGTAACGAGAACAGTGTCAAGTTCTGCAATATTTCAAGAAACCGTTTTCATATCTATTAAATGTAGCATTCACCAAGCTTTTTCTTCCGAACTATTGTTCTTATTTGATGCGTGACGAGTAAATTTCACTCAAACTTGACAGCTTCACTTGTTTTCTGTTATTCTTGATATTATGTTAAAGTAACTTTTTGTGTTCTCTTTTTCAAATTTTGCGGTTGTCCATACACATAAACAGCATTTCATGTATTTGTAAATTGGTATCGTAGTTGTGTATTGTGCGTGGTCGTTTTCATTGGTTCAAGCATTAGTTAAATTCAGAGTTACGTCTATGATTGGTCTTAATGATCTTTGTCGTTTTCATGTTTGGAAACGGCTCCCATATTTATTATCAAGTTTTGGGCTTACATCATGGGGAAAGCTTAAAGGTTACATATTTGCATAAACAATACTGTCATTTTACATCAATTGGACCCTTAAAATTCTTGAAAACATGTACCCTCCATGACTTCATGTATTGGTTCTGATTAGTGCTCGGATCTGAAGAAGGGAATTCCACTGTGAGTTTGAAACGGAATGATTCTTACATGAGATTTCGGACCAATGTTCAGAGGTATTTACTTTTCACAAAACATTTGGCTGTTGGAAGCATGACCTTTTTATAATTTCAATATGCAATACATTTAAAATAGTCTTCCACAGAAACCATTTATCAGATGATAAAATTATTTCGTTTCTCAAAGTGTTTCTACAGATTCTGCCAGTATTAGAACGAACCTTCATAGAATTTGAGCGCTCTGTTTCTGTCCTAACAAACTGCAGCCCTAAATGCATCATTATTATCCATGCTTAGGGAGAATATCGTGGATATGAAGGATACTGCAACTGTTTTATTTTCCTTCTTATTGTATAAGTATTTATACACTAAAGTAATAGAATATTGATCACTGTCCTTCGATAACTACCATCCAAGTGGTTAAAATAATTATCGCTATAAGAAAAGTTAAACACAGATAGAATCCGACACTTGAAAGCATCGCCATAATACAGCTGTCTATCATTACTAGTTGTAGCCGTAATTGTTATCGTTGTAGCCACCACGGAACCTGCCACCTCGATAACCGCCGTAGTAACCGCCATTGTCATCGTTGTAGCCACCACGGAACATGCCACCACGGAAGCTGCCGTAGTAACCGCCATTGTCATCGTTGTAGCCACCACGGTACCTGCCACCACGGAAGCCGCCGTAGTAACCGCCATTGTTATCGTTGTAGCCACCACGGTACCTGCCACCACGGAAGCCGCCGTAGTAACCGCCATTGTCATCGTTGTAGCCACCACGGAACATGCCACCACGGAAGCCGCCGTAGAAACCGTCATTGTTATCATTATATCCTCCACGGAACATGCCACCACGGAAACCGCCGTAATAACCGCCATTGTCATCGTTGTAGCCACCACGGAACATGCCACCACGGAAACCGCCGTAGTAACCGCCATTGTCATCGTTGTAGCCACCACGGTATCTGCCACCACGGAAGCCGCCGTAGTAACCGTCATTGTTATCATTATATCCTCCACGGAACATGCCACCACGGAAACCGCCGTAATAACCGCCATTGTCATCGTTGTAGCCGCCACGGTATCTGCCACCACGGAAACCTGCAATGTAACCGCCACTGAAACCATAGCGTGAACCACCTCTATAACGCTGACCACGGCCGAAGAGAGATGGATGTGCGTTCATTTGTGTGAATAAGCACAGCGCCATGGTTGAAATTATGAGGACGACACGTAGATTCATCTTGCCGCCCTGAAAAATGGAAAAATATGGGGTAACATAACATCCTGGCAATTTTGTTTTTTTTTCGTCGCCAAAGACGGAGGGATATAGTTTTTGCGTGACCGTTTGTCCGGCCATCCGCCCGCCCGGGACGATAGGTCAGAAACCAATGGACGAACGCGCAAATTTCATGAAGATTGCACTGCATGTTCAATATATAAACTATTTCTTTGAAACTGGTAAAAGATGAGATAACAATTGGCTCAAATACTCAAATGGCCACTACTTTGAATGTCCAGCTCCTGTCCACATCCGACTCCCATCCTGAAGGGGAGTTTGGTCAATATTCAATATGAGAAATTTTAAATTCTGTTTATCTGAAACTGACTATAAAAATTTCATTGTTATTGACTCAAATTATATAATGATCATTCTTTGTAATATCCATCCATTCACCCAATCCCCACATCCATGTGATGTAGACATTTTAAAAAAATCCTTTCTCTTAAAATGGTTATCAAATTTGATTATGTTTGACACAGGTAATCATCTTTTTAGTTTCTAACAATTTGAAATTGAGAATTTCATACTTGATACTCGGAAATTTATATTTTGTTTTTAATCAGTTTGCATAAAATCTATAATTTATTCATGAATTGTGTTCTTGAATATAACATTGACCACAGTTTGAGTAAGATGTTTGGCTACACTTTCAGGAAATACTCTCATTTCTAAAGGACAAGGTTTATTTTTACTAGTACAAACCCTAAACACCTGAATTCACGATGTTTAAATAAATTTCCAGAATGTACAGTGTAACAAATACAAGTTATATGCGAGTCAATCTTAGAATTGACACCACAAGCCTTGAATCAAAAACACTATGTTTCAAGGACAATGTAAAATGAAAAGGTATAAGATCGGGTATTGCTTGTGAAACATTGCTAAAATAAATATCGATGTTATCACTCTTGTTACTATGAACATTGTGGAATATTGATAATGTTATTATATTTTTGCAATGTGTATCAACGTGTTGTTTGTTTACTGTATATTGAATAGTTTTTATATTTTCAGTGGAGCCGGTGCTCTTAAAGGTACCACCAAGGTCGATACATTTAGTTTAGTATAACCTGAAACTTTCTGGAGTGGTCGCCCTTGTCTGAAGTCCACCATTTGTCAATCGACAACCGCTTTCTCAATCCTTATTAAAATTGTGAAGCTGAGACTGGCTACAAATGAACCCATTTAGGAGAATGGACTTTGACTTAGAATCATAGACAAGTTCTTGTGTATCAGGGCTTATCAGAGGAGGAATTTCTTGCGTATCAGAAGGTGAGATAAAGGAATTAATAAGATTCTTTTGGCGTGGTAGTTTGTGATTGAAGTGGCATAGCCATGGAATACATTTCTTTGCAAGTTAGAGTTGTTAGCCAGTGACAGAAGCAGTATAGGTGCTTATATCATAAGGTTTTAAAAGTGTCCATTCTGTGTCTTTGATTTTGCGTCTAAGTGAAGTGTAGTCTCATCGGTTGTATAACCAAACGAACCTTTTAAAGGACTTTACAGTTTGTTTAGAAAATGTTTAAATAGCATAAATAGGACTGTGAAATATGTGAACAAAGAGACTGAAACCACACGTGCCTCCGTCTACCCAGCTGTAAATGGGTAGCAGCGATGAAAAACCCGCTGCTTCTCTCTCGCGTGAGCGAGCGTGATATCTGGAATGGATGTTCGAGAGCGATTAAATAAACTACGGAGCTTTCGTCGTAATCGAACTAAAATAAATTGTATCAATAAAACAAAATCTTTGGTTCTGGTCTAAAACAGATTTTTATACTCAAGAAGAACTTTGTGGCTGCATGATACTAGAAAGAAGTCCAGAATAGAAGACGTATGTTAGGCATCTGCGTTTGGAGAGTGAAGGAAATCAGCGAACAGGATATGTTTAGAATGAGAAGGCTTAAGTTCAATCCAGATATACTCTAAACCTCTTAATTCGAGGTATAGTTTTCTTATGTAGTGCAACGTTTCCTTCGAATACACAATTACACCACCAAAACTATTTTCATTTCTGTCTTTTCTCTAGGGAATATGAAAGCCAGGAAGTTTGGTGTCATTATTAGAGGCGGTTGGATTTAACCATGTTTCTGTGAATGCAAGGACATCAAACATACTAAACTCAGCTGCCGAAATGTCGATCTTGTTTAAAAGACTTTCTTCATTATCCTGAAGACTGAGATAATGTTTTTGTTGTTATTCATTCCGATATGGAGGTACTGATAGTTGAAGACGAACTATAACAACTCGGTATCGATGGTTCAGGGTTTGAATGGACATTAGTAAGCACAGCCAACAGGGATAATAACAGCCTGACCACGATCATACATACGTACACAAACATAATAGATGACAATAGTTCATCACAAAAATTAGTCCGAATGATAAGGTGCTGTACGCTATTTTACGTGTATGTAAGCGAACAGAGTTAGTAGGATATTGAAGCTTTCCAATGTAGAAACAGAGGACAACCCAGGTGTTTATGGAACACGATACTTAACACTTTCAGTATTCATGGCTCCCAGGCAAACTCTTGTTGACTATAACTCACAACACTAACGGCAGTTACTTTCCTCTTATTTTCCTAGATCCGGATTCTGAGTTACGGCCAGATGTTAAGACACTCATAACCAATACAGTACCCTGTTCTACATTGGGGACTGAACGTTTTCGAAGATTTTTTCAAGTTGGAAGAGACTGATTGCAGCAATTTGGTTCATAACAGTTTTAAAAGTAGGACTGGTGATCAATGTCGATAATGACATTGGCGCAAAACCTGCAAGACAGTAGAGTTACAAAACAATGTAAAATAGTTTTTCTCCAGCAATTGAAACACGATGCTTATACAAGAGAAATCCTATGTCTCAATGAAGATAAGCCAGTGCCAAAATACAGCGGTATATTGACCCTGTCACTCTAAGGATGATCATAAAATTCTGAGAGTAAGTGGAAAGTTAAAAATATCTCATTTATTTCTTCTCGAGAACATTTAATATTGTCACCTGTATCGTTGTTACTTGTATGTCATTATCACGAATCAGTACACAGCCAGGACACACACCTGAAGGAAAGTGCTGAAAGAGCTGCTGGATTTTGGCTTACAGGAGGTAAACGCTCATTTAATCCACAGATGTGTTACTTGTTGTAAATTACAAGGTAGACTCTCAGAACAGAAGATGTCAGATCGACCAGCTGACCGACTTACACCAGCCCCTATTTTCACATTCGTTTGAGTGAATGCGTTCGGTTGAATGAACATTGTCCACCGTCACACCAGAGGAGGCGTTGCATCAGCAATTTCCTAGGAAGTATTGTTTGTCTGCCAAAGCACCAGAGCTGTAAATTTAAAAATGGTTGAAGAGTTCCTATTAATTCAATGTCCTAAGAAGGTTTCATGCAAAGAGGGCAGAGTAAAGGGTACCGTTCTGACAGGGGAATAATTGTTGTTGGTGATGCACACTTACAACCTCGGGATCAATGTAGAGGCCAGTCCTGTCATGAATTTCTTGTATGATGCTGGAACAGTCTTGAAGTTCATTGCACCCCATTCATCTTATAAAGGGCTCTTGGAAACGAATGCTTGGGGTAACTAGATAATGCTTCTTGAATAAAACAATAAACAGTCAACTACTGAAGTACTGTTCATTTTCATAGCAGAAGTTTCCACAATTCAATGCGAGTAATTCCAGTGTTGGTGGATTCATATGTTAGCCGTCAGTTCTATCCTCACATAAGCCAGCTCAAATCGCAGTAGAACATTATCAACACCTACAAGTTAAGGACATGTACCAAGCAGAGTTGAAAGTTGCTCAGGTACTTGCTGATACATTTTGGAAGCATTGGATGCAGGAATATTTGCCAACACTGCAGCAGTGGAAAATTTTGCAAACTCGGATGTACATTATTACATTGCAACAAGGGAAATGTTATGCTTTTGTGCGAGAAATCTGTTGAAATGAGTGCGAGGTGGCTTAGTTACTTAAGCATTTTAAATTGAAAATAAGCTAGTGAGGAAGATTGAAGTTTTGGTGAACAAGGATGGAGAGCAAACGAGTTTATTAGACAAATAACTGTTTGAAAGTAAAGGTTACAATGATATACTATGTTCAAACATTAAATGTTCAGTTTTTTAAAGTGAAAAATTTCGTATAATTATCTATCTAGGAGTGTGGTGTGTACACCGTTTGTTTATTAATCTTTACTATTTTCAGCGGACTCTTGCGAAAGCTCGATGTAGCCTTCCAAATGACGGTTCGGCGAATGTGCGTGCGTGAGTCCGTCCGTGCGTGTGTGCACGCGACCGTCCGTCCGAGTTTAGCTTGTCCGGGCTGTTACTTATCCATGGATCAAAGGATTCTTAAATAACTTGGCACAAATGGTCACCACTATGAGATTGAGTGTCATGCGCAAGAACCAGATCCCTAGGTCTAAGGTCAAGATCACATTTGAGGTTAAAGGTCAAATTCAAGAATGACTTTGTCCGGAGCATATCTTTTTCATGCATGGAGGGATTTTGATTTAAATTGGCACACATATTCACAACTATGAGACGGAGTGTCATGTGTAAGAACCAGGTCCGTAGGTCTAAGGTCAAGGTCACACTTAGAGGCCAAAGGTCAGATACAAGGATTATTCAAGAATGACTTTGTCCGGAGCATTTCTTCGTTATGCATGGAGGGATTTAGATGTTATTTGGCACAAATGTTCATCACCATTAGACGGAGTGTCATGCGCAAGAACCAGGTCCCTAGGTCGAAGGTTAAGGTCACACTTAGAGGTTAAATATTTATTTATATTTTTACTTAACTCTACTTGGTAAAGAGTTAGGTAACAGGTCATAACTCATGTGTCAAAATGCTACTATACGGTGACATGTGTATCAGGAAAATAAACTTAATCCTTGTTTACCTTATCAAATATGTTACTGTTACTCATTGTTCGAGAAGGTGTAATTACTTATACTCATAAATAACATTAAGTTGGAGGTAACAAAATTTGATGTTGATAGATATTAACTATTTACGTACTAAATAAAAATACAGACATGTTAGAGTGTTTTATTGACATTTTTCATTCGGTATTATCCTTTAAGTAGGATTCTTACAACATATGTATTATTTAATCCAAAATATGTTATACAACCTACTTGTCAATTCATTGGCGTTTGAAAGGTGACCTGCTTCCGGTCAACAGGGAGCTTAGAACGGCTGCTCAGAAAAATTTCCGGTCAATATAAATACATCCCAGAAAGCGATACGCGATACACAAAGATACGTATGATTTAATATAGTACAGTAAGGATGTCTGAAATTGAAAATGCTTTTGTTTTGTTCAGTTTTGATTTGTTCTGATATTACATAAGTAATAATTATGCACTATTTTCCATAGTAGTTCCCCATATCGTCATCGAAACTCCACGTATCTGCGCTGTAGTGACTTCGCGTATAATCATAGTGACTAAGCGCATTATCATCTTAACTTGGCATCTCGTTATTGTATCTTTGTGTATCGTTGTTGCGACTTAGCACATTATCATCGTAACTTAGCATCTCGTTATTGTATCTTTGTGTATCGTTGTTGTGACTTAGCACATTATCATCGTAACTTAGCATCTCGTTATTGTATCTTTGTGTATCGTTGTTGTGACTTAGCACATTATCATCGTAACTTAGCATCTCGTTATTGTATCTTTGTGTATCGTTGTTGTGACTTAGCACATTATCATCGTAGATAGATAGATAGATAGATTTATTTTAGTATATCACAGATGTACAAACATGGTTAAAACAAACATGATGCATACATATACAGATAATTAGATGTATACACAAGTTTATAAACCATGATATGCACATCAATACCAAGGATAACACAAAAAGGGAAAAGTGATTCTCCCTTATTTCCATTGTGGTCCTTGACATTGATGGCACACCACAGAAAGGCACGATTATTTACTTCAAATGAATCAATGGTATCACATTTGTATAATATCACAGACCTAGGTTATTACAACATCAATTTATGGATGAGATCAAAGTACTGTATAACAAAAAAAAATTCAGTTATATGAGCATCAATCAGTTTTATGACACTAAAAGCACAGACTAGATTAAAAAGTAATATACCAAATATACCTATTCAAGCATTAAACTTAAAAATGCAAGGAGATCGTTAAGAATGATAAGACACTAAAACAAAAATACAAAGAGATCGTTAAGAATGATAAGACATAATGTTAAAACTAGGACAAAAACTTCCTTAAAATGCTTAAAAATTGTAATATTAGAGTAGTATGTACATATCGTAACCTAGCATTTCGTTATTGTATCTTTGTGTATCGTTGTTGTGACTTCGCACATTATCATCGTAACTTGGCATCTCGTTATTGTATCTTTGTGAATCGTTGCTATGACTTAGTATATTGTCATTTTTAATTAGCGTATTCCTTTCGGTTACTACCACAGGGCCTTTATGCTCTGGGCTACGTTTTCATGCAGGCTATATGTAAGAAAACATGATCAAAATCTGATACAATATAAAGGTAAATATTGGAAACATAAACACAATTGGAAAGTGTAAACGCAATATGACGTCACTGTCAGGTATCCCTGGTGGATAAGTACGCCTACATATTTTTCGGGAATTGAGATTTATAATTAAATATATCTAACAGTACATTTACAAAGATCATAAAATGTTGACACCTATCTATCATGGTTCTCAAGATTGATCAGTTAGTGTTAATCCGCTTATAGCCCGAGGACATCAACACGTGTTTGTTTATCAATTAGGCGGGAAAACAGCTGCTATTTACGACGGGCCATGCCTCATGATGAACATTGTCAAAATTCAAAATTTCTCAAAGGGGAACAAAGTTGTCTTATCAAAAGGGCAAATGGCGCTATAAAAAAGGCAGGGCGCTGCAGAAAAGGGGCAGGGCGCCGCGCCCCGCTATTTAGGCCTAGCTGGAACACTATTGCTGTAGTAACATAGAGCATAATCATTGTCGTTCCGCATATCCTGGTTGTGACCGTAACTTCACGTATCTCTGAAGTGTCTTAGCACATGGTTGTCACTGTATTGACTTAGCGCCATATTATCCAAACTTCGCGATCCCATGTAGTGAATACGCGCATTTTCATCGAAACTTCGCATATAGTAATCGCTATGTATCTTTGCGTATGATCATCGTATCTTAAGCATTTTAGCAAAACAGATTATAAGAGAGACGGCGATGCTCACTTTTTTATTTATTTTTTCATTTTTTCATTACCCCGGAAAAAGAAATTTGTTATCTGCATTATGATGATTTAAATAAAGTAGTATTTTGTTAAATTTTTATCTTCATTACAAGTTGCAACAGATTCTACTGTTTTAGTACTTTACTATTACATTATTTTATGTTTTTCGGTGGTTTATCGAAATATAACTGTGGATTAAATTTCGATAAACTCATTGTCCATGCAGTGAAAATTATCAAAACTGTTACCCGGATTAACGTCAAAAAGTATACCGAGCGTAATGAATGCCGGAAACCATATGACGATGACGTCGTTAAAATGACGTTATACTTGCGATGCTTTCTGGTGACGTTTCCCGCGATTTTCGACATTTTATTGAAATAAACTCAACAAAACAAGAGTTTGAGACATAAAATAAACAGAAATAACTACATATCACGATAATTCACTCGTGAACACCAAAAGTATTTATTTTCACTCGTGGCTGCGCCACTCGTGAAAATATCACTTTTGGTTCTCACTCGCTGAAATTATAACGTGATCTTACACCGAAACCAACAATTATCCTCTATATCTTCGTTGAATAAAAGTATAAATATTACACAAATGTATGTGTTAATTTGTAAAATGTTCACAATTACATGTATATGTTTTACACAAATAGCGCTTTGAAATTATTACTAAAATGCATTCCGTACATTATTTTTCTCAAATTATCAAATTTTACGTACCTTCTTTGAGTATCCAGTGTTATAAAAATCTAAGCAATGCCCCTTCGTCTGAACTCTAAATCGATTTATAGCGTTATAATTTTATTCAGAGCAAAGTTCATATAAGCAAATATATGCAGAAGGTTCATTATAATCATTTGGTGTCCTCATCAGTTGTTGAAACTGACATGTTTCATTATACTGTAGCGGCTATTTATGTCAAAATTTTATTTAAATTTAAATGAGAAATATATTAAAAAACGCAATCAAATTTTATAAGAGACAAGACAAATGTTTATAACAACAATGTAAATGTATGGTAAATAGATTTTTTGTTGATCCAGTTATATTTCCTACCTTTAACGACGCCGATTTTCTACAATGTAATCATTGTGTATAATAGTGACTGGTCGTTGGCAAATCAGAGCGAAACGACAGATGATGACTACGTAACTACAAGTTGACCGTTATCTCGTTTTAACCGTTATTAAGAAGATTTATGTTCTTTTCGGAAATAATTCTCAATTATTTTTGCGGGCCTTTAAACACAGATATCACTTCGTAAACGTAGTAAGGGAAGTCCGTCGGGTACACCTTATATTGTCTTTATTCGGCGCAGTCCATTTCATAATAAACTGCACGCTTTTTACGGCTGAGCCCAACCTTCAATAATTCACCACACCTTTGTAGAAGACCATAGCGAACAAATAAAGAAAGTGAGGATTGGATAAGATCTTTTATAGTTGCTGTTATGCGACAATATTGAACTGGCACTCATGAATATTTCGTATGTGGTCGGTAATCTTTGGATGAAAATATAACAAGTGATTGATATAAAATACCAATTTCGTACTGCACCAGATATCGAATTCCGCATTGGTGTGGTGGATCAGGCATTTGACTACCAATCCAGCATATGCAGGTTCGAGTCTTGCTTGATTTTTTGTTTTACATTTTTTAATCGTTTCACTATTGTCTTTGTTTATCACAGGGTTTCAAGATTTTTAATGACTATTTGAGCATTCTTTCTCCGTCGTCCTGCATACATTTGTATATAGAACTGAAAATGTTGACGAGCAAATTATCAAAACAGCTACGTTCTAAAGATAAAATTGTCTCGGCTACTATACCGAACGCTTTCGAAGACAACCAAGGGACAGACGGAAAAACATTCATTCAACGGACGATGTAATTTTATGTAATTCCTGGAATGCCATGAGTATCAATAATAAGTATACACCTAGAAAAAGTTAAGCACCCCCTGAAAGTTATATAGTGACTTTAAAAAATGGTATCAGGAAATCACCCTCATATAAAAGAAGGGAAAAATTGCTGTAAATCATAACAGCAACCCTCTGCACGAACTGCAATAAGTTTTACACTGCGAGTCTAAGCAGATTATCTTTAAAAGATCCGAGGTTCATCAGGAGGCTGAAAAGTCAGGGTCAGGGTGGTTACCCAGGCACAGTGAAGGTTTACTCTGCTACTGAACGTAGAAAGTACGAATGTCTTCTGAAGTTGCATTTTTTTTATCTAAATCGTCCCTTAAATCTTGCTATGACCTCTGCAGTTCCATACTTAAATGTGCTTTTGATTTCGGATAAAACGGTACCCGTTGATTGTTCAACAATATGACCCAAAAATCCGAACGAAATATTACAGTTTTGCCGTTTTCCGTTTGCCAGAGGGTTGCTGTTATGGATTACATTCTTCTTCCCCAGCTCAATTTGACGCTGTATTTATGATAAAGCTTCGTTAGATAAGTCAATCTAAAATTTTCAGTGGCAGCTTAATTTTTTTCTTAGTGTATATTAATACATAAAAAATAAAAACACAGACAAAAAGCAAAGTTAACCAACAATAAAAAACAAAAATCATATAATATATTTAAGCGAAAACGGTGAATAAGACAGTGTTACAAATTAAATAATAATAGCCATTCTCCCATAAAAAATTTAAATCACTGGGCAGGATTCGAACCCATGGATTCTTGCATACAAGTTAGGCATATAACCACTAGGTCACTGTCTCTGCGGTGTAAAGTTTAGTCGGTGAAATGTATTTGATCGATATGATAATTGAAACCACGAAAACACACTCGAACGTACCCGAAGATATTGGCGAACATTAATGTTTGCCGCACAATAATAAGGATAAAAGAAGCTGTTTTATATATTTTCTATTTTGAACGTTATTAGTTTGTCAGTTTGCTAGCTCTATTGTGTCAGCTTTGAAACTTGCATGTTTCTTGATAAGCTCATAAACAAAAAGGACGCTTCGTGGGCAATATGTGCGTACATGATCCGCTATCAATCAGTCTATCGAAGCGCTTTTAAAGGGAAAAAAGCCTTTTTTAAAGGATCGGTTGGGTAGAAACTCGGTAGTTTTGCGTTCCCCATCCTTTCCTTATATTGGAGTTAATTGGGCATTACGTCCCTTAAACCGTTAGAGGGGACCTTGATCATAAGTTGGTCGTGACTGTGTCTTATATGTTCAGGGTTAATATACAATTCACCGACCAATTTTAAAAGCTATGCTGAAACATGCTAGCCGTACGGGAGGTGGTTATGCCACTTGTATGTGCATGTTACATACCTCTAACAGGGTCTTTTTTGCGACCCCTATGTTCGATATGTCCCTGGGTGTTTGCTTGTTTCGCTTTCACGCTATATTATGCGAGTATTTATTTTTATCACTGGTCTGTGGCTTTTGTCTCGCACTACATGCTGTATTCGAATTTAGCACAGTCGGTTGTTCTTGGGTGGCAAAAAGAATAAATATACATTTCCTTGCGCCTGTGTCTGTGTTCAACTGTAACATGTGTCTACATGTATATATAGTTATACTTCCGGCAGAGCTTTCAACAGCTAGTCATTGGCATGCATGTGAATAGTCTGCGTCAGTAGTTCGGGGCTATTCCGCGTTCCTTGGGGTCCGACAATACGATGGTCACGCCGTCCGTTCGTTTATCCGTCGCTTGTACGTAATGCAATGTCAGTGCAAAAGTCAGTAATCAATTTAGAGTATACATATTAAGATTAAACACCATTCCGTGTTAAAAGATAGCTGAAAATAAAATATTCTCAGCGTCCGTTTATTTGTCCGTCTGCTCGTCCACAATGAAATGTCGCCAGCTTACAGTAGTAAAGTCATTTCTAAAGCATGCATGCTAAGGTCAAACACCAGGAGTTAACTGATACTGGGCTTGTCAACAGGATTGAACATACATTGGTCACGTCGTCTGTTCGTTTGTCCGTCGCCTAGTACGTAATGCAATGTCAGTGCATAAATTAATGCTCGTTTTTAACGTTTTCATGCCAAGATTAAACGCCAATTGGTTTTCCCCTATTCTGCGTCCAAGAGGGGCGAGAATATGGTCACTCATTCCACTCGAATGTCTGCCGGTCCGTCTGCTTGGTTTTAAAAGTGTCTCTTTAACAGTCATTAATTTGTTAACTCTCACAGTGTTACGACACTTATTTAAATGGTTATGTCCAGTTACCATTCTATATGTACTGATTTAGTAACATAAATTCATTGATAGGATGAAAATGAAACAATATTCTATTTACTCTAAGTAAGAGATGCTTGTATAAGTAAGACTTGGCATTTCGAATGAAAATTAACTCGTCTACTGTGTACCTTTCTAATTCGCGTTCAATTTATTTTCTTTATATGCGTAAATATCTCCTTATCAGTCCAACATCGGCCAAACGCATAAACTGATTGGCGCAAAATTTAATTCACTTTTCAGGTCTCATTGTGAACATGGCGAGGTATCTATTGTATACGAATAATATGTAAAACAAATAATCCTATAGGCGTAAGCGGATGTGAAGCTGGTGCAGGTAAACATTTTTATCTTCTTCGTCTCATGCATATGCATGATATACGGTCACAACTTTTCAAAAATTTAAGCAGGGAAAGCTTCAGAAGCGCTCAGATATATGATTGGCAAACTTGGCTCATGCTGACTCTGATAACTTTGCGGAAACGAGAGAGCGGAGAGCGATATCGAACCCCCCGAGTGTGTTTTGCGAATCAAACTGTAGTCCGATATGGTTTCATTTATTGAATTTTATATCCGTAAAGTTTCAGTGGCCGTCAACACACTAAATGCATTGCGGTATAGCACATGTGCGCGCTTTTATAGCCCTTAAAAGTAATCTATTTATTTAGAAAAGATATACTTCAATTCATGCATTTTCTGCTGACCTGAAGATGTCTGTGTACAGTGCGGAATAGGCCCTCCTGTTTACAAGGACGGTTGTACTAGGTATATTCCAGGATTGGCGAGTACTTTTGTCTATCAAATAAGTCTTCTGCATACTTGCAGTGCTAATTGGTTTTTACGCATCTTTGTTGAACACTTAAATTTTCTCATTAAGCGCATATTATTTCAAAGTGAATTGTAATTAACAAAAGAAAAATTAAAGTAATAACAGTGTATTATTTAAATCTATAATTGGTCATCAAACCTAAAATCGATTTACCTCTGGGTAAAATCTCTTTTTTCAACAGTTTCTCCATTCCGTGCATGGGCAAACGACTTATAGGCAATATGTAGTATTTGCATTTGTCCATTCCGCGCATGGACAAAGTGCATATTTTGCATTTGTTAATTCCGTGCATGGACAAACTGTGCATATTTTACATTTGTCCATTCCGCGCATGAACATGTAACACCTTGATCCCTTTGTTTTTTTACCTGGTTGTCGATGAAATTGATAATGTGAATGTTTGACAGGCTCGCAATAAGCACAACGACCCACAGCGCACCCAAGGCACAGTGCCACGAATATAATGCGACGGGCACTTGGGATTGCGGAGCCTCGTCTGGCAAGCACACATATGCTCAATTTGTCATCGCCTGAAAAGACGAGGCGTTTCCCTTCATGCTATCATTCAGGCGTTGCTAACATGAAGAGTCGGACTAACGTCTTCCTACATACCTCGCCAACTCGACACCAGGATACCCCCAAATGGTTCTGCAACTTTTTATCTTATATGTTCAGAATATTGCGAAAAGGGAGTGGTAAGATGTAATGGCTAGAGGTTGAAGCAATAAACAACACAAAAACATGGTTTTGTTAGTCTGGCTATAGTATGTCTTCAATAGTTAACAAAGTTTGTAGTGAATCAAACAAATACACAACAGGTACAAAATACAACAACACCTTTTAGATTGGATTTTTGCACTTCCAAAAATTTACTATTGTTAAATTATACAAATACAAAACAGGTTCAAAATACAACAACAGCATTTAGATTTAAGTATAGAGTTCGTTTAGGACAATGTGATAGTGACGCAATAGATATATGTGTACCAAAAGTTTACACTCATTGCATATAAAGCTGGAACATGTGAATCCATATTTTCTCTGATTTATTGATTACACTGATATTTGACTCATCTACTGCATTACTATCACATTGTCCTAAATGTACTGCACATTTAGCTTTGTAAATGTATATACTTCCCTCAATTTGAACCATCATATGAAATGTGAAAAGCATTTGTACACATCAGATGTAAAAATAGGTTTAGTCCTTACAAAATTTCTAACCAATAAAACAGTCTTTTTGTAACAAATGTTGCATCAAAACTTGTCATAATCTGTGATATACAAGGTACCAAGAAATTTGAAATCTTGATGTTAGTAACTAGAGACATGTTAGTATTTTAAAAAATTGTGAACATACATTTAGTCATAACAGAAAATTAATTGATGATTATCTAAAACTTTTGATGTAATAACTGTAAGTGATCATTTGTTTATAGCTTAAGTATTTGCTTGAGTAAATGCTTTCATAACTAAATACTTGATTGGGAAATTACATTCTTAAAAAGTAACAATCATATCTTATAAAGGTCTTTAAATTTATGTAGAACTAACATCCCTTTTCTACATTATCTGCACATAATGTTAAGGGAGTTATACAGTAGCTGAATATGATAAACAGAAGCTAGTCGACCAGTGACCAGTCTTGTTGATTGACCCCTGCTGTGAAAACACTGCTGACTGGACCCCTATGGTGAATATCTCACATTCCTGTCCTGTTCCATTATTACATGAAGGCGAAAAACATCGTACTTATGTTCATATGCCTCATGAATAATTAAATGGAATTGTTCAATTGTCTTTAAAGATGTTTATCATTATGTAAAGTTAGTGTATAAGATATGCATCAGTGGATTAAGAGCTCATAAATTGTGGCTGTAATTTATATAACAAATTGTTTGAAACAATTTATTTAGCAAATTTACGTACACAATTTTTTCTAAGATATTTGAAACGATGCTTAAAATACTAACTTGTCTCTAGTTACCAACATCAAGATTTCATATTTATTGGTATTAGGACTAATACTATTTTTACCTCTTTCCAGCTTTTCGAATGCTATACGTCATACTTTAGGATGAATAATAAGGCAAAGTTGTATTTTTTATCATCATCTGAATACACATTACGCTCCTTATTATTACTCCACCAACTTTACTAAAATTCAATTTTAAAAGTTTTGATCGATGATTTTTTCAATATATAGGAATAACAAGGTTTTTGGCCTGGGGACTGAAAGTCCCCTAGGCCTAAGTTAGCATACCACATTTCAAACACTGCAAGAAATTTAACTGTGCTATGTGCGAATAACAACTGTAAACATGCGCTAAGTGCAAGACAGACTAGATCAATCTTCTGTTTGAATGTCGCATATGATAAGAACATATTACAAATAAAAAAGAGTACATACATTTTCAAACGATTGCAGGAAGGTATATAGCTTACGGGCTGCATTACACATTTTTTTATGTTTTAGATATTAATGCGCTGTTAGCTGATTACGGAAGATAATCATATGCATATCACGGAAAAGTACGGATATTTACGGAAATTAACGGAAACGAACGGAGCTCGATATAATAGTTTGTAGTTTGATTTTCAAATCTCCGATGTTATTTCATTGACAACTTTGTTATTTACGAACGATTACATATATATTTACAAAATAAATTTCTCTAAAAAAAGATGTAATTGACGTACATTCCCGAGAAGGAACTCACGTGATCAAAATCACCCGCCATTTATCGAGGACGCTGCATGTCAAGGCCCAGTGAACGGTTTCACCGATTACAACTACAAGGTAACTCAGAATCATTTTTGGTTTTCTGTTATACACATTGTACGGTACTGTATTTATATTTCATTTTTGGTATTGCTTTGTTTATTTCTGTTTCAAGGTCTTGTCCTTGGTACACAATAATTTTCGATCCACATCATCAGATCATATCGCTTGAAGTTGTACAAAGCGCAGATCGAATAATTTTTATTGGCTTAAACAATTTATAATGTTGACTATGTGATTATTTTTCATATAACGTACGTTTTATGATAAAACAAACTTCCCTGCCACCCATATATTTGTGAATCATTCATTCTGTGTCATATATTGAATTTCGTCCTCTGCACATTTCGACCCGCGTTTTAAGTAAGGTTCAACTCAAAACACGTAGGTCAAAAGTTGTTTTTCGGGGAGTTAGCCTATAGCCCCTAGGCCTTCAGCGCTCACAGCGCTTTGATTTTAGATGCTTTGCATACGGTTTGACTAAAACCTTATTTTTCCAGAATGCAGAAGAAAATCGGGGTCAATGTGCATATAAGAAAAACATTCAATAAAAACTGACAAAAATTATTTTTTTAGATTTCAACAAGCTTTGAGATACGATGGCACATGTTTGAGCAAAAACTGTAAGAGGAACTTGTTACTACTGTAATGTGATAGTCTAACAATTCTACTTGAAATCAAGTTTTGATTAAGTTAATATCTTCAACAGTTTTTTAGAAATGACTATTTTTGTACCCCTACCCCCATTTTGACATATGGCAAAATTTGACAATTTAGTTACAAAATTTGAGGTAAAGATATTTTTCTGAAAAAATGTTCAATGCCTTTACAATAAAATACACTTATTGTGCCTTCGTTTTCTATTGCATAATTGTTTTTTACAGGTAAATCATAATTTTTGAAATTTTACAAAAGTAAATTTTTGGAAGTGCAAAAATCCAAAATCCTCACCAGTGACCCCATTTGATATCTAAATGCTGTTGTTGTATTTTGTACCTGTTGTGTATTTGTATGATTCACTACATTCATTGTTAACTATTGAAACAAAAAAAAAACAAAAATAATATCAAACAGGGAATGCCACGTACCAAAAACGCAGCCTCCCCAAAACGAGCCCCACAGCACCCAGAAGTGCACACCACCAACACACACACACGCACACACACGTCATAATATAGCCAGACTAACAAAACCATGTTTTTGTGTTGTTTATTGCTTCAACATCTAGCGGTACCATCTTACACTCCCTTTTCGCAATATTCTGAACGTATAAGATAAAAAGTTGCAGAACCATTTGGGGGTATCCTGGTGTCGAGCAGGCGAGGTATGGGTGACTTGTCCGACTTTTCATGTAGCAGCGACAATTTGCTGAGGAAACGCCTCGTCTTTTTTGTTTGTCTACATTTTCTTATCATTACATTAGCCATTGTTAATGTATGTTCGATGCTCTAAATCAAGGTTGTAAATGTTTGTTTCTATTCAGTATATTGTCATTCTTTTGCACTAATTCGATATTCTCAATTGAGCATAAATTATTTACCGTCTCTCATCATACACCTTTTACAATAAAAACAAAACACAAAGTATAGTTAGGGGATCGTATTTGAGCCGTCCCAGTAAACCGTTTATTTGTTTAACTGTACCTTTATACAATTCAATGTTAATTCCCTTTTACTTACCAAACTTAATTATTTTGACAGTATGTTTTAGAAAGTATGTCAGCTATAGGCACCAAACAGAACTAACGTTTAGAAACATGCAAAAGTCAGGTGCGCTGCAAACCCTACTTCAACATGGGAGGGAGATGTCGGAAGGTCCATAACCTTAGATCAGCGGTTGATTTTATCACCTACCTGACGTGCAGTAACCCAATTTTGTCACAAAAACACCTCTAAATATATAATTAAATTCATGTTCTATGTGATTACGTGTTCTTGTTCTTTCTCAAGATGTCAAGAATAACAGTAATGAAAGTCTGATAAAATTGTGCTGAAAAACAATATTTAAAATCTGATAAAACAAATAGATGCATATGATACCGGTGTAAAACATAGAATGCGGCAGCAAGATATATTAATTTTAAACACTCCGTATAAAAAAGTCAGTAGTATTTTTCACTTTTGGCACTTCCGGTACGTCCGGCTTTAACGCCATAGTAAAGATCTGAAAAAGCAAATTATATGTGTATGAAAATGACTGCATAATCGTTTACTATTTAAATGTCAAGTTAAGTAGCATTCGAAAATAACGAGTTATATTTTCGACACTTTTATAGCTAGACGGTTTAACGACTGATCCACGAATGACAACCTCAGTAAATGTAACACACTAAAACACGTGCAAAATTACCGCCAAAACTAACAACCGTTTCACCTAGAACACAGTGTATGCTCCAGACAATAAATTAATTTAATGTGACATAAAATATAACTAGTATAACAACATCTCTTGTACATACAATTTAGGCAGACATGCTTTACAAACTTATTATTATGATAATCCAGTGCCATATACTCTATCCTAACCTTCCATCTTTTAACATAACGCTACGGTATATTTTGTGGCCAGGGAATATACATGTAGAGAATATGGTACAATAAGAGAAACAACATATTTTGTTTCAATACACCTGAATAAGGCTAAAAAACCTAGACCAGTGACTGTACCACTGATACGCGAACAGTCATCTCTGATACGTGAAGGAAGGAGATGTGAACGACATTTGATATTATCTATGTAATGTACAATGATGAGACAGAAATAAATAAACAATAAAACTTTAACCATTTTATACATGATTTCTGTTGTTCAGCCTAATTGTGATAATGTATTGTTGTCATCTTATTTCCATCGTTCATTATAGAAACCAAAAACAATTGCAAGGTCAAGACGTATATTTTTATTTCCTTTTATATCAGGCCTATGGCAGGCTTTAACTGTCAAACCAAACAACACAGGATATAAACTGATATTTTAACATAATTTGACAGCAGCTGTAACAGTTATGAATTTCATATTGTATTGAATGTCAACGGTGGGCGGGGTAGTGCATACTATTATCTTTTACCGCTGTTTGGAACAGGTTTTTTTTCAGTCGTAGGCCATACTAATTTCAGTTTTAATTCTGCTTGACTTTCAGATGGTCTTTTGACAGTGAAACAGTTTGATACAGGGAGTGGGTATCGGCAAAATTTTATTAATAATAATACTGATAAGATTAAAAACGTAGACTGTCAATAATGTAAGTGTGTAAATTGGTGTATGCATTTAGTTACAATGAAAGGAATTGCGATATGCAAAGCTCCTGAATACGTTACGTAATACTTTATACAAGGGGTAAAGATCTGGTTTTATAATTATGCGCCTGAATGACCTATAATATTGACTACATAAGAGCGCTACATCGTTGTTTGACTATAAACGAATATAATTATCTACATTTTTCAAATACTTCTATACCTTTTCACTAACCGTTTGCACAGCACACATTGTTAGGCCCAATAGTTAAGATCAGTGGATTTATATTAGAACCTTACATGTACATGTATATCAATTAACATTAAAAGAATATCTAAAGTTCAAATTTCGTTCAATTCAAGTTATAATTGTATACGTTCTGGTGACGTCCCTTTAACCTTAATGTTATTTCTCAAAATAATGACATTAAAAAGTATTTTATTCATTCTCATGTTTAATACCAAAGTAACGGAACAATTAATCCTAACATTATACAAACATTAAAAAGTCTTTCATCTTCAGACATTATTTTAAAAAGTATTGTCTCCACCGTTGCCATTTCCGTTGAAAGAAGCAATTCTTTCAACGGAAGCAAAATATGTGAATGGATTGACTGCATAAAACGATCAATCTTCTTTGCAAAAGTATGCATCAATTATCTGACGCGCTACATGCTGCAAGAAGGAAACGTGACACGAATTTAAACTACAGCTATAATGTTTAAGGTGTATGAAGCTTGTTCGAAGTTTTTGTCTAATGTGATCAAACATTACCAAAACTAAAAAGCAAAACTTTTTCACACGATTAATGGATCTTCTGTTATAATTTTTAATGGCTCCAGGTAATAAATGTTTGCAAAGTTTGACTTAAATAGAAAATATTATTATTCAGTTCATACCACGTCAAAGACCGTACTCTGCTCTCCGTGAGAACAATAAAAACAAATAACCTTAGGTGCAAAACTAAAATGCTAATGAACGATTGTGAACTGATTAATCAATCTTCTTTTATATTTTACTTTTCATAGCTTTAAGCCATATATGTTGATTAGTGAGTGGAAAGAGGTGAACTTACCTTATATTTGCTATAAAATGTTTAAGAAAAGGTCAAAACTCGGCTCCTACTGTCGTGTGTGTAAATTCCAAGGAACAAAGGTCCGCCTCTCTTAATGTGAGAAGTTGGCAGTTTGTTACGTAGGATAGGAGTCTACAGTCTGTCCCATCCTAATGGGAAACTCAACTTTGGCCCGGGAAAGGTTCTTTTGGACGGCACAGCTAAAAATGAATACGCCTACCTGTTTGATTATCTATAAAAAAAGTCACCCACCAAAATTTAAAGGATTATTCGATCAGTTCCCTTGTTTTCTTGTTATCCTTAAATAAAGTTTCTCTACGACAGCTGTCCATTGTGTATTTTCGACGCCGTCTTTTGTTTTGGATGCTTCTTAAAATCTTTGGATACGTCTTCAAATTGTAAATGCTAATTGAAATTTAATTTTGACGACTTGCAAAATGAAAACAAAAATAAACAAAAAATTTTACGGTAATTTGTGTTCCTGTTCAAAATATGAATAACTAGACCTTCGACTTGTCCACATAATCCCGGTCATTCACAGGCGTCACTAACTTATCGAAATAGTATAAAACTTTAAACATATTCTACTCTATAACCAAAAGGCTTAGTGTGTAGATATTTGACATGTAGCATAGTCTAGTGAACCTCCACCAAGATTGTTCAAATTATGACCCCCTGATCAAAATTGACCCTGCCTGGGGGTCACTACGTTTTACAAAGGCTTATATAGGAAGAACTTTAAAAGTCTTGTTCTCTTAAACTACGAGGCATAGAGCTTAGATATTTGGCATGTATCATTGTCTAAGAGACCTCTACAATGATTGTTCAAATTGTAATCCTCGGGTCAAAATTGACTTGGCATTACATAGGCTTATATAGGAAAAACTCTAACAATCGTCTTCTCTGAAACCACAAGTCCTAGAGCTTAGATATTTGACATGTAGTATTGCCTAGTAGCCCTCTACCAATCGTGTACCCTAGGTCCAAACTGTCCCAGTCCGGGGGTTGATTTTACGTTGGAAAAGCTTTCAAAGTCTTCTCTGAAACCACAAGGCCTAGAACTTAGATGATTAGCATGTAACGTTGCCTTATGGACCTTTACCAAGATTGGTCAAATCATGACCCCCGGGTGAAAGTTAACCCTTCCCGGGAGTGGGGGTTACTTGCTTTTGCATTAGGCTTATATAGGGAAAACCTAAAAAACGACAAGGCCAACATCCAGCGCTTAGCTATTTGGAATGTTACTAAGCATTGTGTAATGGACCTCTACGAATTATGTTAAAATAATGAAGTTGTATTACTGGCAATTGATATACAGGTTAGCGATATAGGAACATATTGGCCCTCTTGTTTATTTACAAACATAGCTTCAATTTTAACGTTAACGTATTAAACAATACCATTTCTTCATATTAATTCGTGAAAGACGAGACGGACATTGTACAGATATATAGGGAAAAGTGTGTTTTTACGTTTTCCATTCTAAAATAATATAAAATCTTCAAGAAATGGTGAATTGAATAAATACCTTTATATTGGCATAACCACAAATATTCGACATGTATGTACAACACACTCGTAAAAATGTCAAAATCAGTTGTGCTGACATACCTTAAACCTTATTTTTATTTCTCGAAATAACGACATTTAAAATGGTTTTTTATCCTTATTTACTAGTAATTCTTTTTAACTTAAACTGATTCGTACTTGCAATGAAAACCGGGGACTTTCTCAAATGTAACAAAAGAAGCTATGAATATCAAAATGATAAAATACCACAGGGGTTTGCGATATCTAAATCACTAACGGAAGGAAATGCAAGGAATTGGGCCATATGAGATTATCGACTAACTCGTCTTTATCTTTCTTATATATTGCTCTACCATTGTTCTGTTTCTCAGAATTATTCTGTTAATCTTGCGAAACTTTCGTCTATTTTACGTCACGTCTGACAGGTTGTCGATGGGGATGATTTTTCCCCCACTGAGACACATGCATATGAAAATATAAGCTTCTGTCATTTGCTTGAACTGTAGTGCATCATTAAGACAGCCCGGGTATCCCGATTCGCTTTACATACAATACCATCTTTATCTACACAAATTTGGTACGTATGGCATGAAAGATCCTGTTACAAGAATGAAACATTCATAGGATGAAATATACTGTGCAATATGTCATCTTTTGCACCAACTGCTGGATACTACTTGTTGTCGCCACTTGTTTATCGCAGGCAACGTTTTAATTTTGAAAATATTCGATACAGTATACTTTACATTATACAAATCTAAATGCTTGCATATGCAATACCTACCATGGACAAAGTAGCCGAACGTGACCCCAGTGGGGCTCAAACCCGCAACCTCTTGGTTGAGCGGCACACATCTAACCTCTACACCACCGACAATTACAAACAATAATCCATAACAGTGTTTTTTACAACAGAGACTGACATAGACCTACGTGTTTATTCTGCAGGTTTCGTGTACTCAATTTAATTAGGTGATTTTGGACATGCAGTCATAAACTTTATATATGAGGGGAGCGGTGGTGTAGAGGTTAAGGTGTCGGCCGCTCATCCCGGATGTTGCGGGTTCGAGCCCTACTGGGGACACGACCGTACTTCCTCATAAGACATCAGTACTGGTTTTTCCAGGAAGCGGACTCGAGACTGACTCGATCAGCTACAAGCTTTCTTCAGAATCGAGCTAAAATAAATTAGTATAAACTAAACTTTATATAGAAACATAGGCCAAAGTGTTCCGAATGAGTAACTACAGTAAAAGTATATGTACAAATGTCATTAAGAAAGTCCCTCAATTATTTACGGATTACGGATTACAGACAGTGGGTAAGGTCTGTAATCGGTAATGCGTAAACCGTAATCCGTATTTGGTGCGTTTGTAAGGGGTATTCTCAAAGTCATTATTTAGCAAAATATCTAAACATACATGTGTTTAGACTAAATAAACAACAACTAACACTTTCAATTACCATTAAAGAACATATTCGAACTACAACTGAATAGTATTGCTTTCAATGCCTCCAAACGGAACTTACAGCACGGTAATATTTCGTTATCATAATCATGTTCCACTAAAACCCATTATCTTGTTACAGTTCTGTTAAATTTGCTATATTTTCGTCTCATTTTAGGAGCTTTACATGTAGTTTCCAATGATTACTGGCTTTGGTTATTTCAATGGCTAAATCAGCATACATCCCTAACTGTTGTACATCAGTTAAATATTTCAATCAAAATTACTATCATCGGATAGGAAACGACCTGACTATCAGTAAGAAATAGAATGGTCACACACAAGTTTCGATGACACACATTATTGCTGGTTTTGAGGACACCAATGACACAACATTTACATTTGTTTTTAAGCATGTACTTTAATACTATTAGTCAATGTGTTTCATACCAAACCACTTTATTATAGAGACAAACAATTTTAATTACGGTAAGATGTGTGCCCTTACATGACACAATCGTGTACATCGGTGGACAGGGATTACTTACCAAGCATAAAAAAAATGAGTTTAGAATGAGCATGTCACTAACAAAGTTCTATGCTCCTGCGTTTATGAATAAATTATGCAAATGAACCGCCATATTAGAATTACGGTAAGCGCGCTATGGTGCGCTGGAAATCGACACATGTCCGTTTACAAAGCTCGCCACGTTTAACAGTTTTCTTCCATGTAAGAAAACTTGATGGTTTTTGATTGCATATTGAATGATAAATAAAACAAAAGAAATATGATAAAAATTGGCCGATGATTGATAGTTTACGAGCGTTATAAAGTTCAGGAATTCATCGGAACGACCGAGATTCTGTCGCCGGATAGCGGCTGAAAATAGCCTTTTAAACCAACTTTGAAACCCCCCCCTTTTTTTGAACATGCTGACAATTTTTTCCCAATAGATATTTGAATATACTTTACGAAACTACCAAGTTTGTAATGTGTCCACTTCTTATTAAAAGTGTCTGGGAAGTTAAATTCGTTTGTTTACATAAATTTGTACCGCCATTCCGAAACAAACGTCTGTATCGGTGATAAACGAAGTTATACGCTCTATTAAGCGGCCTCGGTAGCGCAGTGTCTTGTATTCCCGCTTGACACGCGGGAGATCTGAGATGAAACCCGCCGGGTAGGAAAAATTTATTTTTACTCTGAACATATTCATTTATACTCACACTTCAGTATAGTGAGAACGGGATTAAAAACGTTATACCGATTCAAAAACGTAACGAATTAATTTGAATATATGGGTTGGGATAAAGGCCCGCGCATGCTCTGTGTGTGCGTGACGTTTACATCCGGTCGGCAACGAGGGCCTGCATGTGTACTTAATACCTTTACAATAATTGAATTACAAACAACTTTGTTTCAGTCCTTAACAGTGCTTTACCATAGAGACCGACATAGAGCCTACGTGTTTATTCTGCAGGTTGCGTTTATTAAATCAAATAAGGTGATTTCGTACGTGCAGTCTAAATCTGCAATTTTCAAGTAACATGTAGAATGGAAAAAGAACAAATCGATTCCGAAATTAAAGGTTGTGCCTTTATAACATTTTTGAGCGGCTCGCTCTCAGATTTCAGTGAAAAATAAAGTTGTTCGAACTGTCTGAAATTAACATGGTTTAAAACAAATAATCAACGAAAAATATTTCACTTCTAAATTCATAAATCATTGCTAATGCTTTTCAAATCGCAAATGTAAACATTAAATGAAGCGGTGCCGGCAAAACATGCTCACAAACATTTTCTTAAATTACTATACATGTATGTTGATTATTCTATTTACTTTACTTTAAATTTACTTTTTATGTTCAAGTATATCATTTTGGAGAACTTAAAATTTTCCACTCAAACTTTGAACGAGCAGCTTTAATACCAAAAGATGCATAACATTGTAAAGATGACGAGTTACCATATTTGTAAGCACGTGTTTCAAAGGCAGAAGTGTACCATCACTGAAACAGCATGCAGTGGGACCACATTTACGGCAGGACATGCCTCCGAAAATATTACATTCTAGTGTACATGTAAATTGAAATAATGCACCTATACATGCAGAAAAGGTCTTTACCATTCTTTTGACAAGAAAAACACGTGTAAAACTAATATAACTGATATTATTTTACATAGGCGAAAGTGTTCCGAATCTGTTATACCACGGTGGGGAATCACGTGATCAAAATAATCTCTAAACAAAAGTAAACCTATGAAAAAAATGCTAAAAATACTGAAAGCTGTTTAGCATTTAATATGAAATGTAGCCTATCATATGGCAACATTAGCGTATTCTAGACATACACAGGTCTAAATCATAGTCTCCATCCGATTGTGATAAACACTTCAGGACACTGAACTAATTTATTTTTGAAGTGTTCAGCACAATCAGAAGGTGATTGTTGTTGAGACCTGAGTAGTTCTAGAATACGTTAATGTTGTCATAAGATAGGCTACTTTTTATATTCACAACTAAACGGCTTTTATCATTTTCTAACATTTTTCATATATTTACTTTCGTTTAGAGATTATTTTGACCATGTGATTCCCCACCGTGTATACAGAGTATATGTACACATGTCAATGAGACATTCCCTCAATTATTTACGGATAACGGATGATAGACCAGTGCGATATTGTAGTGGGTTAGGTCTATTTCTTGGACAAATAAATCTGATTCTGCTGACCTACATTAGCATAATTCCGCGGTCGATTTATTATATATTTATCTCCGGTTTTCAGTTTACGGATGTGCACATGGTAAGCTGTTTAAGTAAGTCACAAAATATCTTTCAGATCTGTGGTAAAATATCTATCGAGTCGGTAGCTCAGTTGGTAGCGAACTTGTTCTACAATATTCCTACTCTGTACATCGTGCGTTCGAGTCCTGTAAGGGAAACTAGATTTTTCATGGCTCATTAAATGTTTTTAAAACGTTTTATATTTCAGGTTAATAGTATGTCATCTTTATTTATTTTTCAACATGTCAATTTTTTCAAAAGACAAAACACAAACAAAAAACACATGATGCTCGTTCTTTCAGTAATCGACTGCACTCGTTGTAAAAACTAGTTCCAGATAAACTTTTAAAAATCAGTCAGTTTACGTGATTCGATCCCTTGTGTTTCTAGTAAAAAATGCTGCCTACATGTACAAGCAACCACTAAGCTACGGCGGTTAATACATATTTAGTTTATATTTATAAACAGTATATTAAACAATTGTATACCGGCGATAATTGTCCGTAATTCTTACGAAATGTATCGCTTCACGCTTAGTCACTGAATAATGTATTCATGCATAAAGGTTAATTTGTTCAGAAGTATAATAATATAATGATGCAGCCGTTGTCTCCCTTTGAATTTCATACCGTTTATTTTTTAAGGTTACATATTGGCGGTGAACTGCAGCAATTTAAAGATGCGTAGTTTTTATTTGGCACAGTCAATGTTGCCAAAATTAACGTCCGCAAAACTGAACTGGACGTTGGTAATTGTGTTGTTTGAGAAATGCCTCAATTTATTTCCGAAGTACGTATTACATTTACGGGGTCACAGCTGAAACTCAGAATAACAAGAAAAATTATTGACCCTGTTTTTTATAGAGACTAACATATTGCTAGTTGTTTCCTGGAAAGATAATGATGGGTCAACGACTGAACTTTTTTGCAAGATTAATCTTTATGATACACTACCAGATCAAGGTGCTAAATGAATGTTGGTATTGTAAACGATTATGTCGTATGTTTTTTCAGAATAGGTATCAATTTTAAATATTTTCCAATGTAATTTGTCATACTTTAGGATGACAAATTATGGATAGTGGTATTTCTGTCCCCACCCGAATGAATATCACTCTACTTATCAATACCCTACCCACTTTACTAAAATACATTTTTTCAATTTTTGATAAATTGATATTTTCATGATAAACGAATAACAAGGTTTTTAAGATATTTTGCCTACAGTTTGATTAAAACATTTGTTTTAGAATGCACAAATAAACAATGGGGATCAAAGAATTTGTCAATTTAGTCACAAAATGTTAGGTCGAACAATTTTTTCTCAAAATTGTTAAATTTGTTTGCACTAAAATATTCCTATTGTGCCCACGTGTACTACAGCAGGATTTTTTTTCAGTTAAATCCTCATATTTGAAATATAACAAATGGAGTGCAAAACTCCAAAACCTCACCAGGGACCCCCTTAAGTTAAAAAAGTATATTTATTAATTATTTGCAGTAGCAAAAATCAAGAGTTTCTGCCGTTTTATAGAGACGCAATTAATTTTAATTCAGCAACTGCTTCTCAGACATTATTTTAAAAATTACTGTCTTCATCGGTGTCCTTTCTTTTAAAAAGCATTTTTTAAAGTGAAGCAAAATATGTGAATGGATTGACTGCCTAAAATGATCAATCGTCTTTATAAAACCATGCATCAATTATCTTATGCGCTACAAGCTGCAAGAAGAAAACGTGACTCGAATTTAAACTACATCTATAATGTTGAAGGTGTATGAAGCTTGTTCGAAGTTTTTGTCTAATGTGATCAAACATTTCCAACACACAAAAGCAAAACTTCTTCACATGATTAATTCACCTCCTTTTTAATTATTCATGGCTCTAGGTGATAAATCTCTTCAAAGAATAACGTTAATAGAAAATATTAATATTCAGGTCATACCATGGCAACAACCGTAACTCTGCTGTTCGTGAATTCAATACAAAACAAGAATTACCTTTAAAAAAGATAGTCGGCTCAAATTTTAGTACATGGAAGCGATTGTTTGCTACATTTTTATAATAAATTTAATTTCATTCAGTCGGAAGGCGCCAAATGTCACAAGGTTAGAAAAAACAGGACCTTGACCGGGAGTCGAAACCATGTAACTGCCCTTGAAAAGTTGTGCTAATTGAGCTAACCGGCCTCTTATCGAATCTGTCTCAAATAGTAATTAAATATCTATCGCGATATGAATCAGGAAAACAAACGTAATCCTTGTTTTTCTTAAAAATATGCTATCCGAATTATTGACCTTAATTCAATGGCCGAGAAAGTATAAATGCTCTACACTTATAATTAAAATTATTTTGGAGGTAACAACATATTATTTTGATTGTTATGAATTATATACGTACTTAAATTATTAACCTATTCAAGAAAAACTGAAAACGCAATAGTATGTTGTTGTCTATTCTCATTCTCACTGTATAGGTCCGTGGATAAACAAAGAAATTTGAAATTATCGTATTACAAATTAAGTAAAATGACCAAAAAAGACCGAAAAACAAATACTGCCGACCGAAAACAGCTTGTTTTTCTAAAGATAATATTATATCGCTTACTATTATAGTTGTGATTGACTATTACAAATTCCTTTATTTTAAACTTATATTATAATTTTAACATTTTCTTCTGGAAAAACAAAGTTGTTTTCGGTCTGCATAAACTGTTTTTGGTCTTTTTTAAGGTCTTTTTCAGTCTCATTCGGTCTTTTTCGGTTGTTTTTGGTAATTCTATGTACCCTATATTAGGTCTTTTCCGGTTGTTTTCAAAACTTCTACGACCCTGTATTATTCAATCAGAAGGTGCCTTGCAGCGTACATTTCTCATTTCAATTAATGTTATACATTCTACTCGTCATTTCGTTGGTGGTTGAAAGGTTACGAGCGAGCTTAATACAAAACATATGTACGGCTGCGCCGAAAAATAATCCTAAGTGCAAAGCTAAAATGCAAATGAAAACGTGTGAACGGATTGATCATTCTATTCAGGCATAATTATAGTTATACAGCAATTTATCACAAACACTAAAAATACTACTTTTTGCCAAGTAATCTGTTCTTTCTGGACTGGAAACAGCCATGAAGAACATTGTCTATTAAGATTTTACTTTTCTTGGCTTTAAGCCATTTAATTTTGGTAAGTGAATGACATGAGGTATAGTTACCTTTCACTCACCGAAATGTAATTTCACGAAAGTTCACAGGAATGATTAGCCCAACGCTTAGTTTTGCAAACAGTCAGCATGTTACACTTGTATAGACTTTATTGTGATTATTTCCCTATTATAATAATTGATACAAATCTTGTATAATGAGGTGTTTCTAGGACACGATAATTCTCAGCAATCACTGACTGAAAGTCATTGAAATTCCACATGAATGATAAGCATATTGCTGGCAGGTTATATTTGAGTGAGTTGAGTTGAGAGTTGGGATGTTTTTTCTTGAAACATTTTACTTGCTCATATTTTCCATAAATCAACCTCAACAATCAGCGTACAGTGTCTTGTTACTTTTACTGCAACCAAGCAGTTTAAAGCTGCTTGTAAACTGTCAACTTGGTATCGCTTGTAAACTGTCAACGTGGTATCGCTTGTAAACTGTCAACGTGGTATCTAGGGAAATCCATCACCTTTTGTGATGGTTGATTAATACGGGGTTTTCACACACTTCTGTGCATGCGCTTAATTATACAGTTATAGACTAATGTTGAAGTCAATATATAGTTTTGTGGGTCTGTTAAAAGGAATATTGACCAAGGACGAAGTCCGCCGTCAATATCATTTTTTTCACAGATCCGCAAAACTATATACCGACCGAAACATTAGTCTAAAATTATTATATCGTATATACCTCATAAAAAGTAGAAAAAATCATGCGAAAATATAACAAAAATGACGTCTTGAAAGCCGTGCAGGTCTACACATTATTTTCCAGGTCTGCACATACTATTACGGACCCGGCAGGTGAGCTCTATTGGCCAATAAGGATTAAATATTCATGACAGGCATACGATATTAATCCTGATTGGCCGATAGCGCTCACGTGCCGGGTCTGCAATGTGTCTGTATGTGTAGACCTGGAAAATGAAGTGTAGACCTGCACGGATTTCAATACGTAATTTCTGTAATCTTTTCATGTTATTTTCACTACTTTTAATGAGGTATACGATATAATAATTTTAGACTAATGTTTCGGTCAATATATAGTTTTGCGGACCTGTAAAAAATGATATTGACATCGGACTTCGTCTTCGGTCAATATCACTTTTAACAGGTCCGCAAAACTATATATTGACCTCAAAATTAGTCTATAATTGTATAATATCGACCATATTATCAAATGAGGGAACAGTTACACTCCACTGTATTGTCCGGTTAGGATAATGTTACAATGACGCAACAGAAGAGTCTTTTTATCGGGTAAAACGTTATCTTATTACAAGGGAGAGCACAAGGCGTAATTAACGTCAATATATATTATACTGTACATTACATACAGTCGATGTCACTACAGAGCAGTAGGTAACGACTCCAGTTCCTGATTATTTTTTGTCGAACAGGAGTTCATATAGGGACATTCACATCAAAATTTTACTCTCTTTTATCAGTAAGATCGTTTTAATTTTTTTGTTCTTTTTTTTTTGTTTGATTGATAATATATAATCATTTTAATTCATGCTTTTTTTCTGATTGTACTTCGAACAAATTAAACAATCAAATAAAGATCAATTTTTGCCTTTTCCTGACAATTTATCAAACAGCAACAGTTAAAAGGAACAAGTTACCTTTATTACTTGCTAAAGAGTTGTCTTGGACAAATCATCGTAATGTTGGTAGTACATTGTACTAGTTCAATGTACATATTCCATTACACGAGATGGCAGTAAGCACGAAATGTTCGTGCTTGAAATGATTATAGCTCTTTCAAATTTTTACTAATTTTACTTTCATTTACTGTTTATTGTTTGTCTAAAAAGATTGTAAAACATGTATCTACACAATTAAAATGTTACCTGAAGTAATCCCGAAATAATTCAATGGAAAAAAAATGAAGTTTCGATGAGGATCGAACCAGTCCTCAAAATCTTTATTAGTTGACATCCAGCGCCTTACCCACTACGCCAACGCACCGTTCTATCATATGTTCATGTATTTTAAAGCCTATAACCCTATCGTATATACATGCTCTACCTATTTACACAATGCTTGTAAACTTTTGTGTACACATATATCTGTTACGTCACTGTCACATTATCCAAACTAGGTTATATAAGCGATATAAACTAATAGTATTGATCTATCATTTATATTTGTTTTATAAAACACTTAAACGAGATTGTTAAAAGCCATTTACAGATGCTTAATCATATTTTATTCTTTTGATCATTTAAATATATTTAAAGTTAATATTTAAAATGATCAATGAAAAAAATAAACGACGGACACATATACTCGACGGTTATTTTTCTTTTATAAAATGGTACGGCAACAGTTAAACATATATTTTACTTAAATTTATTTTGATTTGTTCCTTTTTATCTAAATGTATGATTTATTATAATAATCTCTGTAACGATTAATAGTTTTAAAACTCAGGTGCAGGCGTAATAATTAACTAAAATAAAACTTGATACACATCGGTTTTTTGTCTTCTGTCTTAATGTCTATTAGAAATTGTGACGATGTCTTCCAGTTACTATTCCACTAAAATTGTTTCATTGGAATTTGAAACTTTTTAACTAAAATAAGATTTACAGTTTGCCTTACTTTCCAATCCAATCAAATGCCCCTATTTCATTAAAAAAAGCTAATTGTATTCTCCATATTGACTCAATATCTCCAATATGAAAATAATTATTTCACTTATTTTTCCAATAAGTGAGACTGTGACATCACAGAGCTAAGCTCCACCCTTAATCTCTATATATTTCAATACAAATATTGTCTGTAGATGGGAAAACTGTAAGCCGGTTATAGGTCCATATTACAGGAATAAACAAACTTATTGCATCGGTTCGCTGACGCTCCCTCGCAATAAATTTGTTTATTCCTGTAATATAGACCTATAACCTATACATAATGTTAAAATTAATAGATATTCATTTATACTTTTACAGATCTATATACATCATGTCAGAAGAAAGAAACGACCGCGTTGTCGTGAAGGACACGAATATTAACTTTCATGATGAGTGAATAAATGCTCCTAAGTTACTATCTACAGTAGACAAAGATTCTCGCCTAATGTTTTAGTTATAATTTGCTCCTTTATTCATGCATTTATATTTCCCGCCTGAATTTCTTGTTATATAACCTGTTGTTTAATGTTATTTGCTCCTATTCACACGTATCATGTCTTTCCGCCAATAATGAGCACATGTTTCTGTCTATAAAAGGGCAATGGACATGGTAGAAAGGGGGGACTTTGGATTACATGAGTGTTGAGTGTTGCAAAATAAAAAGAAATAAGTAGAATATTAAAAGTGAATATACTGGATTTAAGTGTTTGTTATATGTAACAGAAACAAGAAGCACTATTTTCAATGTGGTGACAAATTCTCGCGTTTTATCTTTTTTTGTATCTTCATATGAATACTAGTACCATTATGTGGTACTATGGCGACACTTTTAAAACTACGATAATTATATCCGTTTTTTAAAATCATTTTGTGTAAACAACAGCATCGTTTTAAGTTAATATTTTTAATGATTGATATATTCATTTAACCGTGAAAAGTAGGGAAATATTATATTATATGTAATATAAACAACACCTTCAATGTACTGATTGTAAACTCTTTCAATTCTGCATTCATTTCTGTTTCAAACAGGCTTTTCACCTGCAGCACATCTTTTGAAACAGAACTCCATTTTGTGTCAACTAACCATGCCGCTTAGAGCAGAGTGTTCCTAAGGCAGCACACTCCAACGTTCGAGATTGTCTTTATTTCTATGAGACATTAGAAAGCAGACTAGTAAGGAACTGCCTGAAAGTGTATGTTTACAGAAACACTAATGAAAGTAAAAATTCAGCTTGACATTCTAATGATGACAAATTACGAATATTAATCAGTGCCTATGCTAGAACAGCATAACATACAAATTTTGCATAATATCCCTGTAATGATATCATGCAAGGATTTCTTTCAAGACCATTTCTCTGTAGACATATGTTATATGTAAAAGAAGAATAAACGACATAAGACAGGTTTTCACGATATCTTTTTGCAAAAAGATACCGTGACAACTTATATAATGTCGTTTATTTGTATATTTTTTTAATTAACTTATTCTGGCAAATCTTTTGACTTTTATATTTATACATGTACATATATACCCAAACGCAAAAGAAAGTGTGCATAAAGGGTTTTCTTTATTTGCCTGATATCCATAATAGAAATTATATGATGTTTGGTATCACTGTTAAGCTTATTCAATTGCCTACAAACCCACGTAACTTTTTTTTTTGAAATAGCGGTTTCTATAGATGCACAGAATTCGGTTACATGTATCAAGGGTCAAAATGAAAAATACGCAAACTGTGATATTGATGTTATTGTGAGTATAATCACGTTTTACAGCTCTCCTAATGGTTTTGTTGTGATTATTTGATTAATACTGGGTATGGCCACCAGTTTGTCGGATAACATGTACACTACGATGTCTCATTGAATTGACTTAACGCTGTACGACGTGTGCAGGAAAGTTGTTCCATTCGATCTGCAGAGCATTTTGTAGCTCCTGCAAATTGTTGACGACATGTCTTGACCTAACTCTACGACCAAGAAGATCCCAAATATGCTCGATTGGGTTGAGGTCAGGAGAATTGGTTCAAACGAGCAACGCAATGACGTCGTACGAGCACATTACCAACGCAAGCTCGTCTTGGTCTGATAGGCCGAACACAATGACGCAGACGCCTCAGAACGGTGTCCCAGCTAATACCGTACTGCCTCGCTGTAGCGGTAGCGCTTTGGAAACGACACCTGGTGTACGTCAGTTCAAAATGACGGTCTAATATGACGTTAGTTACACGAGGTTTGAGGATGATCAGCAACTGTTCCTGTTTGCTGAAACCTGGCACTAAGTTTACTTACAGTTTTTCTGTGGCAATTAAATGCCCGTTAAACATTATCGACGGAGTCACCTCTGCTAAGCATCATCAAATTTTCAATACGTTGACGCTGAGAGAGTCTGGGCATTGAGAGTTTTGAAAATATTCAAATCGCTGTGTGTTTTTCTTACTCTTAGAAGTTGTAAGAAAGTAATGCGAGAGTATTTGACCGATTTCACATTTGTCCTGACACTGCACGGGCAAATCATGCAAAAAGCTTGTATATGAACGTTAGGTAACTTTAACCTAAATACTGACCGATGTAGCCATTGTTAAACACAGTGACAGGCGTGCTTCACATGATACACATATGAAAGGTTTATAATCGATATAACTTTAGTTATCTTAAAAAGAAACGTGCACACTTTCTTTTGCGTTTGAGTATATATTCTTTAGGTTGAAAAGGTATTGTCGGAAAAGCATTATTGTAAAGCTATATAAAGTCATTTTTATTTAATTCATTGTATATAAACATATTGTATGCTATATTTGCCCTGATGATGCAAAAGTGAAACCGGTTGGCAAAAACAAATAGAAAACTCATATAGTGTCATTTTTGTGTCGCCATTTCGGGGAAAAGGCGATAGATAAGGATCGCTTTGTCCGTCGGTCGGTCCGTCCGTCCGTCGGTCCGTCCGTTCGTCACTCATACTTAACTTTGGCTATAACTTTGCCATTTCCAAAGTTTTCTTCATCAAACTTAACAATTGTATTGCTTATGACAAAAAAGTCATGATGCCGCCAAATTGTGTAGGTCAAGGTCATATTTGACAGAGGTATGCCCCTTTTTGTACTTAGAGTTTGTCACGAAAACTTAACGTTGACTATAACTTTGCCCTTTCTTAAAATTTCTTTATCTAACTTTAAAATGGTATTACTTATGACATAAGCGTTATGATGATGCCGCCACATTTTGTTGGTCAAGGTCATATTTGACAGAGTATGACCTCATGCCCCTTTTTGTACATAGATTTTATCACAAAATTATTGGTTATTCTGACAAAGCGTAAGAGGGCGACACAAGTGTTCTACTGAACACCCATCTAGTTTTTCATTTTATAAACATCTGGAGCAGGCTCCGCCCTGCCTTATCTACGTCACGACACACCAGTTGTTCTATGAAAAGTTACACTGACTTCAAGTCAGTGACTCTAACCATTCGGCAACGGTGGCGGACGAAAATCAAGTTACTTCAAACAGAATATCACTATTCAATCTAAATCTAATATAATCCATTGTTGAACTTGACACTGTCGTACAACTAAATTGAATACGGGTGTATATTTTTTAAAAGGTATTTTCTCACAAAAATAAATTAATTAAGCCTTTAAGTTTATAGTACCAACATTTATACATTATTTTTTCACTTTTACAGATAAAATTTTCGAATGGAGCACTCTGTTCATAATTGTGTCAACTTTACAAGAAAATGTTAAGTAGATAAAATAGTCAACGTCTTACATATTTATATAAACAAATCCAATCCAAATTTGAAGTGTAGTTTTGTCTGCAACGCGCCAACTTTGTTTTCAGTTGGCTTCCTGAATAAAAGAGATAAGCAAATAAGAAACCAAAATACGGCAATCAAGACACAATTTTGCTGCTTTTTACATTTGGCCTAGTATTGACTTCAAAATTTAGAATTTAACCGATTCAAGATCTAAACATTATTTATCTTACTTCTAAGAAGAATAGATATGCTTTGAACATGTAATTGATATGACATAGTAGAGAGGTTTGTATATTTTCGAGTTGATTGTATAGTGTATGAGCACACAACGGTTGGGACATCGAATTTGACCTAGCGCATCACGCAGCATAAGAGAATGACATGACCACACTGTATAGCAACTGGCTGTTTTTGTATAAACGGAATATTACAACAGTCAGTTGATATATGGGGTCATATCTTCCGTGCTGGTTGTATAGTTCTGGATCACACGACAGCCAAAGAGAAAGATACATCCGCAGATAAATAGACCAATATAGTACCGGTATTCTTTTTATTATATATCTTTACCGGGTGGCATGTGAATCGTTAAACTGTTTAAACAAAGTGCATATATTCTCTCTGATTTTTCAATTGAGAAAAAGACAATTTTCTCATTTCTCTTTAAATGTGACATGAAAAAGCAATGTGAAGACAATAAAACCAAATTTCACTGCAGTAATGTGGATCTATTTTTCAACTTTTAGCGTAGGAATATTATACGCATATGACTATGTACCTACATGCTGGACCTCTATAATACCGCTGATTTCATCTGATACGTGATGTTGTATGTTTCTAAACAAATACTAAAGAAAACTCTGAGGTTTCACATTCACATGCAAATATCTCTATATGGTCGATTCTATTGTTCATGTACTATTGAAAATTGATATAAATCTATAAATAAGGACCATTGATCGGTCCAGAGCACGATTAACGAAGCACACACGTTTTCATGTTTAAGGATTTGTGATTTTCATTGTACGTGTAATAAAACAGGAATGGACTCTTTAGGAATGGATATGATAGGATGATCGACAATGCCTTTTTACGACAATATTTGTTTTTGAAGAGACCACATTAATGAACACGTAACTCGCAATTGTCACTTGAAAAGTTTGAGCCAATAACATTCTCAACATTTATCTTGCAAGACTTTGATATTATTTTTGTTTTTTTTCCGTTTCTACTATTATTGACGCAGAATGTTTGAAAAGTAGTTTGATACCTGCATTTTTAAAATCATGTCATTCTTGGCGAGATTACAAATTATTACAAATTCTGTATCAAACTCTGGCTCTTGTTGAACTCATTGAATAAAATAACAGTTGTTTCATTAGGTAGTTGAATAAACAAGAAAACTTGACAATAAAGGAAGATATATGCAATGTAAAATGAATACATACCTTCACTACTAACCCCGGCTATAAACACCTCCACCGCCGCGATGATGGCCACTACCATAACCACTGCTATGACCGGCACGAAATCCACCGCCACCGCCTCCACCGCCATGACCACCGCTAAAGCCGCCACGAAAGCCACCTCCACCGCCACCGCCACCGCCTCCACCTCCACCGCCATGATGTCCACCGCCATGACCACCCCCGCCACCGCCTCCACCTCCACCACCACCGCCATGACCACCGCCATGACCACCGCTAAAGCCGCCACGAAAGCCACCACCACCGCCACCGCCTCCACCTCCACCTCCACCGCCATGACCACCCATAAAGCCGCCACGAAAGCCACCGCCATGACCACCGCCTCCACCTCCACCTCCACCACCATGACCACCCATAAAGCCGCCACGAAAGCCACCGCCACCTCCACCTCCACCGCCACCTCCATGGCCGCCACCATGGCCACCGCCATGACCACCGCCATGACCATAAGATCCACCACTATACCCGTACTGGGCATCACTTGGAGTGAATGTACACACTAAAAGCCCGAAGGCAATTAAGATAGCAATTCTTTGGATCTTCATTTTTCTCTGAAATGTTGAGAAAATCATCATTATATCTAATTTCACATCACTAAAGGTATTTGATATATTGGTCCTCTACACATGTGCAAGGGAACTTTATGTACTTTTGAAGAGGGGTAGGGAATTGAGATGGAGAGGTGTATACATCTGTTTATGCTTAAAGGGAGTACGCTTCCCTTGGTATTATTATACTTCTTTGGGTATGTTTGTTACAGTCTCTCTGTTAAGGTTGTTATAGAACAGAATTCAAAATAAAGCAAATTCAGATCCCAACATGTATTATATTCGCCTCTTATAGTTGTGCGTCAAGTAGTGCGTCACGTGACACTTTAAACCGTAGTTTCAGCTACTTTGATTGGTTGTCTCTTAAACTATGGGTTTGATAGACTTTAAACTGCGGTTTAAGACTTTAAACCACGGTTTAAGACATTAATGTGCAAACGGCACTTGAAACTACGGGTTTAAGAGGTGTTAAACTATAGGTTTAAGAGTTAAATGAATTAATGTGCACTTATATGATAGTGATAGAACAATGTTCTATTCACCTTACAGAAATTTTGACATATTGCTTTCTTTGGTATATAAGTCGTTTCTTCACGAAAAAGAGTTGCCAGAAAGCGTTTCTTATTTTTGCAATATCATTGAAATAAAATACTGCTCTATTTTTCTAACATGTCTTTGATTTAAAAAGCAAAATTAGAAATGGTTTGGTACAGATAAAGGTCAATTCGGCTGGCAACACATCTTTCTTGATAAAGAAAGAGCTACTTCTGATTGTGAGCCTTGGACTTTAATCTAAACTCCTTATAAAGAGACATACCTTTACATATTTTGTTGCTTATTAAATCACTTGCAGGAATATTTCACGAGTATTTGCCGTCGTCGGTCCTTCGATTTACGCTATTGTTGTGTTTCTAATTGAATCTTTCAACGCAACACAAGTATATTGTATAAAAAGGGGTTTCATTCTACCGGTTCTAAAATTTGAAAGGACTGTAGAGGGTAAATCGCGGTATTAGTGCGCTCATTGCGCCCCGTAAAGGTGTAGAGTGACTGTTACCGGCGAAAACGTTGTACTTTTTCATCGTAATCATAGTGCTTACGATTGGTTTGAAAAAATGGATGGATGCGCTAGTTAAGCTTTTGAAAAGGATTTTCCACAAAAGATGCATTTTCATTCTCTTGATGTAAAAAAGTGTGACTCGGATGACAGACCCTTATGCATTAGGTGCCTCGACGCCTATATACAAATGAAGCCTAAAATGTACTTAGGTTCAGACCCATAGTGGTTGACTTCTTTGACACTAGTGCTTTTTCTCGTAATTTGCAGAATCAGTTGAGGATTTGTTGACAAAATTGAATAACAACCAGGTGCTTTGTGACTCCTGGGGTCTAAAAGTGAATGGACAGAAAATAAAAGTCGTGGTTTTTGACGGACAGATCAGTTGCGGCAAAATGAAGGTTGATTGCTTTAGTTTTGAAAACTGTCGACGATTTTTATTATCTTGCTGTTGGTTTTGGTATTAATGGAAATTTTAATATGACCCAGCAAGTGTTAGCTGCGAAGGCACTTATGCTATTAATATATTATTGAATAATCTAAGTTTATTCAAACCTAAAATACAAAATAATTTATTCGTCAACATTAAATAACTTTTCGGAATTTTGGTGACGCGAACACGAATATAACTAATTTTATATAAGAATATTGTGTTTAAAACAGTAAGTCAGTCATTAGAATATCGTTAATCACGGTATTGAGTTGCGACTCATTTACTTGAAGCATTGAAAATAAACTCCGGCTGAATATAGAATTGTTTAGATGGTTGAGGAAGATGAAGACTAGCTTCTGTATGTCTGAACGAGTGAATTTCAAAATCTTACCTGGCGTTCAGGGTTGTCACAGCAACTAAAATATCCTTCTCTTTGTTCACGATAGGCTGCCGCACACTTTATATACAAGGCAAGTCATATAAATATATATGAAAAACAAAAAAAAAGCAACTTTAAACATTATAGATAAATTATCAATGTATTCGTAAAACGATTAAGAAACTATTATATCCAACTTTTGAGGTAATAGCAGATTTATTAAATACGCGCCAGACTGCAATCGAATCAGTTCAGAATCGCCCATTGGGCTAAGGGATTAATTCAGTATGTTATTGAGCTTTTTTTTAATTGTGTGGTTTCCTTCTTATGCGACTCACGTCTTACATGCATCATTTGTATTTTTAACTAATAATTGCATGTTTCAAACGACATTTTAACAATGTATCCATATGCTTCCACGTTTTAAACAGTGTTTGTACGTGAGGAAGTATAATTAAACTTAAAACGTTTTGTTTTAACTTGTATGAAATCGTCTGCTTACTCTGCAAAGTTTGAAATACCTCAACGGAAACCCCATTGACGCATGTTTGTTTTGTAAGATCACCTGAGAACAAGTGAGTGCTCATGGTGAGCTATTGTGGTCTAGCGGCATGCGGCGTGCAACGTTAACAATTGCTCCAAACAACATCTCCTCCTTAACCACTGGGTCAGTATTAACCAAACTTACAGATTGTTGCTGGGATACTCCTCTACCAAAACTGCACACAGAGCTCTGCTCAAATCCACAGTTATTATCATTATTATTGGGAATTATGCAGACCTGAACGTGTGTTACAGATGTTCTCTGTTCACTCAGGTAAGCGATATAGGGCCACAAGGCCCTCTTGTATCGTTATTGTGACGAATTGTAAATTAAAAATAAAAAACCAAACGTTAATATCTAGAGGAGTTGTCTATGTACAAGTGATACAAATTAAGGTTTTATAAAGGAATAAAAACGTTTTACGACGTCAACATGACGTCATATTGTGCCACATACATGTAACCTGAAATAAAGATCCAGTTAGAGAATAGCCCATTGTATTTCTTCACCCTTTTTAATATCTGGCCATGTTAGAATCTTAATTGCTTTCCGTCGTTGCTTGTGACCAATTTTATGTCGTTCGGATGCTCAGTTATGTATCATTCAGGTCACAGACATTCGGATATTATTTGAAAATCTACAAGTGAAATAAATGTCATTGACTTCGACCTCTGTTCAATCCATATATCATTTTGAGATGTACACGGATACTGCTTTTCCTATGAATAATATTCGCTTTATTTAGAACATCGTTTTGTCGGACATTAACATGGACACTTTTTTCAATTTGTATTGATACTGTTCATTAGATATCGAATCTGCTGCTATACGCAAAGTTATGACTGTTATTGATTTCATAAACTTGATTTATTTCCATTAGTAACTGTTTTCTTTTTGATTCTCTTAATGGAGGTTATGATAAAGGCGAAATGTCAAGTTCTCAAAAGCAAAGCGTTTTTTCTTTAATGTACAAGAAAGGTAATCCTGAAAATATTGAGAATTGGAGATCAATCTCACTATTAAACACAGACTACAAACTAGCGGCAACGGTTTTAGCTAAGCGATTGCAAAATGTTCTTCCAAAAATAATATCTCTTGATCAACAGGGATACATTAAAAATAAATATATCGGCTATAATATTCGTCAGATTCAAGACATGATTGATTACACAGACTTACTGAATGAAGATGGTGCTATCCTATTTTTAGATTTCAAAAAGGCTTTTGATACAGTTGACTAGGGATTAATGCTAAAGACTTTAATAAAATTTGGCTTTAAAAATCTTTTGCAAAATGGATAAAAGTCCTGTACAACAATATATCTTCCTGTGTAACTAATAATGGATGAAATCTGACTATTTACAATATCAAGGGGTATTAGACAAGGATGTCCTTTGTCAGTTTTACTTTTTATCATCGTAGTAGAAATAATGGCAATTGTAACGATGGATGGTCAGGGCTAAACACACCAGAGTAATCAAGCACACAACACTTTACAAAATTTACAACTTTAATTACAGTGATGAATATTTACAAGATGAATACAAATATAAACAGCAAATAAGATGATTAGATGGAAATGTCTTAATAAAAGTCCTATTTGAGACACGTTATACTTTTCTTGAAAGTCCTATTCAAGCACGTTACACTTTTCTAAACGATAAGAAACAACTCGTTTAACTATAACAAAAAGACTGTCCTTGCCACTTAGATACACATCTCCATAAAGGCTCTGGTATAACGGGGTTGGATATAAGTAGACCTTATGTCGACTGCACCAAAGGTGTTTCCTGTGTAAATGGGACGTATCAGGTCGGTGATATGACACGTGAATGTGCCACTCTTGTAACATGGTTGTTATCCATCTTTTGTTCGTACAAGACATAACATAAGTCCTCCTCCACTGTAAACTTTTGGCATATTCCTGGTCCTCCTGATACTCCACTTCCGTATCCTGTATTAAACAGGAAAGTCATCAACTGGAGGCTATACACGTCTCAACCAATCCGGGCATTGTATCTTCCGGGGGAGAAAGCTTGATCAAGCTAAAGTAGAAACTTTACAACATCTCGCATGTCCACTCAAAATACTATGTGTGCCATTTTCTAATAGTCAGGATTTCTTAAATAATAAATCTTCCCGCCTATCTATTAACTCAATGGGAAATCATAACCTCGGTGCAGACATGAAATGCACGAACACAATTTATGTCGGTCAAAATAAGTTATATAAACTGAGGTCCGTCATAGTGGTCTCAGTAAAATTGTTATACAACAACCAGAAATACGAACATATAACTTTCTTATTACTGAACCGAATTTAAAAAAAAATACATGAAAATAAAAAGAAACTCAATACTATAAACAATGCTCTTACTTTTATAGGAAAACTTTTTCACAATAATCAAAACTTTACAAAAACAATGATACAATTGCTGTCACTATCTTTATACATGTTGTATTGAAATTGAGGCCCGTCTGTCAACTTTGTGACAGCAATAAAAATTCGTAAATGTCCGGATATCATAGGAATTACTGTTAAAAATAAAGCAATTCATCATGTAAAAATAACCCAGCTCGCAGATGACACCACTCTTTTTCTAAAAAAATAACACAGAAATCCCTATAGTAGTTCAACTTATTGATGAATTCGGTAAATATTCCGGTCTAAAATTGAACAAATTGAAAACAGAAGGCTTGTGGATATGAAAACTCAAGAATGAAACGTGCCCTAAGATATCTGATATAAAATTTACTTCTAGATACGTAAAAGCGCTAGATGTATTTTTCGGAAATAACAAACAGGAATGCCATAAATTAAACTGGGAAGATAAAATACCTCAATGCCAATCACTTCTTTCAAATTGGAGCAAGAGACAACTGACATTGTATGGGAAAATCCTTGTAATTAAATCTATAGCTTTACCAAAATTTGTATACCTGATGCAAAATTTAGAAACGCCTTAAAAAATTATAAGCCAAATAAACGCACTATTTTTTAAATTTCTTAGGGTCATAAAGTTAATGGTGGTTTAGACATGAATACTGTAAACATATTTTCGAAAACAATGAAAATCAAATGGGTTAAAAATTTGCTAACAATTGACAAAGCCAATTGGAAAATTATCCCTTCATTCTTCTTAAATCAATATGTAGACAATTTATTGATTTTCAGAATGAACTTAGACTCTTTGAAGTCTCTTCCGCTTTCGAAATTTTCACTACCAACCTTTTATAAATCTGTATTAAACGTGTGGTTTGAATTTAACTAAGACAAACGTAACATCAGCAAACTAGAGTCATTTCATGCAATAAGAAGTCAGCTCAATTGGGGAAATAGTTTCATTAAATATAAAGGAAAATGCTAAATATTTAAAGCCTGGATCGATTCCAAAATTCTTTTTATTGATGACCTACTGTCCGAGAAGGGAAAATTGACGTTAATCGAATGTTGTTTAAAATGCAAGCAAAATTGGATATCTGAAATACACATAATTAAAAAAGCAATACCAAATACATGGAAAATCATTTTAAGATCTGAAGAGTCATATTTTACAAAAGTCAAGACTGACCTAGAATTATTAGTTGGTAATAGAACACACTTTACAGATATCACTAATAAAAATATATACGACAAATTTTTGAACGCATATCTGAACATCCATACATCCATAAATACTGGGAAACTTTATTTGGAAGTCGAATTAATTGGGATGCATTTTATTGTATACTTAATAAAACTATAAAGGACAATAAAATAAAACAATTCGTGTACAAACTTATTCATCGTATTGTTGCTACAACCCTAAATCTTTTTACTTGGAAAATTAGTGAAAACCTATTATGCTTTCATTGTAATTCCATAGAGGACAATGAGCATTTTTTCCTACACTGGGGTTATCTTTCTGATTTTTGGAAAATCGTATACGAAGCTTTTAGAAAATGCGGAATTTCAAAATCATTTAGAAATATGCAAAGTAGTGTAATTGGTTATAAGACTGAACAAAAAGATTACCATGGTATCAATATACTACTTTGTTTAATATCATACTGCATTTATAAAACCTATTTCTTAAGTGATCGCCGAAAGAAATTCATAAATATGGTAAAAACACTATATAACGACATTTTAAATAACAACTAAATACTTACACAGTGTTAACCAGAAACAGCTTTTTTGTTAAAATGTTTGAAACAGTTGACAATTTTTTGTTAATAATCTTACACATTCATTTTAGAAGAAAATTAAGTAAACACGTATCATACATAAACGATTAGAACAATATTGTTATTATCTTCTTATACATAACCTAATCTTATTATACCCCCCGAACACAAAGTGTAAGGGGGGGGGGTATACTGGATTCAGCTTGTCTGTCCGTCCGTCCGTCCGTCCGTCTGTCTGTCTGTCTGTCCGTCCGTCTGTCTGTCTGTCCGTCTGTCTGTAGACGGAATCTTGTGGACACTCGATCTCAAATACCCCTGGTCAGAATTTAATGATACTTCACACAAGTAATAAGTACAATGCCTAGTTGTGCAAGGTCCATGTTTCGGGTCTCTAGGTCAAAAGTCAAGGTCACAGGGGCTCGGGATAGTAAAATCTTTTGGACGCTAAATCTCCAAAACCCCTGGTCAGAATTTGATGATACTTCACACAAGTGATAAGTACAATGCCTAGTTGTGCATGGTCCAGATTTCGGGTCTCTAGGTCAAAGGTCAAGGCCACAGGGGCTCGAGATGGTAAAATCTTGTGGACTCTAAATTCCAAAACCCTGGTCAGATTTGTGATATTCACAGAAGTGATAGTACATGCCTAGGTGCTGATCCATGTTTCGGGTCTTAGGTCGGTCAAGGTCACAGGGGCTCGGGATAGTAAAATCTTGTGGACGCTAAATCTCCAAAACCCCTGGTCAGAATTTGATGATACTTCACACAAGTGATAAGTACAATGCCTAGTTGTGTATGGTCCAGGTTTCGGGTCTCTAGGTAAAAGGTCAAGGTCACAGGGACTCGAGATGGTAAAATCTTGTTGATGCTAAATCTTCAAAACCCCTGGTCAGAATTTAATGATACTTCATAGAAGTGATAAGCACCATGCCTAGTTGTGCATGGTCCATGTTTCGGGTCACTAGATCAAAGGTCACAGGGGCTTGAGATAGTAAAATCTTGTGTGCTTTTAATCTCGAAACCCGCTGGTCAAAATTTAATTATACTTTACAGAAGCCTTAAGATGTGCAGGTCCAATAATCAAAGCATAATCAAAGCATCAAATATTACATGAATTTTAAATACTGTGTCAGTGGGATGTTCGGGGGATATTCATCACCTTCAGTGATAGTTCTAGTTGTTATTGTATATATGTACTGTTATAGTTAATAAACGAGTTGTCTTTTGACAATTCAAAAAAATAATAATACAAATATTGATGCCTAATTGGAAAAAAGACATGTATAATAATCATTGACTGAGCAAAAAGGCATATTTTCTATATGTAACTGTTGTGGCATTTTCAAAATTCAAAGTTTACACACTTTCAAACAAATGAACCTTTATTATTTTTAATTCATATTTCACAAAGTGAATCGTTTATTAGGATTATATATAATTTGACTGTGGAATCCGGCTGATGGCATAATCCACATAGTATACCTTTTTGTGAAAGAATATGGACATTTTGCAATGTTTTAGAAGACAGTCTGTCATCCAGAAACTATGAATATATTTCTTCCTAATATCAGTATATAATATATATAAATCTTAATTTCAATTCCAGTGAGTCAATTATGAGCCATGAGGTATAAACAGTACATACATACAAGAACTACCTTTCGTTGTGGAGAAATATAATCTACAAATTATTATAGCATCTAATTACTTTAATTAAGAACATAAAGACTTTTACAAAATTGTTTTCAACATTACTGAGTTAAGACTGAGCTTTTTGCCAAATATGCTTAACTTTCTTATTGTAGACACATTTTCAGAATGGAATAATTCATTTAGCTTAAACATACTAGGTCTTCTCCAAAAATAACTAATAATATATTTCTTCCTGATACAGTGTATCAGTATATAATTAAGAAATAATCTATGGCTTGGAGTGCTTTATCGAAATTGAAGCATTCCCTTGATGTGAAGCCCGAGTAAGTTATAACGCAGGCACATAACCGACGGGAAATTCTTCAATTTCGATAAAGCACTCCAAGCCATAGATTATTTCGATTCTTATATGCCGAATTTATAAAAACTATCGTAACTACTACGGACCTTTTTTGAGTTCGGCGGTAATGTGTAAAATAGCATAAATAGTGGCTGTTGGAATTCACTCCCCTATCTGGGCAACCAGTCAAGATATCATACATAACTATACTATACAAACGTATTTTAGTTTAATCACCTAATGCATAAAAAATAAAAAAAATTCCCGACTGTGACATCATGCAGAAGACGTCAGATTCAGAAGCTAACAAAGAAGACAATCGATTTAAAAGCGAACCGTTAATCTAAACTGTACAACGTTTTAACGCGGAGTAATGACGACAGTGTGATGACGTCAACATTTTCATTCATTGTTTTGTCTCCCGGAATCAAAACATTGTATGACGCCTAATCCTAAATTTTCTTAGCCTTTTTAAAGGAAAACAAGGTGAATGTATTCCAAGGCTTACTTGACGCAATCAAAAATTTATATTTAGGTTCTTAAACACAAGTATTTCATGCGACTGATGTATTTATACAGATATTATTTCTATTTCTATATATTATTTTCTACGCGAGAGTAAATTAGAAAAGTCGGAAGGAGCTACTTCTTTGTCTGAAACTCCGCCTTCTTTTCCGAGTGCTTTAATCATATTAATGCACTCGAATTGACTATAGAAATATACCATAGGCATATTAGAATACACATTCAAACAAAGAGTGATTTTCGTCTTCTTACACATTGCAAAAAGTACATATTCTTTCATCAAAATGTATAGTTTGTGGTTTATGCCATCGGCTGGATTCCACAGTCAAATTATGTGACGATAATAACAGTCGTGACAAAGCATTCCTATAATTAGATATGCTCACATTTTCTATTTAGAGATGAAGGCTAAAGTTTATTACTACTTGCCTGAATCCATGATGCGACTATTCCATTGTTGTAAAAAAGTTATAATTTAGCCTCTGTTTTAATAAACTAAGGAAAACACCTTGATTACCAACATATTGTGACAACAATACTTCATAAAAGACTAAAAGCCTAGTCCCGATAGCAATACTTTTAGCAAAGTGACCCATGATGTTTCATTTGGATGTATATCAGCATCTAACATTGGCATATTATAAGCAATTTTAACGTTCTCAATATCATCACTAATTAGTTGTTTCAATCAGAATTTGATAATTCTTAAATATCTGTTAACAATTAGCTTTCTTCTGCTGAGAATAACATAAACAAAGTCATTTTGCGAACTACGTTTTACGCACTTTTTTTCCCAATATAGTATGTGAACACGTTCTATGCTGTTTGCAATATGTAATCACCAAACCTCACAGCTGTAGTTAAGTATTGGTAAATTAAGTTTATCAAACAAATCTAATCTATGTTTAATGATTACTTCAGTTTATGTAAATAAGTAACTATTTAATTTGAAAATTGCTTTACTTGCTTTTTCTGCAAGTGTTAACTGTGCTTCGTGAAATAATCCGCCTTGTGTAAAAACAACCTAAGGTAATTAAATGTCTTTACAATTTGTTGATTCTGTCCGTTATATAAAAAACTTAGATTTCTTGGTAGCATGCCTGCTTTCTAAATATCATAACTTTTGTTTTATCTATATTTCCTTTTATTGCTATCTTTCACAGTATTCAAACAAAATATCAAATTTATGTTGCAAATCTTCGGCCGAATCAGCAAAATTTACTATATAATTAACATATTATATAATAAAATTAATAATTTAGTCATGTAAATGTTATGTCTAGCTTTTATTACAAAACAAAAACTATGTCATTCAAAAATAGGTAAAATAGAAAAGGAGATAAACATTCTCCTTGACGAAGACATAGCATGCAAGTTAACACATTACTTAATTCATTTATATGCTTAACTCTAGACTTAGTACTTCTATACATACTTCTAACAGCTTCTCTACCCCTTAACCCAGTTTTATTGATTCAAACATTAAATTTCCACGCACTACACGCACTACATAATTAAAAGCTTTACTGAAATCCACCATACCCATATGGCAGAATTAGAACCATCGCCACAGAACATAGAATGACACTTTCACCCTTTTTAAAACTGTGAAAACACTATAAAAGATCAATTCGCTGTGCAAACGGTTTTGAAAAGTTAAATATCTTGACTTTACAAATATATTAATGACTTTAAAATATTTTGAAAATGAATTAGTCTGTTTGGGTGTTTTTGCAAGTATTTTGTATTTTATATGAAAAAAAGAACAAACGCGCGAAGATGATCATTTTCTAAGTCAAATATCCAGTCACAGAAATAAGGTTTTGTACCTGTGCAAACGGATTCATAAAGCACAATAATTAAGCTTTTAATATATATATATTATACATATCCTAAAATAATTAGATTGTCTGTTTTCGAATTGTTTTCATTTAATACACATTTTTTCATATCGCTCGGAAATTGCCGAGCAGTTCCGATCATTTCCGTAACTTCGGAAAAATCTTACGAAGGAATGCACATAGCAGACGAATTTATGCGTGTATATTTTGGTATGTTAAAGGTCCATTACTAAGGCCAAATCAAATTTTTTTTAATCCTGAATTGTAACAGGCGTCTTCTCAGATGGAAATTATGACATACTGCATCGAATGTGACCATATTGTGTTGAAAATTTGAGTTTAACAAAAGAATTAATAAATTATATTTTGCATTTTCAAAAACGAAAGTATGTTTTCCAGTTTTCAAAATTCTTTGTAATGTCCCAAAAATCTCACAGAGAGAGGCTGTAAATATGTTGTATATGAATAAGCATGCATATTTTTAAATAAAATTGAAAGAATTTCACTTTCAATGATCTGCAACGTACATTTCTGACTGTTGACAACATACGATAAAGCGAAAGTAGGACAAAAAGACCACCCAGGTCAATCTAAGGAAATACAAAAACATTCACTCGTTTTTTTGCAGCAGTTTTTCAAACAGGGAAATACTCCACGGCTATTGTACAGTTTTAGAAGCCAGTTTCAAATTGCATTTCCCTGTTACACTTCCAGAAAATTCAATTTGGTATTGGTAATGGACCTTTAATGTATGTCGGAAATATAATATGTTACGTAAAATACAAAATATAAGATTAAATGCACACTGACTATTTAAGCAGGAAAGCGAAGAACACATTACGCGAATTATAATGAATTCTAACATGACTCGCGATTTTATCTCTATATACAAGAGTAGAAAAATTATGTTATATTAAACCATATACAACGCGGGAACCGATATGCTGTAAACATGACGTCATATTGCGCCGCATGACGTTAAATGAGCGTTCGCGTAGAAAATAAAGCTTTGCATTTATTCACCTTTTGTAGTATCTGGTAATGTTAGAATCGTAATAACATCCTTTTCAGCGTTGTTATCGTCTAATAAACAATAATTTGTCGTACTGATGCGCAGTTATAAACCACTCAGGCCTTCGGCCTTCGTGGCTAATCACTGCGTATCAGTACTCCAAATCATTGTTTATTAAACGACTAACACCGCTGGAACGGATGTTATTTCATAAATAAAACATAGAAATACTAAAAGGGCGGCGTGCGACGATCAATCTCAAATATGTAAAGAAATTATGTTTCCACGGTTTATAAAGCATTATTACCTTGCATGCATTATCATATTCTTGATAACTGGTAATTGGCATACATGAACATTTATGCAACTTGAACTAGGTGTGTCAGAAAATTAAATTGCATCCCTGTTTTCTTACTAAGCATTTAGCTTAACCGGTCATTGTCATTGTAAACTTGAAGATTGCTATTTGTTGTAATAGCTTTTGAAATATTACTGAAACACTGACAGGTGTTAGTAAGATTTCTCAGGTGTCAGTTTATACTATGCATATGAGAAAGACTTAAATATACATGTAAAGATCACAGCTGTAATATTCCGATACAGCCAAAGACAAACCGAATTAAATTTCAAAATTTTGTTTAAAACAGATCTTCAAATTTAATGCATTTATAAATATGTTATGGTCACTTTCTAAATTACATAGGATAAACAAGTGCTTTGACACTTTTACGAGGTGCTGAACAATACCCCAGGCCCCGCTCAAATAATACATATTGACTTAGATGTCATTGCAAAACAATCCTAAAGCGAGCTAATTTAGTATGATTTAGACCCGTATTGCACCACACCCTCGGGGTGTTAATGTAACCCGCGTTAATTGCATTGTATTGATATGCTGTACTCCAAATTAAAATTTGAAAAGCCAGGAAGTTAAACAGACTGAAGTTTTGCCGTTAAGACTAAAAAACTAATATATTTAGTTTTGATATTTTACATCTTGAAACTTTTATGAAGAATAAATGGTCATATACTTATTTACAAATCAAGCAAATTATATTTGAAGACAAAACCAATATAAAAAAAAAAATACCAAGCAAAAAAAAAACACCCCCCCAAAAAAAACCCCCCACAACCAAAAAAAAAAAACAAACAACAAAAAAAAAAAAAAAAAAACACAAAAAAAAAAAAAAAAAAAAAAAAAAAAAAAAAAAAAAAAAAAAAAAAAAAAAAAAAAAAAAAAAAAAAAAAAAAAAAAAAAAAAAAAAAAAAAAAAAAAAAAAAAAAAAAAAAAAAAAAAAAAAATTTTCCCTAAACATTAAACTACACATTATATAAATCGATGATTAAGAACTTTTACTTAAATGGTTATGGATTTCATGGCAAATACCTTTTTTATCTTTATTTTAAATAACCAATACATTTTAACCAACAAGAAATGAAACATGTAGTTTTACTTGTTATGTCAGTAAATGTGGTTTCTCACAATGGGAGAAAATGAAATTTCTTTTAAAAAATATTTTGTTGTTTCCTTTTATGGATGCAAAAATAAGATATTTTTGCACTAGCTTTAGCAATTCTGCAACAAATTTGTTACAAAATACCAAATAGCACCAGGCTGAAATTATGTGCACTTGCGGGATAATCCGAGGATTTCCGTTCATTTCCGGATGCATACGAATTCAGTGTCAGCTTCGGTGAACGATAGCAAAATCCGATATCGATTTTTCAAATGAAATCTATGATGGGTCTAATTCTGCCATATGAACAAAGAGATTTTTCCAAATATTTAGTAACTCTCGGTCTAGTTTGTAAGTCTGTTGTGAATTATTCTCGTAAACGCTTAAAAGAGTTATTCCTCTAAACTTATTAGGATCATTTGACTACTCTTTTTGTATAATAGTATTATATACCCCTCCTACGGAAAATAACCTGTGTCAAATATTTTATTAAATAACACATACAAAACAGAAACAATATACATTTAATGTTTACCATGTATTAACTATTTGTTTAATAAACCATCGGGTCCGCTAGATCGCCTAGACTTAAGCTGAGCATTGCATTATATATTTCATTGTCACTTACCAATATATCTTATTCTGTAAACATAATTTGAAATTCACCTTTTAAGTATCGCTCACTAAAATACAAAATATATTCGTCAGGATTAAAAAAGTTGTCATTTTGGGTTATTTACAGCATTAAAATATTGTTCAAAAGAAATTAATGACACAACCCGGAGGCAGACTTCAACATATTCCAATACAATTTTGCATTTTTAAAACATCATATTTTCAGATTATTTGTTTTTTCGGTATCAATTTGATGTTTACATTTTAATCCTATTTTTAAAAGCTTAGGATAGTGTGTCTACATAAATGTGAAATATTGCACAGCACTCGTTTTTGTTCCGGTGTCACACTCCAGGCGCCATTTCCGCACAGCCATAAAGTCTCAAGATCACTTTGACATGTATTGAAAAATAAATTTACTGATTGGATAATGATAGAACCATGTTCTGTTCACTTTACAGAAAAGGCATTCTGGGGTTTGACAATGAAGAAATTTAAACAGAAACTAATACTTCACCATAACTTTGCAAATGGACTACCTTTTAACATAAAAAAGTCCCCATTGATATGTGTGCTTGAAATGTGATTTTGGCATTTTCAAGTTTGTTTATATTCATAGTGGGTATTTCTGTAATTGTATTTCTTATTTTGATTATTGTCAACAAGTACTCAAGTTTTTTTTTAATTTTCGAAGAAAAATGTTGTTGTGACTATTTTCAATATTCATCTACTTTATGGGGCATTTTCTGTTAGGGTCATGTGTAAAAATGTCTGTAAAGTTTTTGAAATTTTTGAAATAGATTCTTATCAAAATGTATAAAAGAAATAATACAAAAACAATATTAGAAATATCACACAATATTGCAAAAGATGCAATTCGTAATGGTAAAATTAATTATATTAACCCTCGCTACCGGTCGTAGACATATGACCGAGCGTGGCTTATACTTTTATTGGGCACTAATTGTTTATGATGTTCAAGTCCCGAACAACAAGATGCATCCGTCAAAACCTTTCAAATATATCTACGTGCACACACATGAGGGCATGTGTTAATAAGTAGCATTTTACAAGACATGTATACTATTTCATTTTGTGATCTCCCCCGTGGTGGATTGGTTACGTTCATAAATTCAGGGTGAAGCACGAGTTGAGCTACCATCCATGTTCACTTATTTGAAGAAGATTCGTAGGCGTACAGAATATGTCATTCCTCGAAACGATGGTTAGGTAAACTGCTTGCTCAAGTTATAAATAACGGAAATACTGTTGAAACAGGGCGTTAAAACGCAACGACAAGAGACACTATAAAATTCTAAAAAAAAAATCGGCAGCATAAATCCTTGGAAACCCGTTAAACGGATGTCTGAAAGAACGTCAGTTTTCTTGCTTTATTTCGTAAAAAAGTTTTTTATTAAATCACTCTAAAGTGTATGAAAGAATAACAAAACTCATACAATTTAGAAACTAAACCTGTAAGCACGATATAAGGTGTGATGATCGCGATCGCTACCTAAAATTGCATGTCTGTCAACGAATGTATCGTCCCGTGTTGTATCATACATGTGTAAGATTGTTCTGATAATAGTTAATTAATTGTCGATTTGGTACCTGGCGTAAGATCAATTGTGCTCCTGGGACTTTTAAGAGCATTTTTTGGCTATTTTACTCCAGTAACTAAAGTAACGAGAATTCATAGTCGAATAACTCGGGTAACTGCAAAAGCTTCACACAGTCATGTTGACTGTTCACAAACTTACCTTTAACTTGCTATTAAACGTTTTATAAGTCCCAAACCCGGCTCCTACTATCGTATGTGCATAGTGGACACATCCCAGGAACAGAAGTCCACCCCCGTTTTCGAGTGGCCAGCGTCGCTGACTTGAAATCACTTAAACCTATCATTGATTGAGGGTTATGGGTTCGAGGCTTTTTCTCCGCAACCACTGCTTGGAATTCAGTGAATCCTCGCCGAAATGTTAAGTATCGAGCCTAGTTGTGCATCTCTTCGGCATGTTGTGATCGAATGATTTTTCATTGAGTAAGTGCTTTTTGTTTGTTTTCATACTTGTAGTGTACATATAGATGTTTGGCCATGCTATTTCTCACTAACCTCAAATGGGAATTCAGTGAAACCTCTAAGCAGTGTTAAGTACCATGAATACGTCCAGTGTCACTTAAATAATTTTATAATTATGTCTTCTCCGATATAATTGGGATGAGATATATCTTTACGTCTCCCCAATATAATGGGTGAGAGACAAATTGTTTTTGGTCGAGTTGTCCGTCCTTCGGTCTGTCCGTTGGTCCGTCCGACTATCGTGTTCGCTCCATATCTCTTGAACCCCTTGAAGGATTTTTGAATTACTGACCACAAATGTTCACCATATTGAGACGATGTACAGAGCGCATGTTACAACCACCTTAAGTAAAGGTCAAGGTCACTAAAAAAGGAAAATGGTTTCCATTCAAAAACTAGAGTCAGATGTGACCAATTGCAATGAAACTTGGTGTGTAGGTAGATTGCTTGGAGAGTAAGTTTTGGATTGCATCGCGGATCACCAGGTTCAAGGTCAATGTCAAGGTCATTTTAAAAGAAATGTTTTAAACAAACTATTTGGGGGGAGGTCACTTATACTTAAAATAGTTGTTTGTGTTATTTAAAAATCCTGTTTCAGTATTACAATTATTGACAAACTGCCATCGGGCAGACATACGTTTTTTTTTGGCACAAAAACAACCGTCTAGTTAGTTATTGTGTTCTGGTGTTTTCATACATAAAGTGTACACAAATATTTTTCCGCCCTATTTCTTAGCAACCGTTAGTTTTAACTCAATGCAAATGTATAGGAGTGGTTAATATCCAGCCAAACTGTGTATATTGTGGGCATATTTCGTCATGATAAATTCATTGAGTTATTGTCAGCAAGTCACACTTGGATATAATTCATTGTGATTATTTCCCTAATTCAATCATGTTTACATATATTGTATAATAAGATGTATCTAGGGCACGCTATTTCTCAGCAATCACTCTCTAGAAGTCATTGAAATTTCACATGATTGAATGATATGTATAAAGCTTCATTGAGAATGTCGCCGGCAGATTATGTTGGGATAATTCTTTTCTAGAACATTTTACGTGCTCATATTCTCCGTAAAGCAACCTCAACTATCAGCGTGCAGTGTCTTATCAATTTTACGGTTGAAGCTGCTAGCAAAATGGTCGAGTAACACTGTTAACGTGGTAACTAAGGAAATGCGTCGCCTTTTGTAATGGTGGATTCATTTGGTCAATTTATAACAATATGTCATATTATTGATGAACAACACCTGCAATGTACTGATCGTAAACCGTTCCAATACAGCATTCATATCTGTTTCAAACAGCCCTTCCACCTGAAGCACACCTTTTGAACAAAGAACTGCATTTTGTGTCAATTAGCCATGCCACTTAGAGCAGACTGTTCCCTATAAGGACGGATGTCTTCAGAACTAGAGTTCTAAAATCGGCACTATGACATACCTAGTCAAATAACCAAATTACTGCAACAACAACTTTTTGTTTTAAAAAAAGACTGCTTCTTACACAGTCCCAGCTTTAAGGAAATGTCCATGTTGTACAAACATCTGTACTATTTGGAGCAGATCATGTAAAGGTGGCGTCGTTATGCATTTAGTGGGCAGCTTTATTTCTCATCCAACGTAATGGTTTCATTACCGTTTATCCTTGAGAAAATAATAAAATGAGGGTTTTCATTGTTTGTCAAATAATGCTTTCAACTAAATATATCAATGAGAAATAGAAAATCTCTTGTCGCTCAGCATTTGTTACAATTTTCCATAAACACTGGCATAGAATTAAATAAAACTCGGCAACATAAATTAAATATCTTGACAAATTTTGTCTTTTTGACATGTGTATTGTCTTGTTAATCGTTCTCAGATTTTCATGTATACATGTATGTTCTTGTTGCATCTTACATGTGCACGACAAATTAGGTCGAATAATGTTTGTCTCGTTTTTATTGCTTTTAAATTCAAAGCTCGCGCTATAAATAAACCGCAGTATTTAAAGTGATATTATAAAAGGCAAGACATGTTTGCTGTCTACAATCGATAAGAAAACGAAAACAATAACTTACTAGAGTAAACACAATTTCTATTTTATGCTCTACAGTGAAATACATGTACTGAAATATGTCAGTGAAGTAAAATTCTATATTTCACTGTTTCAAAGCAGTAAGAACATCATTTATTTTTACTGTTTTGAGAAAAACTACTTTCTTTCCCTTTCATTTTCCAACCTGTATCACTTCCTTTCTTTTTTTCAATTTTGTTTACTAAATTTGGTTTTAATTAAACTGCTCTTATAGCAGTCACATTTACTATAAATATGATATATAGAAGAAAATATCACCATTAAATATTTTGTGGAATTTTATTTCATCTTGGCATTCCCTGTTTGATATTATTTTTGTATTTGTGAGCTTCGAAAATAGTATTTGCCACTCGTGAGAATACTAATTTCAAAGCTCACTTGATAAAATAGAATTACATCTTATACAAGAAACAAACAAATATCCTCTATGTATCAGTAATTTAATTATTCTGTCGGAGCAAATCCAATGATACCAAACCAAGGATGAGTTGAATGATATTGATTAGCTCTATGTATTAGGTGCGTTACAAAAGTAGAAGTCAAGTTGTTGTTTATATTTGATGCAAATAAATGATATTTTAACCTCAACAGAAGCCACTAACTTGTTTCAGATGATCGTTTCCATAGCAACACCAGATAAGATATCACGGAGCACTTTAAACGTTTTTGAAATAAGCACTCGAGCATCCTTAATGAGATCTGTCTTTGACAGACAGTAAATGCCATTTTCAATGGAAACAATCTATGTATATTCATTTATTTCACTTGTTACTATAGCATGTTCATTATACTTGTATACGAGTATAAAACAGTAGTAATGGCTTTTTTTTAAATTGTCGTGGATGTTGAATAAGTTTAAAGCCCGCTCAAACCGCTTTCTGATCATTTTTACAGGCGCGCAGTTTGTCTTACCATCGTTCTAGTACTAGCTAGATTCCTACTCATAAATAACTGCCAACTTTCAAACATAAAGAGACATGGTAGGAGCATTACTCAAACCAATGATCCCCAATCTATGAGAGGTTACAGTGACTTCAAGTCAGCGAATCCAACCATACGACCACGGTTGTGGACGAAACTTATGGTAGTCACTTTAAACAGAATATCACTATTACATCTAAGCTTAATATCACTCGATACTGTCGTACAACTAGGTTGAATACATTTTGTAAAAGGTTTTATCTCGCAGAAGTAAATTAAGCCATTTCGTTTATAGTACCAATTTTATACATTACTTTTCACTTTTACAGATAAAATATTCGAATGGAGCAATCTGTTCATAATTGGGTAAACATTATCAGAAAATGTTAAATCAACGTCCTAATTATTTTGTATAAACAATCAAAATCCAAATTTGAAGTGTAGTTTTGTCTGCAACGCCCCACCTGTGTTTTCTGTTGGTTTCCTGAATAAAAGAGATAAGCAAATAAGAAACCAAAAGACGACAGTCATAGACTTTCACTTAAAACAACATTTTGCTGCTTTTTACATTTTACATAGTATTAACATCACAATTGACAAGCAACAGTATTCCTTTTATTATATATCTTTACCGGATGTCATGGGAAACGCTAATTTGTTGTTTTTTTAAACAAAAGTACTTAAAGCTAAATACAAAATTTTGTATATCATCTCAATGCTTTTTAGATTGCGAAAAAGCAGTTTATTTATTGATGGCCGCAACAGCGGCCCGCTATATTTAATACGTGGTGAGTAAAGATAGCACTAGATCGAATATATGCGTCTCTCTTCATTGAATTACGATACTTTAAGATGAAAACTGTAAACACAGTCTGTTATTTTGGAAATGCAAGAGTTGTTGTTTGTTATTGAGTTGTCGTTCGTTTCATAGAGAAAAGCGAGTTTCACTTTTCAGGCGCCATCTACGCTGAGAAAAATGGAAATATGATTTCTTTTTTCCCCTTATACCGCTTTTGACATTAAAATAACGAAGCACATTCGACTGAATAATCCTCGATTGCCTTTTCAATTATATACAATCTTATATTAGCTTATTTTTTCCCTCATTATTGTAGTCAGTCTCCGTGGTATAATAAAAAAATAATGATTAAAATCTGCATTCATGTTAAACTTATATAGATAATGGTAATAAAAATTAAAAGACATACAAGGAACGGTCTATAGAGTATATTCCTGGACATACTGTATTTATATAATATTCGATAACAGTAAAGTTTCGATACTACAGGTGGTGACGTGTTTTGTTTGTTTCTCTTTAAATGTGACATAAAAAAGCAATGTGAAGACACATAACACCAAATTTTACTGTAGTAATGTGGATCTACTTTTCAATTTTTAGCGTATGAATATTATATGCATATGACTATGTACCTACACGTTGGACAGCTATAATACCACTGATTTCATCTGATACGTGATGTTGTATGTTTCTAAACAAATACTAAAGAAAACTGTGAGGTTTCACATTCACATGCAAATATCTCGATATGGTCGATTCTGTTGTTCATGTACTATTGAAAACTTATCTTAACATTCAAAATAATAAATCAAATCAATAATTCTATTCTCTAATCTATAAATAAGCACCATTACATTGGTCCAGAGCACGATTAACGAAGCACACACGTTTTCATGTTTAAGGATTTGTGATTTTCATTTTCATATAATAAAACAGGAATGGACTCTTTAGGAATGGATATGATAGGATGATCGATAATGCCTTTTACGACAATATTGTTTTTTGAAGAGACCAAATTAATAAACACGTAACTCGCAATTGTCACTTGAAAAGTTTGAGCCAATAACATTCTCAACATTTATCTTGCAAGACTTTTCCGTTTCTACTATTATTGACGCAGAATGTTTGAAAAGTAGTTTGATACCTGCATTTTTAAAATCATGTCATTCTTGGCGAGATTACAAATTATTACAAATTCTGTATAAAATCGGCTCTTGTTGAAATCATTGAATAAAATAACTGTTTAACTTGTTTCATTAGGTAGTTGAATAAACTAGAAAACTTGACAATAAAGTAAGATATATGTAATGTAAAATGAATTCATACCTTCACTAGTAACCCCGGCTATAACCACCTCCACCGCCGCCATGATGGCCACTACCATAACCACTGCTATAACCGGCACGAAATCTACCGCCACCGCCTCCACCGCCATGACCACCGCTAAAACCGCCACGAAAGCCACCTCCACCGCCACCGCGTCCACCTCCACCGCTATGATGTCCACCGCCATGACCACCGCTAAAGCCGCCACGAAAGCCCCCGCCACCGCCTCCACCTCCACCACCACCGCCATGACCACCGCCATGACCACCGCTAAAGCCGACACGAAAGCCACCACCACCGCCACCGCCTCCACCTCCACCGCCATGACCACCCATAAAGCCGCCACGAAAGCCACCGCCACCTCCACCGCCACCTCCATGGCCGCCACCATGGCCACCGCCATGACCTCCGCCACGACCATAAGATCCACCACTATACCCGTACTGGGCATCACTTTGAGTGAATGTACACACTAAAAGCCCGAAGGCAATTAGGATAGCAATTCTTTGGATCTTCATTTTTCTCTGAAATGTTGAGAAAATCATCATTATATCTAATTTCACATCACTAAAGGTATTTAATATATTGGTCCTCTACACATGTGCAAGGGAACTTTATGTACTTTTGAAGAGGGGTAGGGAATTGAGATGGAGAGGGGTATACATCTGTTTATGCTTAAAGGAGGTACGCTTCCTTGGTATAATTATACTTCTTTGGGTATGTTTGTTACAGTCTCTCTGTTAAGGTTGTTATAGAATAGAATTCAAAATAAAGCAAATTCAGATCCCAACATGTATTATATTCGCCTCTTATTGTTGTGCGTCAAGTAGTGCGTCACGTGACACTTTAAACCGTGGTTTCAGCTACTTTGATTGGTTGTCTCTTAAACTATGGGTTTGATAGACTTTAAACTGCGGTTTAAGACTTTAAACCACGGTTTAAGACATTAATGTGCAAACGGCACTTGAAACTACGGGTTTAAGAGGTGTTAAACTATAGGTTTAAGAGGTGTTAAACTATAGGTTTAAGAGTTAAATGAATTAATGCGTACTTATATGATAGTGATAGAACAATGTTCTATTCACCCTACAGCAATTTTGACATACGGCTTTCTTTGGTATCTGAGTCGTTTCTTCACAAAAAAGAGTTGCCAGAAAGCCTTTCTTATTTTTGCAATATCATTGAAAAAAAATACTGCTCTATTTTTCTAACATGTATTTGATTTAAAAAGCAAAATTAGAAATGGTTTGGTACAGATAAAGGTCATTTCGACTGGTAAGAAATCTTTCTTGATAAAGAAAGAGCTACTTGTGATTGTGAGCCTTGGACTTTAATCTAAACTCCTTATAAAGTTATAGGACATTAAATGAAAGCAAAAGAGACATACCTATACATATTTCATTGCTTAATAAATCAATGGTAGGAATATATCACGGGTATTTGCCGTCGTCGGTCCTTATGAACAATGATTGTATGAAAAGTAATTCGATTTACGCTATTGTTGTGTTTCTAATCGAATCTTTCAACGCAACACAAGTATATTCTATAAAAAGGGGTTTCATTCTACCGGTTCTAAAATTTGAAAGGACTGTAGAAGGTAAATCGCGGTATTAAGTTGCGACTCAAATTGCTGCCCCGAAGGTGTATAGACTGACGTGAATTATTACCGGCGAATAACGTTGATTAATTTTTACAATCGTAATTAATCAGTGCTTAACAGATTGGTTTGCAAAAAATGAGATGAAATCAGACGCTAAGTTAAGCTTTTGAAAAGGATTTTCCAAAGAAGATGCAATTTTCAGTTCTCAATACTGTAAAATAATGTGTAACTCGAGATGACAGGCCCCTTATGCACTTAAGTGCTTCGACAGCCTATATACAAATAAAAAACCTAAAACTGTACTTAGGTTCAAGACCCGATAGTGGATTGACATAAATACTTTGACACTGGTGCTTTTTTTATGCAGATGGCACGTGTAAATTCCAGAATCAATTGAAGATTTGTTGACAAAATTGGATAACAACCAGGTGCTTTGTGACTCCTTGGGTCTAAAAGTGAATGGACAGAAAATAAAAGTCGTAGTTTTTGACGTGCAGATCAGTTGCGGCAAAATGAAGGTTGATTGCTTTAGTTTTGAAAACTGTCGACGATTTTTATTATCTTGCTGTTGATTTTGGCATTAATGGAAATTTTAATATGACCCAGCAAATGTTAGCTGCGAAGGCACTTATGCTATAAATGTATTATTGAATAATTTAAATTAGTTTATTCAAACCTAAAATACAAAATAATTTATTCGTCAACATTAAATAACTCTTCGGAATTTTGGTAACGCGAACACGAATATAACTAAAATTTTATATAAGAATATTGTGTTTAAAACAGTCAGTCAGTTATTAGAATATCGTTAATCACGGTATTGAGTTGCGACTCATTTACTTGAAGCATTGAAAATAAACTCCGGCTGAATTCAGAATTGTTTAGATGGTTGAAACGTGGGAGGAGAGGAAGAGGAAGACTAGCTTCTGTATGTCCGAACGAGTGAATTTCAAAATCTTACCTGGCGTTCAGGGTTGTCACAGCAACTAAATATCCTTCTCTTTGTTCACGATAGGCTGCCGCACACTTTATATACAAGGCAAGTCATATACATTGTAAATATATATGAAAAACAAAAAAAAGCAACTTTAAACATTATAGATAAATTATTAATGTATTCGTAAAACGATTAAGAAACTATTATATCCAGCTTTTGAGGTAATAACAGATTTATTAAATACGCGCCAGACTGCAACCGAATCAGTTCAGAATCACCCATTGGGCTAAGGGATTAATTCAGTATGTTATTGAGCTTTTTTTAATTGTGTGGTTTCCATCTTATGCGACTCACGTCTTACATGCATCATTTGTATTTTTAACTAATAATTGCATGTTTCAAACGTCATTTTAACAATGTATCCATATGCTTCCACGTTTTAAACAGTGTTTGTACGTGAGGAAGTATAATTAATCTTAAAGCTTTTTGTTTTAACTTGTATGAAATCGTCTGCTTACTCTGCAAAGTTTGAAATACCTCAACGGAAACCCCATTGACGCATGTTTGTTTTGTAAGATCACCTGAGAACAAGTGAGTGCTCATGGTGAGCTATTGTGGCCGCGTGTTGCCCATCGTCCATGGGCTAGCGGCATTCGGCGTGCAACGTTAACAATTGCTCCAAACAACATCTCCTCCTTAACCACTGGGTCAGTATTAACCAAACTTACAGATTGTTGCTAGGATACTCCTCTACCAAAACTGCACACAGAGCTCTGCTCAAATCCACAATTATTATCATTATTATTGGGAATTATGCAGACCTGAACATGTGTTACAGATGTTCTCTGTTCACTCAGGTAAGCGATATAGGGCCACAAGGCCCTCTTGTATCGTTATTGTGACGAATTGTAAATTAAAGATAAAAAACAAACGTTAATATCTAGAGGAGTTGTCTATGTACAAATGATACAAATTAAGGTTTGATATTATTTTTGTTTTTATAAAGGAATAAAAACGTTTTACGACGTCAACATGACGTCATATTGTGCCACATACATGTAACCTGAGATAAAGATCCAGTTAGAGAATAGCCCATTGTATTTCTTCACCCTTTTTAATATCTGGCCATGTTAGAATCTTAATTGCTTTCCGTCGTTGCTTGTGACCAATTCTATGTCGTTCGGATGCTCAGTTATGTATCATTCAGGTCACAGACATTCGGATATTATTTGAAAATCTACAAGTGAAATAAATGTCATTGACTTCGACCTCTGTTCAATCCATATATCATTTTGAGATGTACACGGACACTGCTTTTCCTATGAATAATATTCGCTTAATTTTGAACATCGTTTTGTCGAACATTAACATGGGCACTTTTTTAAAATTGTATTGATACTGTTCATTACACTAGTTCATTAGATATCGAATCTGCTGCTATACGCAAAGTTATGACTGTTACATGTATTGATTTCATAAACTTGATTTATATCCATTAGTAACTGTTTTCTTTTTGATTCTCTTAATGGAGGTTATGATAAAGGCGAAATGTCAAGATCTCAAAAGCAAAGCGTTTTTTCTTTAATGTACAAGAAAGGTAATCCTGAAAATATTGAGAATTGGAGATCAATTTCACTATTAAACACAGACTACAAACTAGCGGCAACGGTTTTAGCTAAGCGATTGCAAAATGTTCTTCCAAAAATAATATCTCTTGATCAACAGGGATACATTAAAATAGATATATCGGCTATAATATTCGTCAGATTCAAGACATAAATGATTACACAGACTTACTGAATGAAGATGGTGCTATCCTATTTTTAGATTTCAAAAAGGTTTTTGATACAGTTGACTAGGGATTAATGCTAAAGACTTTAATAAAATTTGGCTTTAAAAATCTTTTGTAAAATGGATAAAAGTCCTGTACAACAATATATCTTCTTGTGTAACTAATAGTGGATGAAATCTGACTTTTTACAATATCAAGGGGTATTAGACAAGGATGTCCTTTGTCAGCTTTACTTTTTATCATCGTAGTAGAAATAATGGCAATTGTAACCATCGGGGCTAAACACACCAGAGTAATCAAACACACAACACTTTACAAAATTTACAACTTTAATTACAGTGATGAATACAAATATAAACAGCAAATAAGATGATTAAATGGAAATGTCTTAATAAAAGTCCTATTTGAAACACGTTACACTTTTCTTGAAAGTCCTATTCAAGTACGTTACACTTTTCTAAACGATAAGAAACAACTCGTTTAACTATAACAAAAAGACTGTCCTCGCCATTTAGATAAATATCTCCATAAAGGCTCTGGTATAACGGGGTTGGATATAAGCAGACCTTATGTCGACTGAACCAAAGGTGTTTCCTGTGTAAATGGGACGTAACAGGTCGGTCTTCTCCAGGAAAGTCATCAACTGGAGGCAATACACGTCTCAACCAATCCGGGCATTGTATCTTCCGGGGAAGAAAGCTTGATCAAGCTAAAGTAGAAACTTTACAACATCTCGCATGTCCACTCAAAATACTATGTGTGCCATTTAATAGTCAGGCTTTCTTAAATAATAAATCTTCCCGCCTATCTATAAACTCACTGGGAAATCATAACCTCCGTCCAGACATGAAATGCACGAACACAATTTATGTCGGTCAAAATAAGTTATAAATTGAGGTCCGTCATAGTGGTCTCAGTAAAATTGTTATACAACAAACAGAAATACGAACATATAACTTTCTTATTACTGAACCGAATTTAATGAAAAATACATAAAAATAAACGAAACTCAATACTATAAACAATGCTCTTACTTTTATAGGAAAAGTCTAGCACTTTTCACAATAATCAAAACTTTACAAAAACAATGATACAGTTGCTGTCACTATCATTATATTGAAATTGAGGCCCGTCTGTCAACTTTGTGACAGCAATAAAAATTCGTAAATGTCAGGATATCATAGGAATTATTGTTAAAAATAAAACAATTCATCATATAAAAATAACCCAGCTCGCAGATGACACCACTCTTTTTCTGAAAAATAAAACAGAAATCCCTATAGTAGTTCAACTTATTGATGAATTCGGTAAATATTCCGGTCTAAAATTAAACAAATTGAAAACAGAAGGCTTGTGGTTAAGAAAACTCAAGAATGAAACGTGCCCTAAGATATCTGATATAAAATTTACTTCTAGATATGTAAAAGCGTTAGGTGTATTTTTCGGAAATAACAAACAGGAATGCAATAAATTAAACTGGGAAGATAAAATACTTCAATGCCAATCACTTCTTTCAAATTGGAGCAAGAGACAACTGACATTGTATTGGAAAATTCTTGTAATTAAATCTATAGCTTTACCAAAATTTGTATACCTAATGCAAAATTTAGAAACGCCTAAAGAAATTATAAGCCAAATAAACGCACTATTTTTTTAATTTCTTTGGGTCATAAAGTTAATGGTGGTTTAGACATGATTGATGTAAACATATTTTCGAAAACAGTGAAAATCAAATGGGTTAAAAATTTTGTAACTGACAAAGTAAATATTCCGGTCTAAAATTAAACAAATTGAAAACAGAAGGCTTGTGGTTAAGAAAACTCAAGAATGAAACGTGCCCTAAGATATCTGATATAAAATTTACTTCTAGATATGTAAAAGCGTTAGGTGTATTTTTCGGAAATAACAAACAGGAATGCAATAAATTAAACTGGGAAGATAAAATACTTCAATGCCAATCACTTCTTTCAAATTGGAGCAAGAGACAACTGACATTGTATTGGAAAATTCTTGTAATTAAATCTATAGCTTTACCAAAATTTGTATACCTAATGCAAAATTTAGAAACGCCTAAAGAAATTATAAGCCAAATAAACGCACTATTTTTTAAATTTCTTTGGGTCATAAAGTTAATGGTGGTTTAGACATGATTGATGTAAACATATTTTCGAAAACAGTGAAAATCAAATGGGTTAAAAATTTTGTAACTGACAAAGCCAATTGGAAAATTATCCCTTCATTCTTCTTAAATCAATATGTAGACAATTTATTGATTTTCAGAATGAACTTAGACTCTTTGAAGTCTCTTCCGCTTTCGAAATTTTCACTACCAACCTTTTATAAATCTGTATTAAACGTGTGGTTTGAATTTAACAAAGACAAACGTAACAACAGCAAACTAGAGTCATTTCATGCAATAAGAAGTCAGCTCAATTGGGGAAATAGTTTCATTAAATATAAAGGAAAACGCTAAATATTTAAAGCCTGGATCGATTCCAAAATTCTTTTTATTGATGACCTACTGTCCGAGAAGGGGAAATTGACGTTAATCGAATGTTGTCTAAAATGCAAGCAAAATTGGATATCTGAAAGACACATAATTAAAAAAGCAATATCAAATACATGGAAAATCATTTTAAGATCTGAAGAGTCATATTTAACAAAAGTCAAGACTGACCTAGAATTATTAGTTGGGAATAGAAAACACTTTACAGATATCACTAATAAAAATATATACGACGAATTTTTGAAACGCATATCTGAACATCCATACATCCATAAATACTGGGAAACTTTATTTGGAAGTCGAATTAATTGGGATGCATTTTATTATATACTTAATAAAACTATAGAGGACGATAAAATGAAACAATTCGAGTACAAACTTATTCATCGTATTGTTGCTACAAATCTAAATATTTTTACTTGGAAAATTAGTGAAAACCCATTATGCTTTCATTGTAATTCCATAGAGGACAATGAGCATTTTTTCCTACACTGTGGTTATCTTTCTGATTTTTGGAAAATCATATACGAAGCTTTTAGAAAATGCGGAATTTCAAAATCATTTAGAAATATGCAAAGTAGTGTAATTGGTTATAAGATTGAACAAAAGGATTACCATGGTATCAATATATTACTTTGTTTAATATCATACTGCATTTATAAAACCTATTTCTTGAGTGATCGCCGAAAGAAATTCATAAATATGGTAAAAACACTATATAACGACATTTTAATAACAACTAAATACTTAGACAGTGTTAACAAGAAACAGCTTTTCTGTTAAAATTTTTGAAACAGTTGACAATTTTTTGTTAATAATCTTACACATTCATTTTAGAAGAAAATTAAGTAAACACGTATCATACATAAACGATTAGAACAATATTGTAATTATCTTCTTATACATAACCTAATCTTATTGTTATTGTAAATATGCACTGTTATAGTTAATAAACGAGTTGTCTTTTGACAATTCAAAAAAAAAAAAATACAAATATTGATGCCTAAATCGAAATAAGACATATATAATAGTCATTGACTGAACAAAAAGGCATATTTTCGACATTCAAAGTTTACACACTTTCAAACAAATGAACCTTTATTATTTTTAATTCATATTACACAAAGTGAATCGTGTATTAGGATTATATATAATTTGACTGTGGAATCCGGCTGATGGCATAATCCACATTTCAACATTACTGAGTTAAGGCTGAGCTTTTTGCCAAATATGCTCAACTTTCTTATTGTAGACACATTTTCAGAATGGAATTATTTATTTAGCTTAAACATACTAGGTCTTCTCCAGAAATAACTAATAATATATTTCTTCCTGATACAGTGTATCAGTATATAATTAAGAAATAATCTATGGCTTGGAGTGCTTTATCGAAATTGAAGCATTCCCTTGAGGTGAAGCCCGAGTGAATTATAACGCAGGCACATAACTGACGGGAAATGCTTCAATTTCGATAAAGCACTCCAAGCCATAGATTATTTCGATTCTTATATGCCGAATTTATAAAAACTGTCGTAACTACTACGGACCTTTTTTGAGTTCGGCGGTAATGTGTAAAATAGCATAAATAGTGGCTGTTGGAATTCACTCCCCTATTCGGGCAAACAGTCAAGATATCATACATAACTATATTATACAAACTTATTTTAGTTTAATCACCTAATGCATAAAAAATTTAAAAAAATCCCGACTGTGACATCATGCAGAAGACGTCAGATTCAGAACCTAACAAAGAAGACAATCGATTTAAAAGCGAACCGTTAATCTGCTCTGTACAATGTTTTAACGCGGAGTAATGACGTCAGTGTGATGACGTCAACGTTTTCATTCATTGTTTTGTCTCCCGGAATCAAAACATTGTATGACGCCTAATCCTGAATTTTCTTAGCCTTTTTAAAGGAAAACAAGGTGGAGGTATTCCAAGGCTTACTTGACGCAATCAAAAATTATATTTAAGTTCTTAAACACAAGTATTTCATGCGACTGATGTATTTATACAGATAGTATTTCTATTTCTATATATTATTTTCTTTTTCTACGCGGGAGTAAATTAGAAAAGTCGGAAGGAGCTACTTCCTTGTCTGAAACTCCGCCTTCTTTTCCGAGTGCTTTAATCATATTAATGCACTCGAATTGACTATAGAAATATACCATAGGCATATTAGAATACACATTCAAACAAAGAGTGATTTTCGTCTTCTTACACATTGCAAAAAGTACATATTCTTTCATCAAAATGTATAGTTTGTGGCTTATGCCATCGGCTGGATTCCACAGTCAAATTATGTGACGATAATAACAGTCGTGACAAAGCATTCCTTTATTTAGATATGCTCACATTTTCTATTTACGGATGAAGGCTAAAGTTTGTAACTACTTGCCTGAATCCATGATGCGACTATTCCATTTTTGTAGAAAAGTTATAATTTAGCCTCTGTTTTAATAAACTAAGGAAAACATCTTGATTACCAACATATTGTGACAACAATACTTCATAAAAGACTAAAAGCCTAATCCCGATAGCAATACTTTTAGCAAAGTGACCCATGATGTTTCATTTGGATGTATATCAGCATCTAACACTGACATATTATAAACAATTTTAACGTTCTGAATATCATCACTAATTAGTTGTTTCAATCAGAATTTGATAATTCTAAAATATCTGTTAACAATTAGCTTTCTTCTGCTGAGAACAACATAAACAAAGTCATTTTGCGAACTACGTTTTACGCACTTTTTTTCCCAATATAGTATGTGAACACGTTCTATGCTGTTTGCAATATGTAATCACCAAACCTCACAGCTGTAGTTAAGTATTGGTAAATTAAGTTTATCAAACAAATCTAATCTATGTTTAATGATTACTTCAGTTTATGTAAATAAGTAACTATTTAATTTGAAAATTGCTTTACTTGCTTTTTCTGCAAGTGTTAAATGTGCTTCGTGAAATAATCCGCCTTATGTAAAAACAATCCAAGGTAATTAAATGTCTTTACAATTTGTTTATTCTGTCCGTTATATAAAAAACTTAGATTTCTTGGTAGCATGCCTGCTTTCCTAAATATCATAACTTTTGTTTTATCTATATTTCCTTTTATTGCTATCTTTCATAGTTTTCAAACAAAATATCAAATCCATGTTGCGAATCTTCGGCCGAATCAGCAAAATTTACTATATAATCAACATATTATATAATAAAATCAATAATTTAGTCATGTAAATGTTATGTCTACCTTTCATTACAAAACAAAAACTATGTCATTCAAAAATAGGTAAAATAGAAAAGGAGATAAACATTCTCCTTGACGAAGACATAGCATGCAAGTTAACACATTACTTAATTCATTTATATGCTTAACTCTAGACTTAGTACTTCTATACATACTTCTAACAGCTTCTCTACCCCTTAACCCAGTTTTATTGATTCAAACATTAAATTTTCACGCACTACACGCACTACATAATTAAAAGCTTTACTGAAATTGGCAGAATTAGAACCATCGCCACAGCGCACTCACGGCTAAAAAATCATATAGAACATAGAAGGACACTTTCACCCTTTCTAAAACTTTGAAAACACTATAAAAGATCAATTCGCTGTGCAAACGGTTTTGAAAAGTTAAATATCTTGACTTTACAAATATATTAATGACTTTAAAATAATGAATTAGTCTGTTTGGGTGTTTTTGCAAGTAACTTGTATTTTATATGAAATAAAGAACAAACGCGCGAAGATGATCATTTTCTAAGTCAAATATCCAGTCACAGAAATAAGTTTTTGTACCTGTGCAAACGGATTCATAAAGCACAATAATTAAGCTTTTATATATATATATATATATATATATATATATATATATATATATATATATATATATATATATATATATATATATTATACATATCCTAAAATAATTAGATTGTCTGTTTTCGAATTGTTTTCATTTATTACACATTTTTTCATATCGCTTGGAAATTTGGAAATTGCCGAGCTGTTCCGATCATTTCCGTAACTTCGGAAAAATCTTACGAAGGAATGCACATAGCAGACGAATTTATGCGTGTATATTTTGGTATGTTAAAGGTCCATTACTAAGGCCAAATCAAATTTTTTTTTTAATCCTGAATTGTAACAGGCGTCTTCTCAGATGGAAATTATGACATACTGCATCGAATGTGACCATATTGTGTTGAAAATTTGAGTTTAACAAAAGAATTAATAAATCATATTTTGCATTTTCAAAAACGAAAGTATGTTTTCCAGTTTTCAAAAATCTTTGTGATGTCCCAAAAATCTCACAGAGAGAGGCTGTAAATAGGTTGTATATGAATAAGCATGCCTATTTTTAAATAAAATTGAAAGAATTTCACTTCCAATGATCTGCAACGTACATTTCTGACTGTTGACAACATACAATAAAGCGAAAGTAGGACAAAAAGACCACCAGGTCAATCTAAGGAAATAAAAAAAACATTCACTCGTTTTTCTGCAGCAGTATTTCAAACAGGGAAATACTCCACGCACGGCTATTGTACAGTTTTAGAAGCCAGTTTCAAATTGTATTTCCCTGTTACAATTCCAGAAAATTCAATTTGGTATTAGAAATGGACCTTTAATGTATGTCGGAAATACAATATGTTATGTAAAATACAAAATATAAGATTAAATGCACACTGACTATTTAAGCAGGAAAGCGAAGAACACATGACGCGAATTATAATGAAATAAAGCATAGAAATACTAAAAGGGCGGCGTGCGACGATCAATCTCAAATATGTAAAGAAATTATGTTTCCACGGTTTATAAAGCATTATTACCTTGCATGCATTATCATATTCTTGATAACTGGTAAGTGGCATACATGAACATTTATGCAACTTGAACTAGGTGTGTCAGAAAATTAAATTGCATCCCTGTTTTCTTACTAAGCATTTAGCTTAACCGGTCATTGTCATTGTAAACTTGAAGATTGCTATTTGTTGTAATAGCTTTTGAAATATTACTGAAACACTGACAGGTGTTAGTAAGATTTCTCAGGTGTCAGTTTATGCTATGCATATGAGAAAGACTTAAATATACATGTAAAGATCACAGTTGTAATATTCCGATACAGCCAAAGACAAACCGAATTAAATTTCAAAATTTTGTTTAAAACAGATCTTCAAATTTAATGCATTTATAAATATGTTACGGTCACTTTCTAAATTACATAGGATTAACAAATGCATTGGCACTTTTACGAGGTGCTGAACAATGCCCCAGGCCCCGCTCAAATAATATGTATTGACTTAGATGTCATTGCAAAACAATCCTTAAGCGAGCTAACTTAGTATGATTTAGACCCGTATTGCACCACATCCTCGGGGTGTTAATGTAACCCGCGTTAATTGCATTGTATTGATATGCTGTACTCCAAATTAAAATTTGAAAAGCCAGGAAGTTAAATAGACTGAAGTTTTGCCCTTAAGGTAGTACACAACTAATAAAAACCTCCATTTGAAACTCTTCAATTTTAATGAGCTAGCCTAGGTTGTTAAGCATTGGACTGAAGATCTTTTGAGGTTTTTGGGGGCGTAGGTTCAAATTTTTTTTTTACTTTTTCTTCTTTGATTTCATTATTTTGCACTTTTCTTCATATGTTTATATTGTTTTTAGACTAAAAAGAAATCAATTATTTTTTTACGAATTAATATTAGCTTATTTGAAGATTTTATTACTTGTAGACAGGTCTAAAATTGTCGATGAAGATTTTCAGAATCAAATTATTTTAAGTAGAGACGGTAAAACATTGTGAATTTTTGGCATGCTGTTCCCAAAATGTTATAAATAATTTTTAATATACAAAAAGACATGCCCCATTTCTAGAAAATGTTGATTTTTCCTAAAAACTTTGATGTTTAAAATTGAACATGGCCAAAACGTACATGAAAATTGTAATACTATCTGATTATTTCATAAAAGTTTTATAAAACTTGTCGATTATATAGTAAATGGTGTGTAATTTCTGAAAGAAAACATAGTTCTTGTTACTCTGATACCAAATCTGTACCAAAGTTTTGAATAATAAATGAAATACGCGTATTTTCTTATCTCTTGTGTGATGTCATTTTATAGATAATTCCAAAATGGGGGTAGGATTATTCAAATTCCTGTAACTTTTTGTTTTCACGGTAAAATTCTTTTAAAATTTGTTTTTAAATCCAGGAAATGATACAGATTAAGAAAATATTAAGCCTATAATGATTTGAATAGGTGCCCATTAGGGGTCTACTACCTTAAGACTAAAAAACTAATATATTTAGTTTTGCTATTTTACAGCTTGAAACTTTTATGAAGAATAAATGGTCATATACTTATTTACAAATCAAGCAAATTATATTTGAAGACCTAAACATTAAACTACACATTATATAAATCGATGATTAAGAACTTTTACTTAAATGGTTATGGATTTAATGGCAAATACCTTTTTTATCTTTATTTTAAATAACCAATACATTTCAACCAACAAGAAATGAAACATGTAGTTTTACTTGTTATGTCAGTAAATGTGGTTTCTCACAATGGGAGAAAATGAAATTGCTTTCAAAAAATATTTTGTTGTTTCCTTTTATGGATGCAAAAATAAGATATTTTTGCGCTAGCTTTAGCAATTCTGCAACATATTTGTTACAAAATACCAAATAGCCCCAGGCTGAAATAATGTGCACTTGTGGGATAATCCGAGGATTTCCGTTCATTTCCGGATGCATACGAATTCAGTGTCAGCTTCGGTGAACGATAGCAAAATCCGATATCGATTTTTCAAATGAAATCTATGATGGGTCTAATTCTGCCATATGAACAAAGAGAGTTTTCCAAATATTTATGTGTAATTAGACCATGTAGAACAAAAATCCAGCTTGTGCTTGTATATAAACATGGTAACTCTCAGCCTAGTTTGTAAGTCTGTTGTGAATTATTCTCGTAAACGCTTAAAAGAGTTATTCCTCTAAACTTGTTAGGATCATTTGACTACTCTTTTTGTATAATAGTATTATATACCCCTCCTACGGAAAATAACCTGTGTCAAATATTTTATTAAATAACACATACAAAACAGAAACAATATACATTTAATGTTTACCATGTATTAACTATTTGTTTAATAAACCATCGGGTCCGCTAGATCACCTAGACTTAAGCTGAGCATGGCATTGTATATTTCATTTTCACTTATCAATATATCTTATTCTGTAAACATAATTTGAAATTCACCTTTTAAGTATCGCTCACTAAAATACAAAATATATTCGCCAGGATTAAAAAAGTTGTCATTTTGGGTTATTTACAGCATTAAAATATTGTTCAAAAGAAGTTAATGACACAACCCGGAGGCAGACTTCAACATATTCCAAAACAAATTTTCATTTTTAAAACATCATATTTTCAGATTATTTGTTTTTTCGGTATCAATTTGATGTTTACAATTTTAATCCCATTTTTAAAAGCTTAGGATAGTGTGTCTACATAAATGTGAAATATTGCACAGCACTCGTTTTTGTTCCGGTGTCACATTCCAGGCGCCTTTTCCGCACAGCCATAAAGTCTCAAGATCACTTTGACATGTATTGAAAAATAAATTTACTGATTGGATAATGATAGAACCACGTTCTGTTCACTTTACAGAAAAGGCATTCTGGGGTTTGACAATGAAGAAATTTAAACAGAAACTAATACTTCACCATAACTTTGCAAATGGACTACCTTTTAACATAAAAAAATCCCCATTGATATGTGTGCTTGAAATGTGATTTTTGGCATTTTTCAAGTTTGTTTGTATTCATAGTGGGTATTTCTGTAATTGTATTGCTTTGATTATTGTCAACAAGTACTCAAGTTTTTTTTAATTTTCGAAGAAAAATGTTGTTGTGACTATTTTTAATATTCATCTACTTTATGGGGCATTTTCTGTTAGGGTCATGTGTAAAAATGTCTGTAAAGTTTTTGAAATAGATTCTTATCAAAATGTATAAAAGAAATAATACAAAAACAATATTAGAAATATCACACAATATTGCAAAAGATGCAATTCGTAATGGTAAAATTAATTATATTTAAGGGCGTGACATTTACCTTGAAATCTTTTTTTTCACCACTTGAAATTTTGGAACCTTGTTGTCTCTGAATCTAACATGTTGGTTATACTGAAAAAAAGTTTCATGTCTGTTTAATAATAAATGTTTTCCAACTAAAGCATATTTTTGAGTTAGGATGACTGTATTCAAACAATGTTGACATATGACTTTAAAGTCGTTTATTTACGAAAATGTTGCTGGAAAGCATTCTCGTACTTTTTGCATATTTTTACATTATTAAAAGAAATACTTTATTTGTAACGTGCACTTGTCGATAAAAATAGCTAAGTATTTTTTGTAGAATCATTCATTTATCTAAACTACTTTTAACATCAAATGTACCAGATGCATCTGACTGACTGACTAATGGGAGCTATTTACCCTCGCTACCGGTCGTAGACATATGACCGAGCGTGGCTTATACTTTTATTGGGCACTAATTGTTTATGATGTTCAAGTCCCGAACAACCAGATGCATCCGTCAAAACCTTTCAAATATATCTACGTGCACACACATGAGGGCATGTGTTAATAAGTAGCATTTTAAAAGGCATGTATACTATTTCATTTCGTGATCTCCCCCGTGGTGGATTGGTTACGTTCATAAATTCAGGGTGAAGCACGAGTTGAACTACCATCCATGTTCACTTATTTGAAGAAGATTCGTAGGCGTACAGAATATGTCATTCCTCGAAACGATGGTTAGGTAAACTGCTTGCTCAAGTTATAAATAACGGAAATACTGTTGAAACAGGGCGTTAAAACGCAATGACAAGAGACACTATAAAATTCTATAAAAACAAATCGGCAGCATAAATCCTTGGAAACCCATTAAACGGATGTCTGAAAGAACGTCAGTTTTCTTGCTTTATTTCGTAAAAAAGTTTTTTATTAGAACACTCTAAAGTGTATGAAAAATAACAAAACTCATACAATTTAGAAACTAAACCTGTAAGCACGATATAAGGTATGATGATCACGATCAAAACAAGATTTATTTCAAAGAAATGCTACCTAAAATTGCATGTCTGTCAACGAATGTATTAGCCAATGGAATGTTAGTCGGCTCTAACCAACATCCGTCCCGTGTTGTATCATACATGTGTAAGATTGTTCTGATAATAGTTAATTAATTGTCGATTTGGTACCTGGCGTAAGGTCAATTGTGCTCCTGGGACTTTTAAGAGCATTTTTTGGCTATTTTACTCCAGTAACTAAAGTAACGAGAATTCATAGTCGAATAACTCGGGTAACTGCAAAAGCTTCACACAGTCATGTTGAATGTTCACAAACTTACCTTTAACTTGCTATTAAACGTTTTATAAAAGTCCCAAACCTGGCTCCTACTATCTTATGTGCATAGTGGACACATCCCAGGAACAGAAGTCCACCCCCGTTGTCGAGTGGCCAGCGTCGCTGACTTGAAATCACTTAAACCATTCATTGATTGAGGGTTATGGGTTCGAGGCTTTTTCTCCGCAACCACTGCTTGGAATTCAGTGAATCCTCGCCAAAATATTAAGTATCAAGCCTAGTTGTGCATCTCTTCGGCATGTTGTTATCAAATGATTTTTCATTGAATAAGTGCTCTTTGTTTGTTTTCATACTTGTAGTGTACATATAAATGTTTGACCATGCTATTTCTCACTAACCTCAAATGGGAATTCAGTGAAACCTGTAAGGAGTGTTCAGTACCATGTATACGTCCAGTGTCACTTAAATAATTCTATAATTATGTCTTCTCCCATATAACTGGGATGAGATATATCTTTACGTCTCCCCAATATAATGGGTGAGAGACAAATTGTTTTTGGTCGAGTTGTCCGTCCTTCGGTCTGTCCGTTGGTCCGTCCGACTATCGTGTTCGCTCCATATCTCTTGAACCCCTTGAAGGATTTTTGAATAACTGACCACAAATGTTCACCATATTGAGACGATGTACAGAGCGCATGTTACAACCACCTTAAGTAAAGGTCAAGGTCACTAAAAAAAGGAAAATGGTTTCCATTCAATAACTAGAGTCAGATGTGACCAATTGCAATGAAACTTGGTGTGTAGGTAGATTGCTTGGAGAGTAAGTTTTGGATTGCATCGCGGGTCACCAGGGTCAAGGTCAATGTCAAGGTCATTTTAAAAGAAATGTTTTAAACAAACTATTTGGGGGAGGTCACTTTTACTTAAAATAGTTGTTTGTGTTATTTAAAAATCCTGTTTCAGTATTACAATTATTGACAAACTGCCATCGGGCAGACATACGTTTTTCTGGCACAAAAACAACCGTCTAGTTAGTTATTGTGTTCTGGTGTTTTCTTACATAAAGTGTACACAAATATTTGTCCGCCCTATTGCTTAGCAACCATTAGTTTTAACTCAATGTAAATGTATGGGAGTGGTTATTATCCAGCTAAACTGTGTATATTGTTGGCATATTTCGTCATGATAAATTCATTGAGTTATTGTCAGCAAGTAACACTTGGATATAATTCATTGTGATTATTGCCATAATACAATAATGTATACATATATTGTATAATAAGATGTATCTAGGGCACGCTATTTCTCAGCAATCACTCCCTGGAAGTTATTGAAATTTCACATGATTGAATGATAAGTATAAAGCTTCATTGAGAATGTCGCCGGCAGATTATGTTGGGATAATTCTTTTCTAGAATTTCTTGAAACATTTTACATGCTCATATTCTCCGTAAAGCAACCTCAACTATCAGCGTGCAGTGTCTTATCAATTTTACGGTTGGAGCTGCTAGCAAAATTGTCTAGTAACACTGTTAACGTGGTAGCTAAGGAAATGCGTCGCCTTTTGTAATATTTTGTCATATTATTGATGAACAACACCTGCAATGTACTGATCGTAAATCGTTCCAATACAGCATTCATATCTGTTTCAAACAGCCCTTCCACCTGAAGCACACCTTTTGAACAAAGAACTGCATTTTGTGTCAATTAGCCATGCCATTTAGAGCAGACTGTTCCCTATAAGGACGGATGTCTTCAGAACCAGAGTTCTAAAATCGGCACTATGACATACCTAGTCATATAACCAAATTACTGCAACAACAACTTTTTGTTTAAAAAAAAAAACTGCTTCTTACACAGTCCCAGCTTTAAGGAAATTTCCATGTTGTACAGACATCTGTACGATTTGGAGCAGATCATGTAAAGGTGGCGTCGTTATGCATTTAGTGGGCAGCTTTATTTCCCACCCAACGTAATGGTTTCATTACTGTTTATCTTTGAGAAAATAGTAAAATGAGGGTTTTCATTGTTTGTCAAATAATACTTTCAACTAAATATATCAATGAGAAATAGAAAGTCTCTTGTCGCTCAGCATTTGTTACAAGGTTCCATAAACACTGGCATAGAATTAAATAAAACTCGGCAACATAAGTTAAATATCTTGACAAATTTTGTCTTTTTGACATGTGTATTGTCTTGTTAATCGTTCTCAGACTTCCATGTATACATGTATGTTCTTGTTGCAGTTTACATGTGCACGACAAATTAGGTCGAATAATGTTTGTCTCGTTTTTATTGCTTTTAAATTCAAAGCTCGCGCTATAAATAAACCGCAGTATTTAAAGTGATATTATAAAAGGCAAGACATGTTTGCTGTCTACAATCGATAAGAAAACGAAAACAATAACTTAAACACAATTTCTACTTTATGCTCTTCAGTGAAATACATGTACTGAAATATGTCAGTGAAGTAAAGTTCTATATTTCACTCTTTCAAAGCAGTAAGAACATCATTTATTTTTACTGTTTTTGAGAAAAACTGCCAAAACTACTTTCTTTCCCTTTCATTTTCCAACCTGTATCACTTCCTTTCTTTTTTCACTTTTGTTTACTAAATTTGGTTTTAATTAAACTGCTCTTATAGCAGTAACATTTACTATAAATATGATATATTGAAGAAAACATCACCATTAAATATTTTGTGGAATTTTATTTCATCTTGTGAGCTTCGAAAATAGTATTTGCCACTCGTGAGAATACTAATTTCAAAGCTCACTTGATAAAATAGAATTACATCTTATACAAAAAACAAACAAATATCCTCTATGTATCAGTAATTTAATTATTCTGTCGGAGCAAATCCAATGATACCAAACCAAGGGTGGATTGAATGATATTGATTAGCTCTATGTATTAGGTGCGTTACAAAAGTAGAAGTCAAGATGTTGTTTATATTTGATGCAAATAAATGATATTTTAACCTCAACAGAAGCCACTAACTCGTTTCAGATGATCGTTTCCATAGCAACACCAGATAAGGTATCACGGAGCACTTTAAACTTTTTGAAATAAGAACTCGAGCATCCTTAATGAGATCTGTCTTTGACAGACAGTAAATGCCATTTTCAATGGAAACAATCTATGTATATTCATTCATTTCACTTGTTACTATAGCATGTTCATTATACTTGTATACGAGTATAAAACAGTGAGTAATGGCTTTTTTAAAATTGTCGTGGTTGTTGAATAAGTTTGATGCCCGCTCAAACCGCTTTCTGATCATTTTTACAGGCGAGCAGTTTGTCTTACCATCGTTCCTGGGAAAGAACCAGTACTAGCTAGATTCCTACTCATAAATAACTGCCAACTTTCTCACATAAAGAGACATGGTACGAGCATTACTCAAACCAATGATCCCCAATCTATGAGAGGTTACAGTGACTTCAAGTCAGCGAATCCAACCATACGACCACGGTGGTGGACGAAACTTATGGTAGTCACTTTAAACAGAATATCACTATTAAATCTAAGCTTAATATCACTCGATACTGTCGTACAACTAGGTTGAATACATTTTGTAAAAGGTATTATCTCGCAGAAGTAAATTAAGCCTTTTCGTTTATAGTACCAATTTTATACATTACTTTTCACTTTTACAGATAAAAAATATTCGAATGGAGCAATCTGTTCATAATTGTGTAAACATTATCAGAAAATGTTAAATCAACGTCCTAATTATTTTATATAAACAAACAAAATCCAATTTTGAAGTGTAGTTTTGTCTGCAACGCCCCAACTGTGTTTTCTGTTGGTTTCCTGAATAAAAGAGATAAGCTAATAAGAAACCAAAAGACGACAGTCATAGACTTTCACTTAAAACAAAATTTTGCTGCTTTTTACATTTTACATAGTATTTATATCACAATTGAAAAGCAACAGTATTCCTTTTATTATATATCTTTGACGGATGTCATGTGAAACACTAATTTGTTTTTTTTAAACAAAAGCACTAAAAGCTAAATACAAAATTTTGTATATCATCTCAATGCTTTTTAGATTGCGAAAAAGCAGTTTATTTATTGCTGGCCGCAACAGCGGCCCGCTATATTTAATACGTGGTGAGTAAAGATAGCACTAGATCGAATATATGCGTCTCTCTTCATTGAATTACGATACTTTAAGATGAAAACTGTAAACACAGTCTGTTATTTTGGAAATGCAAGAGTTGTCGTTTGTTATTGAGTTGTCGTTCGTTTCATAGAGAAAGCGCGTTTCACTTTTCAGGCGCCATCTACGCTGAGAAAAATGGAAATATGATTTCTTTTTTCCCCTTATACCGCTTTTGACATTAAAATAACGAAGCACATTCGACTGAATAATCCTCGATTCCCTTTTGAATTATATACAATCTTATATTAGCTTATTTTTTCCCTCATCATTGTAGTCAGTCTCCGTGGTATAATAAAAAAAATAATGATTAAAATCTGCATTCATGTTAAACTTATATGGATAATGGTAATAGAAATTAAAGACATACAAGGAACGGTCTATAGAGTATTCCTAGACATACTGTATTTATATAATATTCGATAACAGTAAAGTTTCGATACTACAGGTCAGTCAGTAGATGTGGTGACGTGTTTTGTTTGTTTCTCTTTAAATGTGACATAAAAAAGCAATATGAAGACAATAAAACCAAATTTTACTGTAGTAATGTGGATCTACTTTTCAATGTTTAGCGTATGAATATTATATGCATATGACTATGTACCTACACGTTGGACAGCTATAATACCGCTGATTTCATCTGATACATGATGTTGTATGTTTCTAAACAAATACTAAAGAAAACTCTGTGGTTTCACATTCACATGCAAATATCTCGATATGGTCGATTTTTAGTTCATGTACTAGTGAAAATTTATCTTAACATTCAAAATAATAAATCGAATCAATAATTCTATTCTCTAATCTATAAATAAGCACCATTAAATTGGTCCAGAGCACGATTAACGAAGCACACGCGTTTTTATGATTTGTGATTTTCATTGTACGTGTAATAAAACAGGAATGGACTCTTTAGGAATGGATATGATAGGATGATCGATAATGCCTTAAAACCACAAACGAGACGACATTTATATCGTATTACATGCACTCGTCATGAATAGTTTGGGCCAATAACAGTTCAACATTTAAAACATATATCGCAAGTCTTGTCCTTTTCTGCTATTATTGACGAAGAATGTTTGAAAAGTAGCTTGATACCTGCATTCTTAAAAGCACGTCATTGTTTCCGAAATGTTACAAATTTTGTATCAAAATTCTGGCTCTTGTTAAAAATCATTAAATTAAATGTGTTTCATTAGGTAGCTAAATAAACTTGAAAACTTAATACTAAAGTATGAAACATGCCGTGTAAAAAAGCCTTCTTACCTGCACTACTTAACATGTCAATAACCACCATAGCCTCCACCACCGCCACCACCATGGCCACCATGATGACCACCGCCATAACCACTGCTATAACCACTACGAAAGCCACCGCCACCGCCACCGCCACCACCATGACCGCCATGAAAACCACCTCTACCGCCACCACCGTGGCCGCCATGATGGCTACCGCCGAAACCACTGCTATAACCACTACGAAAGCCACCGCCACCGCCACCACCATGACCGCCATGAAAGCCACCTCCACCACCACCACCGTAGCCGCCACCAGGGCCACCGCCATAACCACTGCTATAACCGCCTCCAAAGCGACCTCCACCACCTCCACCACCACCACCGTAGCCGCCATCAGGGCCACCGCCATAACCACTGCTATAACCGCCTCGAATGCCACCTCTACCTCCACCTCCTCCACCATGATGTCCACCGCCATGACCACCGCTATAGCCACCAGGATGGCCACCGCCATGACCATAAAATCCACTACTACGCCCGCCCTGGGCATCACTTGGTGTGAATATACACACTAAAAGCCCGAAGGCAATTAGGACAGCAATTCGTTGGATCTTCATTTTTCTCTAAAATGTTGAGGAAATCATAATGTATAGCTAATTTCAGATCACTAAAGGCGTTGATATCTTGGTACTTTACAAACGTGCAAAGAATCTTGGAAATTTTTTGACGAGGTAAGGAATTGAGATGGAGAAATTTAGACTTCTGTTAATAAAAGGACGTACGTTTACCTTGGTATAATCATAATTCTATAGGTATTTTGTTACAGTCTCTATGTTAGGCTTACTACAGAAAAGACAACAGAAGGAATTAATCTACACTACTTCAAGAGTTATGGGACCTAAAATGCAAGCAAAAGAGTAATAACTATAACATAGTTTATTGCTAAATGAATCAATGGTAGGTTTATATCACGGGTATTTGTCGTCGTCTGTCCTCATGAACAATGATTGTATGCAATAAAATCGACAAGTAAGCGTTGCTTTAGTATGTACACATGATGATTGCTCCTTTGATTGTCTTCCGACTATCTTCCGATAGTTTTAATGCTCTTCATCACGATTCTCTTATAAAGTTAATAAAACTGTAACAAATGAAACGTTTTGTCCTTAAATTATGTTACACCTTCTTCAACGGTTGCTTCTTGAACATAAATAGGTTGCAAATGTAAAATGCTCAAGACAAATAATCTTTTTTTTCAATAAATGCCTTGTTCTAAAAGAATGTTTTAGAAATCTTGACTTTATGTTGATAGAATGATTTATTACTGTTAGAATAATGATCAACTTTGTTCTAACTGCTCTAAACTATTGTCGACGTATACCTTCCATTCGTGTTCATGTCGTTCCTTCAAGAGTTGTTAAAAACGTATTTTCAGATTTCGCAATAATATTGAAAACTAGAGCCCACGGTCTGTCGACAGTTACGGACTGAAAGGAATAGGGTAATGCAGGCGACACATCGTCCCAATGAGGTGAATAATTGTCAGATGCATGTGGAAGTTACAGCCCGGACATGGTCTCAAGTGCCCATTTTCATTACTAATCTCTAATAAGGCAGACCTTGACCTATGAGATACCGACATTGATCTTGCGCACTGCACGCAGTTCCACTGCGGTAAGCAACTGTACCAAGTCAATTCAAAATCATTAACTGCACTAGAAAGATACAGCCCGGACAGTCAGGCTCCTCTTAACGGACAAACAAACGGACCCACACACGCACGAACACTGAACCTTCAAAGTGAAGACCATGCCGAGCCACAGCCAGCGGTCTCGGCAATACAATACTGCCTTGTATAAAGGAGATGTACTTTCGATTTAAAAAGAAACTGTCGGCATGTTTTGGGACAAATAAGGTCAATTGCACGGGCAAATGTTCATCTTTACTGTATGTGCTTTTTCGTAATCCTAATTGTAAAATAATTCGACTTACACTATTGTTGTGTTTCTAATTGAATGTTTCAACGCAACACAAGTATATTGTTCAAAATGGTGTCTTCCGGTTATAAAATTTGAAATGACTGTAGAGGGTAAATTGCGGTATTAAGTTGCGACTCATTTGCTTTAAAAAAAAGATGTAGAGAGTGACGTAAATAAATATCGGCGAATTACGTTGATAAGTGTTTTAGCTACAGTTTTTACAATTGATATTAACAGATTGGTTTGAAAAATATGATATGATATCAAACGCTCAGTTTGGATTTAGAAAATAATTTTCTACCATAGATGCAATTTTCAGTCCTCAGTAATGTAACACATAATGTGATTCGAAATTTATGCAACATTTGTATACATGAGTAAGTGCTCCGACAGCGTATATACAAATGCTTTATGGTACACAATAAACAAGTTAGGAATTTCAGGAAACATGTTACGTTTTATACGTTTCATGCAAGAGCATGAGAAATGTCATGTACGTGACTGTAATACATATTTAGATTTCATTGAATTATCAGTTGGTTTAAAACAAGGTGAGTTGTGGTCTCTTCTCTTATATACTATTTTTATAGACTTAGAAATATGCTTAGGATCCAGACCCGGTAGTTGATTTGACATAAATACTTTGACACTGATGCTTTTTTGCAGACAAAATTAATTAAAATCACTGTTTACTGTGACCGTTGGGGTCTAAAAGTAAATGACCAGAAATCAAAATTCGTGCTTTTTGACGTTCAGGTCAGTTGCGTCGAAATGAAGGCTGATTCAGTATTGGAAACTGTCGACAATTTTAATAACCTTGGTGAAGATTTTGGTTTGAATAGAAATTTTAGTATGACCAAGCAAGTGTTAGCTGGGAAGGCACTTAAAGCCATGAATATATTATTGTATAATGTAAATCGGTTTGATTTTAAAGTCCCAAGAATCAAGTTTACCAATAGCTCTCTTTTTACCAAAACAGATGTCTTACTGACAGAAATGACCTTATTTGTACCAAGAACAGTCCTAATTTTACTTTTTAAATGGATAAGTACATCTTAGAAACAAAGCACAGTATTTATTTCAATGATATTGCAAACAATTTTAAAAACGCTTTCTGGCAACTCCTTTTCTTAAAAAAAACATATAGAATGATAAAGAAATGCATATGTCAACATTGTTTAAGAGTAAATAGATCATGGTTCTATCATTATCCTATCAATAACTTAATGTTACTATATACGTAATTGAAAGAGAACCTGGGTATCTTAACATAAAATACAATGTGAATTATTCGTCTATATTAAATAACTCTGCGGAAGTTTGGGGTTACATGAACACGCATACAACTCAAATTTATGTAAGAATACTGTGTTTCAAACATTCAGTCACTAATTAGCATATCATAAATCACGGTATTATGTTGCGACTCATTTACTTGAAATATTGAAAATAAACTCCGGCTGAATATAGAAATGTTTAGATGGTTGAAACGTGTTCTAGGGAAGGGAGGCGTGATAGCTTCTTTATGTTCAACAGAGTTAATTTCAAAATCTTACCTTGCGTTCAAGGCTGTCACAGCGACTAAAATATCCTTCTCTTTGATCAAACTAGACTGGTGCACCTTATATATAAGGCAAATCATTTAAAAATATATTTAAAAAAAAAACGAAAAAAGCAAATTTATTAATTATTGATTAATTATAAATGCTTTCGTAAAACGATTAAATAACAATCATATCCATCTTTTGAGCTAATAACAGATTTATTTAATGTGCGTCAGACTGCAGCCGAATCAGTTCAGAAACATCCATTGGGTTATTGGTATTTCAAAGTTAAATGTAAAGGTTTAATCAGTATGCTTTTGAATTTTTCTTAATTGTGAGGTTTCCTTCTTATGCGAGTCACGTCTTAAATGCATCATTTGCATTTTTTAACTTACAATTGCATGTTTCAAACGACGCTTTTAGAATGTATCGATATGCTTTCATTTTTTTGACAGTTTTTGCTAAACAAAATACGCGATGAAGTATAATAAACTTTTTACACTATTGTTTTAACTTGTGTGAAATCGTCTGCTTAATTGGCAAAGTTCAAAATACCTGAACAGAAACACCATTGATGAATGTTTGTTTTGTTAGATCACCTGGTACAAAGTGCTCATGGTGAGCTATTGTGGCATAGCGTTGTCCGTCGTCCGTCGACGTGTGGCGTGCATCGTAAATAGCTGCTTCAAACGACATCTCCTTAATCACTGAGTCAGTTTCAACCAAACTTCACATATTGTTGCTAAGATACTGCTCTACCAAAACTGAGCACAGAACTCTCTATTATCTCAATAATTTGGAATTATGCAGACCTGAACATGTTTTGCATATGTTTTCTATTCATTCAAGTTAGCGATATAGGGCCACAAGGCCATCTTGTATCGCTAATGTGACGAATGTAAATTAAAGATAAAAACTGAAACGTTAAAATCCTGAGGACTTGTCTATGTACAGACGAAACTAAAAAAAGGTTTTAAAATGGAATGAACAACGTTTTACGTGCTGATTTGTAGGACGTCAAAGTGGCATCATTTTGTGCCACATAACGTGTAATAAAGATCCGCTTAGAGAATAGCCCACTGTAAAGAATCAGTCTTTTAATACATTTTTAAAGGCGTTTTCATAATCTTTTCGAAGTATACTGTTCAGACACTGGAAAATAGCCGAATCGAGATTTTTGCGCGTTCGGTATTTTCTTCCAGCAAGATGATTTTTGAGCCTCAAAAATAGGAACAAGAGCTGTCCCTCACTAGTGACGAATGTCCCCGAAAGAGGATCCTCACAGTCTTTGTCCTCTCCATGTGCTAAAAAATGTGCTATGTAATTTTAAAATCCTTCCATACATGACAGAGTTACCATTCATACAGTACACTCAACAGGTTTAGAAACGCAAAAGTGGCAAAATATTTATTTTAACAATGTTATCGTGTTTCAAATTTATTCAAATTTCATACACAACAAAAACAATATAAAATTGAATTCTTGTAAAAGTTTCAATAATTCATCGCAAAAAATGACTTAAATAGAAATAAAAACAATAGCATCATTCAAATAAAAATGTTCAACAGGGGAAATATTTGCGTTTCTCAACCTGTTAAGTGTATTCCATTACTTTTAAACACTTAGTGTGACATTGACCTTTGAGGTTACTTGCAGACAACATTTTGTCTTGATGTGCTGAACATTTGTTATTTTAAATCAATTAATGCATGACATATTTACAATCCGGACACAAAATGCATATATACAGGATTCCATTACCTATAAACTCTAAGTGTTACCTTGACCTTTGATGTAGCAACGTAGGTCTTGCACGCGACACGTTGTCCTGATGTGCTAGACATTCATGCCAAGTTATTTTAAAATCCATCAATGCATGACAAAGTTTCAGTCCGGACACGAATGTGTGCATATATGCATATATAGAGGAATCCATTACCTTCAAACTCTAGGTTTGACCTTGACCTTTGAGGTAGGGACGTGGGTTACTTTAAAATTCTTCAATGCATGACAAAGTTACAGTCCGGACACGAATGTGTGCATATATTCATATATAGAGGATTCCATCACCTTCAAACTCTAAGTGTGACCTTAACCTTTTAGGTAGGGACGTGGATTTTGCACGCGACACGTTGTCTTGATGTGCTAGACATTTGTGCCAAGTTATTTTAAAATCCTTCAATGCATGACAAAGTTACAGTCCGGACACGAATGTATACGTGGAGACGCCGTCCTGATGTGCTAGTCAATCATACCAAGTTATTTTAAAATCCATCAATGCATGACAAAGTTACAGTCCGGACACGAATGTGTGCATAATCTTTTATATGCATATATAGAGGAATCGATTACTTTCAAACTCTAAGTGTGACCTTGACCTTTGAGGTAGGGACGTGGGTTATTTTAAAATTCTTCAATGCATGACAAAGTAACAGTCCGGACACAAATGTGTGCATATATGCATATATAGAGGATTTCATTACCTTCAAACTCTAAGTATGACCTTAACCTTTGAGGTAGGAACGTGGATTTTGCACGCGACACGTTGTCTTGATGTGCTAGATATTTGTGCCAAGTTATTTTAAAATCCTTCAATGCGTGACAAAGTTACAGTCCGGACACGAATGTATACGTGGAGACGCCGTCCTGATGTGCTAGTCAATCATACCAAGTTATTTTAAAATCCATCAATGCATGACAAAGTTACAGTCCGGACACGAATGTGTGCATAATCTTTTATATGCATATATAGAGGAATCGATTACTTTCAAACTCTAAGTGTGACCTTGACCTTTGAGGTAGGGACGTGGGTTATTTTAAAATTCTTCAATGCATGACAAAGTAACAGTCCGGACACAAATGTGTGCATATATGCATATATAGAGGATTTCATTACCTTCAAACTCTAAGTATGACCTTAACCTTTGAGGTAGGAACGTGGATTTTGCACGCGACACATCGTCTTGATGTGCTAGACATTTGTGCCAAGTTATTTTAAAATCTTTCAATGCGTGACAAAGTTACAGTCCGGACACGAATGTATACGTGGGGACACACAGAGGGACGCAAGATCTGGCGAATAAGGAGGGTGAGGAAGCTCGACAACCTTTTGCTGTTTCAGATATTTGCGTACAATGGCCGCTTTGTGTGACGAAGCATTGTCATGCAACAACCTGACATCACGGAGACCAGTAGCTGGTCGACGGTTTGCGAAATATTTTTTTAAAATTTATGATGGACCTTGCCTTTATAAAACTTGGCATTGACAGATTCACCCTTTCGCACGGAAATTTGAATAGCAGGACATTGATTTGTAAAGAAGATTACATGCATTACCTTTTAGACGCTCATTGTGTGTTTTGCTATGCAAGGTCTTTGGCTTCCTTTGGTTGCCCATATTTTGTTCTGTTACTTTTGCTTGGGTTCATAAAAGTGAACCCACGTCTCAACGCCAGTGATGATATTTGCAAAAGATCGATTGTTGTACCGGAGCAAGTTTTTGCTCTTTTGTAAGGAGATGGGGTATCCATTTGGCACTTATCCTTCTGTACACAAGTAGACAGTGTTAATCGGGCTATTGTCAAAGCTAGACTTAACGGATTTAAACAAACATGTATTGTATCAATGGAGAGCTTACACAACCCTCCACGCGATGCATGTACCTATTTCGTGCAAATTGTGGTTAAAGGTCCAATACTAAGGAAAGCGAAAATTCAAATATACTTAAAAATACACAGAAATGCGTTATTTTTAAAAAAAATGAAAGTTGGTATGTAGAAATTCTAAATAAACCACAGTACATGTACAATTATTTTTCTATGCATTATGAAGAAAGTTAAAAGACCTGGGTGGTCATTTTGTCAAATCACTGAGATTTCAACATAATACACATACTTTTCTTCGTGTTCCAAACACTTTCTGTAAATTTTAACCTGTAAATCTTTATTATTTAGTGTCTTGCATAAGGTAATGCACTTGCCATTGAAATAATTGTCACTTAATTTTTGCTTAGTAGTGGACCTTTAAAAGCGATATATTGGCCTAGTTCATATTTGAACATCCCTCGTATCTGGTCGTGTTAGAATCTTAATTTCTTTCCGTCATCGCTATCGTCTTATGACCAATTCTATGTAGTTTGAAAGATCAGTTATTGACCACTCAGGCCTTAGGCATTCGGATATTATTTGAAAATCTACATATGAAATAGATTTCGTTGACTTTGACTTCTGTTCAATCCATGTATCATTTTGTGATGTACACGGACAATGCTTTTCCTATTTAATAATAATCGCTACATCTAGAACGTTTCGCCGAACATTAAAATTGACACGTTTTTGTATTGTATTGAAAATGTCCATATAATATCGAATATGCTGCTATATGCAACGTAATAACTGTTGCATTTTAAATCTTGATTTATTTCAATTAGCAACTGTATTTTGTCTTAAAAACAATGGTTGACCGTCGAGGTTTTAAATATGGTGTGAGTTTCTTCAAAATACAAATAAGGATGCCTTAATTGAAAGTAGAAATGTATAATACTTACTGACTGAGCAAAAAAGTCATATTTTGTATAAGTAACAAAGTAAATCATGTATTAGGATAATGTGTCGACACGAAGTTAAAATATTGCGAAAAATTTAAACAGAAACGAATACTTCACAATAACCTTGCAAATGGACTACCTTTAAACATAAAAAAGTTCCCATTGATATTATTTTTCGCTAGTGTTCGGGAGGGTGTAGTCCTAGTAGCAGGGCTCTACAATTTTATTCTGCAATCTCAGCAATACACCTCAGGGTTCAGGAGAGTGGCGTCCTCGTAGCATGGATCTGCAGTCTCCGTGTATATACTCAAGCTAACCGTTTACACTTCCGTGACCGGTTCACCAGGGTGATAATGCCGACGCTAGCCCGATGTTGGTTAAGGCTGCCATCGTCAAGATTGTGCTGCAGTCACCAGGGCAAAACTTGTTAGAGTGGACTATAGATTTTAAAAAAGGGGGCAAAGGGGCAGACCTTTTGACTTGGGAAATTACGGAAGACGTAAAATATATAGGTAACTACTAAAAGCAGAAGCAAGACGTTATAGATCTACATTAATAAGTTTAATTAATAAACTCATTTACTAAAAATAAAGCTCTTACGATTACCGATTTATTGATGTGTCTAAGCGTCACAGTGACTCAAACATCGAATAACCATAGAACTAATTAAGAAAATAGATCTTCCTATATCTTAGAGTGCGCAACCTACTGTCTTGAAAACGTTTCTAAAGATAATGAAGCCTGAAGTCCTTGAATGCAGCGGACGCCGGATATTTATACAAACGCGAGTGCCACAGAGGGAGCATGCAGCAAGACATTGCACTGATGTCGCATTTGTGATGCGATCACTTTCGGTGACGCCAGCGCAGCACCATTAGCACTGCAACCAAAATGCAGCATGAATGCATCCTATGTTGCAGCAAGTGCGCGAATCAGAAAAATCGTTAAAAACTGTGACAATTGTACACTAAAAAATATACACTTTTTACTAAATAAGCACCTGAAATGACCGTTTTCTAGGGTTTATAAAATGAGCCATAGTGTAATAAGAGTATTAAATAAATAGATTTACGAAGTCCCAACAATCACACAGTGCACCAGTATCAGAATGTCGCCCGTAGCAACGACCGGATATGAAAAATAAAATATTGCCGCTCTCATGTCAAAATAAACGTGTTTCAGACTCAAACTATAAAAGTACAATGTTTTACATAAAATTAATAGAAGTTATTTGGCACAAATACGGACACTAACTTATATCTATTAAGTGATTCGAACTGGATTTGGCATTTAAAGCATAGTGAATAATTAAATACAGACAATAAATGACTGGATTACAACGTTTGTTTACATCTGAAATGGAGTACATGTGTGACACAGAGGTTTACGGAGAATTCTTGGTGTAACGCATGAATAAGGCAATTTGTGCTGAATAATAACTCAGTGCAACTGTTGAAATTTATGGGGTTCACCAGAGAAAGTTGCAATATAAAGATCACTGAAAAATAATAAGGGTAATTATGAAATTTCAGGAATGCCGGGGCATTACAGTACGTGAGCTAAAAATGTGATTTTGTGGCATTTTCATGTTTTTTTTTTATGTTTCAAACGGGTATTTCTGTAATTGTATTTCTTATTTTGATTATTAAAGAGCAAAGTTGTTTAATTTATAGAATCATTTATTTATCTAAATTACTTTTCAAATCAAATGTACCGGATGCATCTGACTGACTGACTTATTGGAGTTATTTACCCTCACAAACGGTCGTAGACATACGACCGAGAGTTGCTTATTCTATTATTGTGCGCATATAGTTTATAATGTGCCAGGCCAACAACAACCAGATGCATCCGCCAAAACCTTTCAAATATATGTACGCACATACACATGATGACACGTTTTAATAAGAAACAGTTTACGAGGCATGTATTTCATTTTAACTGTGATCTCCTCCGTGGTGGATTGGTTACGGTATTTGACTTTGTTATCACTAAAAATATCACAAATTTAGGATCAAGCAGGAGTTTAACTACCTTCCATGTCTCCTTTTTTTAAGAACATTTGTAGACGTATAGTATAAGCCATTCCTCGAAACGATCGTCGGGTAAACTGCTTGCTCAAAAATATTATTGAAACAGGGCGTTAAAACGCAATGACAAGAAACATTTTTAAATTCTTAATTTTATTTCGGCAGCATAAATTTTTAGAAACCGTTTATACGGGTGTCTGAGAGAACGTCAGTCTCTTTGCTTTATTTCGTAAATAGTTTATTTTATTAGATCTAGATCGCTCTAAAATGTGTGAAGAATAACAAAACTCATACAATTTAGAACTTAAACCCGCAAACACTAGCAGCTATTGCTATAGGATAGCTGTTCGTTATTGGGAGGCGGTTTTAAATATTGATACTGTGTAACCTGCAAATATTTAGTGGTTCTTTTTTGTAAAAATAACGGATAGCAAATCACACGCTCGACCGAGTTCTTTGTTTTACAAAGGAATATTTATAAAGTAAAATCTATCAATTTTATGCCGTAACTGGCTTTTAAGAATACTTCTTGGTGATCTTAGAAAGCATTTGGATGTCGTTCGTTGTAGTGTCATGTGAAAGCAATTCCAATGAGAAATTTGTGGATTCCTTTGTCCAGATTTGGCGCCTTTTTACAAGGCCACAGGATTTGCTTTAATTCATTCATTTTCTCGTTTTATCTGTCGTACACTTTGATGTTTTTAAGTTAATGTCTCGGTCTTTGTTACATTGCACACGTTTATCGCTTGTATAACAGGCGGGTAGCTTGATTTGATACAATAAGAGTAAAACTGATTGTAAATTGAAGTCCTACAAAGGGAAGTAATAATTGAACATAAATATTGACTTGGGTCAGTTCTGTTTCGCAATCTATGCATGTGTGTTGAAATTACTATTTTTGTACTTTGATAAAGTTGACAAATTTCTCAACCATCTGAGTAGCTATCTGCACGGTGCGGCTGTTCGGACTGGCCTCAATGTTTGATTATATATTAGTCAAAAACCTTGTAATAAATGATATTTTCTTTGCATTTTGTATAAAACCATTGTTACAAACACTAACGTATTACAGACTGTGCTGCATTTTGATCATGAAAACACAAGAAATTAACAAACGGAAACACCCAGGAGCGGTGCAGTCGCGGCGCCAAACAACAGCAGCCCAGACAAATGATGCAGCAGGGCTTGAGGAAGTGAAGCGTTCTAAACAACTTCGACAGCAGGATGCCAAACTGGATGAACATGAGAAGGTTGAGGTGCCTGATCCCTTTGATGACATCAACAAAGGTAATATTGGCACCAAAAACGGTGACCTTCATAATACTCAACCTACACTTTAATAGCATCTATTCTGAGCTTGGGGTCAGTATACCAGCCTCAGTGAGGACTGAAATTATTGGTGGTCAGTATATTGACCTTGCCTGTCTGTTACATTCTAACTCACCCACTGAGACCGGGGCCGGTAGTGCTGTTGTTATGAGTCCAACTGGCGAGTTGCTTCTAATTTCTAAAACCACAACAGACACATAAAAAGGTCTTAACTATTGAATCTTGGACTGATGCATTTTTAGTATATAGATCAGTCTACCTGTCAGCTCACTCTGACCGTACACAGAAATGTTTAAATACATGCACACGATTCGCCTTGGCCAAAAACGACATGGTGGTCTTGGATGGCGTTCGTATGATGAACAGTTTAGGGTCAGAATAGCTTTTAATCCTTCAATGAAGTGGTCTGAAGTAGACACAGAGCGTTGGCTGCTCTATATGGCTGGTCCAGCTCATACTGTTATGGGTTATGAACCCAAAAGTACAAACAAATGTTATAACTATAACTTCAAAGGAATGTGTGCAAAGTATCAGTGTCCTAGGCCACACACCAATTGAATTATTGATTGTTCAGTTTTAGGCAAAGTTTTAGTAGGTTATCCCGAAAAAGAGATCGCTACCGAATTGTTAAATGGTTTCAGTAATGGTTTTAAGTTGCAATATATGGGACCAAGACTGGCCTCTGTGTCAAAAAACATTAAATCTGCATTTGAACATTCAGAAAGTATTCAAGAAAAGGTTAAAAAAGAAGTAGACCTAGGTAGAATAGCCAGCCCTTGCAATGCACCATTAGCAAACTTAAAGATTTCACCCATTGGGGTGGTACCTAAGGCAGATGGAGGCTGGCACTTAATTACGCACTTATCATACCCCACAGGTTCAAGCATAAATGATGGCATAGATGAGTTTTCGTCAGTACAATACACATCCTTTGACAAAATAGCAGATATGATCATTCAGTTTAGGTAAATCAACTCTTATGGCAAAAAGAGATATATAAAATCAGCCTTAAGGCTTTTACCCATTTATCCAGGGGATTTTCACTTGCTAGGTTTTCAGTTAAATGGGAAAGTTTTTATCGATAAATGTCTTCCTATGGGTTGCAGTGTGTCTTGTAATTTGTTTGAAAAGTTTTCAACATTCCTTCATTGGTTAGTCGTCTCAAAATATAAGTTGCAAAGCCTTGATCATTTCTTAGACGATTTCATCTTTGCCGGAAAGCAGGGTACTAATGAATGCACTAAATTAGTTGATTGTTTTGAGAGTATTTGTAGTGATCTCAAGGTACAACTTGCCGAAGATAAGTCTGTGGGGCCTACAACTGTCATGGTTTTTCTTGGTTTAGAACTGGATTCAGATCATATGCTTTTTCGCATCCCACAACATAAAGTTGATGGTTTAAAGAAGCTTCTGTTGCAGGTTCTACGACTAAAAAAAATTTTAAAAAAATAAAAATTTCATTGGCAGAACTAGTCAGTAGTTGGTATGTTAAGCCTTTTTTTCAAGGCGATTAGGTCGGGTCGAGCCTTCCTGCGTCGCTTTAATGGGGTGACATATATACCAGAGCAAATTTGGCATCACTGATACACTGCAGTTGTACACTGATAGTGCTGGGTCTCAGAATTTAGGTAGTGGTGGTTATTTTTCTGGGAAATGGTGTTTTCATCAGTATGTTGGGTGGCCATCGTCATGGACAGGCACTGATTTACTCAGAGACATAACTTTTTTAAAAATGGTCCCAGTTTTACTGGCATTCATGCTGTGGGGCTTTAACTTTGAGAATATGAGAATACCTATGAATATTGACAACGAGGCCTTGGTCACTGTTCTAAATAAGCAAACATGCAAGTTCAAAAGAACGATGGCCCTAGTGAGATAACTGGTTCTTTTAACAATGAGGCATAATAAACTGTTTCGAGCAGTGCATATTTCATCTCAAACCAATTCCATTGCTGATTCCATTTCTCGTCGGCAGTGGCAGCGCTTCAGAGAACTCGTCCCTGATGCAGACGTGTGTCCGGAGAGAGTGCCTCAGGAATTACTATCAGTTCTATGCAAAGCGAGGCTTGCAGACTCATAAGATCTTCTCATGCAACTAACACAACAAGTACATACAAAGTTGGCTTGGACCGTTTTCAGGCATTTCGATGTTTGTACTCTTTGGACGAAATCTGGCCTCCTCGTCTTGACCATGAAATTCACTTTATTGCCTATTTGTCTCTGCAAGGTTTAGTTTATGGGTCAGTCAGGGCCTACATTAACGCCATCAGTTTTCATTGCAAAATTCAAGCTGTTGATGACGTCACTAAGCATTTCATAATCAAGAAGGTTTTGGAATGGTTAAGGCGGACACTGACTGGTAATTCTGACACCCGGTTGCCTGTAACCCCGTCCATCCTGAGGCAGCTTGTAACAACGTTGCCAGTGACATGTACCAACAAGTATGAAACTCTGATGTTTTCAGCTGCATATACTTTATTTTATTTTTTGGTTTCTGAAGGGTCTAGCAAGGGCAGATCTGTAGGTCATACCCTGTCAATACATGATACAACTTTTAATAATGACGGTCTGCTAGTTGTAAAGATTCGTTACTCAAAAACAGACCAATTAGGCAAGGGCTGTACAATCAAAATTTCCCGGACGGGATGCCTTATATGCCCAGTGCGCAGTTTACAGCAATACATCAGTGCTAGACCTAAGTTTGATGGTCCTCTGTTTTTTCATTTTAATGGTTTTCCATTAACAAGGTACCAGTTCACTGCTGTCATGAAAATGACGTTGAGTCTCTTAGGTTATGACTTAAATCGATACAAATCTCATTCATTTAGGATCTGTGCGGCTTCGGCTGCTGCAGAAAAAGGTTGATCATGTGACAATATTAAACTGGCAGACAGGTGGAGTTCAGACGCTTTCAAATCATATGTGCGTTCCTCAGTCTTCTGCATTCCTGAACTGTTTTAGTTTATCCCTGGTAATTTCAAAAACTGTTAATGCAATTCCACATATAACTAACCCAAACCAAGTGTGGCTCTTGTTCAGGACTTCAGGTGTAGTGCGTCGGTTCCTCCATCATTCCACATGCATTTTGTGCGGCGCGTCAAGAGTGCAAGTGGAATACATCTAGGCCTGAAAGGACTTTCAGTGAACATATGGTGGCAAGGATATAGTAGTCTAACCCTAATGAATCTTGATAATCTAATCCATTGTGGTGGTAATGATTTAGGACTTACTCCATTACACAGACTGCGATCAGGTATAGACAGCCTCATACACAATATCATTGAACAATGGCCTGGTGTTAAGCTGGTTTGGTCAGACTTTTGCCTCGAACAGCGTGTGCCAGTAGAGCCATAAACCGGTCAAGAAACCGTTTGAATAATCATGGGGCTTCACTGGTCTGCCACCATGGTGGTTTTTATATCAAGCACTTTGATCTGCGCACTGTCAATAGCAAACTATTTCCGTCAGATGGTGTTCATTTAACAACATTAGGAAATGATGTGTGTCTTAATAACTTAGCTGCAAATTTGCAGTCTATAATTCTGTCTCTCAGGAATAGGGACAGTCATTAAGGGTTTCAAGTTATGTGCTTATATGCCCGAAATGTGCCTGTTTTAACAGGATTTCTTTGCAATAGTGTTTGGATTTGCTGAGTTCCTCAATAACTTGTCTGCAAATTTGCAGTTCTTATTTCTGACTCTTGGGAATAGTGACAGTGACTGAGGGTTCATAATGGCAAGTGCTTAGGACAGTTTTCAAATGTATATATATATATATATATACTTTTTCTTGTATTACTGTTTTGAATAACTGCAGTGCTTAGTTTCATTATGGCAGATTTGGTTTTTTTGCACCGCTCTATTTCGCTGAGGGCCACTTTATTGGCGGTGGCCGCGTCATGCCGGTTTCCTTTTGGGTCTGGCATGTCGAGGCCATTTGGCGGTCAGTGAAATATTTTCAGGACAATAAGTTTTCAGAGTCCAATCTCTGTTTCCCAGGGTTGGGCTCAAATAATTTAGACTTTGTAAAGTCAATATATGATTTGACATGTTGTTGCTGTATATTTACTTTGTTGCATTATTTAGGGCTAGCCATTTATATTTGTCGGCAGCCCGATCTTGAGCCGTGGCCAAACATTGCCAAAACTTAGAGGAAATAAATTAGTTCAGTGTTAAAACAGATAGTTTTGTCATTTGTAGTGACTCAAGTATATATACATGTGAGTTTAATATTGTGACCATTTTTGTCTGTTGTTTGCCTATGTCTTTTACCGCATTATCCAATAATAGCAGCTATTGCTATAGGATAGCTGTTCGTTATTGGGAGGCGGTTTTAAATATTGATACTGTGTAACCTGCAAATATTTAGTGGTTCTTTTTTGTAAAAATAACGGATAGCAAATCTCACGCTCGACCGAGTTCTTTGTTTTACAAAGGAATATTTATAAAGTAAAATCTATCAATTTTATCCCTCCCACCGCACCCTGTGTTTATTAAGTGCTTACAGTTTAAATATCTAAGTTAAAAATTGTATTTGTTTGTTTTGCATCAGATACTGCTGGTTTTATATTATATTTTGCAGGGCATCTTGGTTGACGATGACAATAATGCTATCATAGGAAACCACTGTCACGGCTCATGATGATCAGCTCATCAGTGAAAATTGGAGTGGAAATTCATATCAGAACTGTTACATACGTTTTTATATTCTGTTTGTATGAACGTCATGCTTGTAGCTGGCGGTCAGCGAAATATTTTCAGGACAATAAGTTTTCAGAGTCCAATCTCTGTTTCCCAGGGTTGGGCTCAAATAATTTAGACTTTGTAAAGTCAATATATGATTTGACATGTTGTTGCTGTATATTTACTTTGTTGCATTATTTAGGGCTAGCCATTTATATTTGTCGGCAGCCCGATCTTGAGCCGTGGCCAAACATTGCCAAAACTTAGAGGAAATAAATTAGTTCAGTGTTAAAACAGATAGTTTTGTCATTTGTAGTGACTCAAGTATATATACATGTGAGTTTAATATTGTGACCATTTTTGTCTGTTGTTTGCCTATGTCTTTTACCGCACTATCTAATAAAATATAATGTGTAATCATCACGATAAAAAAAGATTTATTTCATAGAAATACTCTTTCTTACATAGAAAATGCATCGAAATTGCATGTCCGTCAACGGATGTATTTGAAATGTTTGTCAGACAAAATGGCGGCTAAAAACAACATTCGTCTCGTTTTGTAACAGCTAGCCGTAAGATTGGTCTGATACAAGTACATTATCTGTCAATCTAGAGCCTTGTGAAAGATAAATTGTGCTCCTGAGACTTTAAGAGCATTTTCGTCTATTTTACTCTAGTAACTGTTGTTACGAGAATTCATAGTCGAATAACGCGGGTAACTGCAAAGGTTTCATACATGTTGGCTGGTTCCGAGCTTGTAATATTGTAAATGATCTTGGCGAAAACAATTTACTGGCTGGAATAATATTTTAACGTAACGGTTACCAAATCCCAGTGCGCAATAGATAAAGCCGCTCTTTATAGAAAATATTGATATTCAATTCATACTACACTCAACAACTTTAAAAACGCACCACTATTTGAATTTCAATATTTCGGTTAAAACCCGCCAAATGTAAAATGAAACGGTAAATAAGTATCATCTTTGTACAAAGTAACCTAACTATTCAGACAGTTTGCACACACATTTTGTAGGCATATTTTCTGCAATAGAATAACATCGCTTGCTTGGATTGGACTTCGCTCTCCCCAGACATGGCTCCAATTGAACATGTCTGGGATGAGCTTGGTCGTCGCGTGAGAGCTCGTACTCCACCACATGCCACAGTACCTCAACTTCGCCTTGCCCTCTTAGAAGAATGGCAAAATATCCCACAGCATCGCTTTGCTTAAGTGCATCTATGAGGCGTCGGTGCACAACATGTCTTGCAGCTAATGGGTCATACACACGATATTGACTTTTGTGAACTCACTGTTTTCACCTAGTGACTTTGTAAATGTCGTAAAATACGTAAATTGTTATCTATAAAAATGAAATTCCTACAGGTGATGTCTAATTGATTATTATTTGTCAAAATATTTTATCATATTCAGTGTTAAAATCATCAAAATATGACTGGTGCGTTTTTAAAGTTGTTGAGTGTATGCCAAATACCGCAACTCTAAGTAGTCTGTTCTTTCTGGAAACAGTCACAAGTACATTCTGTCTTAAGATTTTACCTTTCATGGTTTAAAGCCATATACTTTTGATTAGTTAATGACATGAGGTAAACTTACCTTTTATTTGCTATTAGAAATTTTATGAAAGGCCTAAACGCGCTCCTACTGTCGTATGTGCATAGTGAACAAATCCAACGTACAGAAGTTCGCCTCAATGGTCGAGTTGTAGGAGTCGCTGACTTTAAATTACTTAAACCTCTCACTAGCTTGATTGTTCTACAAAGTTATTTCTGATCATTTTAGTTTTATTACACATTTTAGGACATCAAAACATAGTATTTAGTGTTGTTTATTACTTAGTATGCAGCCTGATAAACCCAGAATTTGGTTGTCTTGTTCCACTTTTTGCTTGGTATTCTTGGTAATCTAATAATATATTGCCATGCAGAATGCTTATATAATGCTATAAATAGCAAAATGGTTTCTACAATCTAAAACATCTATTCTTAGAGATTAGAACAGACATCAAACAGTAGAATTTCTCTCTGACAGGTTTAAGAATTTCTTTTTCTATTCGACATTATATTTTGCAGACTTGTTTAGTAATCATTAATAATGACTTTGAAATATTTCATAATGCACCATAATTGAACTCATTTGTAACATTTGAAATGCTGCAGAAGTAGTAAAAGTAAAGATTTGGTTGGATTTTAAACTTATCCATTCTTTCTTCATTTATCAATTTCTCTGAGGAGAGGGGGGTCACTTGTTCCTATATACATTATTATAGGGAAAACTTTAAAAAAATATATTGTCTAAAACTACAAGGCCTGGCTTTTTAAATGAAGCATTATGTAATGAACCGCAACGTAGATTGTTCAAATCAGGCCCCAGGGTCAATTTTTACCCTTTCTGCAACACCATTGTTGAAATTGTATTATAGCCAGCGGTAGCCAGGTGAGCGATAAAGGGCCATATTAGCTCTCTTGTTTAAAAACGTGTTAGTTGTTAAATGAGTTTAACGCTCGCTCAAACCGCTTTTGGTCATTTTTACAGACGAGTAGTTTGCCTTACCGTCGTCCCTTTGGAAGAACCAGAACTAGCTAGATTCCTTGCCTGTGCTAGAAAGTGCAAACTTTCTCACATAAAGAGACATGGTACGAGCATTACCAAACCAATGATCCCCAATCTATGAGAGGTTACAGCTACTTCAAGTTGGCGGCGCCAACCATTCGACCACGGTGGTTGACGGAAATTATGGTGGTCACTTTTAACAGAATATTACTTTTACATCTAAATCTAAAATCAATTGTTGAACTCGGCACTGTCGCAAAACTAAAGTGAATACATTTTGTACAAGGTGTTACCTCGCAGAAGTAAATTAAGCATCTTCGTTTATAGTTACAATATTTATACAATATTTTTCACGTAAAAACTTTACAGATAAAATATTCGAACGGAGCACGTTGTTCATAATTGTGTCAACTATATCAGAAAATGTTAAGTCAACGTCCAAATTGCTTTATATAAACGAATCCAAATTTGAAGTGTAGTTTTGTTTCTAACGTCCCAGCTTTGTTTTATGTTGATTTCCTGGAAAAAAGAGATCGGCAAATAAGAAACCAATAGTCGATAAGCAAAGACTTTCACTTAAGACAAGATGTTGCTGCTATTTACATTTAACTTAGTATTGACTTCAAAATTAAAAAGTTATTGACTCGTTTAGAAAATTTTAACCTATTAAAGGTCTAAACATATTTATCTTACTTTTTAAAAAAATAGACATGTTTTGAAGATGTAAGTTTTGATTTGATTGTATAGTGTTTGCAACGCGCAACATAAGAGAAAGACATGATCCCTGGATAGCAAACGGCTGTTTTTTTTATAAACGGACTATTACAACAGTCAGTTGATCTGTAGGGTCATATCTGTTGTGCTGGTTGTATAGTTCTGGGTCACAATACAGCCCAAGGGAGATAGATGCACCAGCAGATCAACCGACTAATATAGTATTCTTTATTATATATCGCACCGGATGTCATGTGAAACGTTAATCTGTGTTTGAAAAATCAACTGCAATACAAATTCTGGATCAAACTCTTGCTCTTGTCAAACATCATTACTAAATATACATTTTTTTCACCAAGTAGTTGAATAAACTTAAATACTTGACACTGGAGTTTGATATAAAACATGCCAGGTAAAAAAAGACTTCATACCTTCACTATTAAAAACCACCACGGTGATAACTACCACTGCCACCGCCACCGCCACCGCCACCACCGTGGCCGCCATGATGGCCACCGCCATAACCACTGCTATAACCGCTACGAAAGCCACCGCCACGACCATGGCCACCGCCATAACCACTGCTATAACCGCCACCACCATAGCCGCCACGAGAGCCACCGCCATAACCACCACGATGGCCACCGGCATAAAAGCCACCTCCACTCCCACCACCATGAGGTCCACCGCCGCCACCATGGCCACCGCCATAACCACTGCTATAACCGCCACCACCATAGCCGCCACGAGAGCCACCGCCATAACGACCACGATGGCCACCGGCATAAAAGCCACCTCCACCCCCACCACCATGAGAGCCACCGCCATGACCACCGCTATAACCACCAAAACGCCCACCTCCACGACCATAAGATCCACCACCACGATACCCGCTCTGGGCATCACTTAGAGTGAATGTGCACACTAAAAGCCCGAAGGCAATTAGGACAGCAATTCTTTGGATCTTCATTTTTCTCTGAAATGTTGAGGAAATCATCATTATAGCCAATTTTAGATCACAGAAGGCATTAATGTATTGGTCCTCTACACATGTGCAAGGGAAGTTTCTGTATGTTTGACAATGTGTAAGGAATTGAGATGAAGTCGTTTAGGCTTCTGTTAAGAAAAAATGTTTAAAAGAGGTACGCTTACCTTGGTATTATCATGCTTCTTTTAAATTAGATAATTTTGTTACAGTCTCTATGTTAGGCTTACAAATAAAAAAACACGGACTAAATAATTGTAACTCCTTATAAAATTATGGGACATTAAATTAAAGCAAATGTGTCATAAATGTTACTTAATGTATTGCTAATTAAATCACTTGTATCTATATATCACGGGTGTTTGTCGTCGTCTGTCCTTATGAACAATGTTATGATTTCTTCGCTCTTCATCACGATTCTCTTCTAAAGTAAATAAAACTGTAACAAATGGAACGCATCGTCCTTAAATTGCGTTACACCATCATTTAACGGTTGTTTCTTGAACAAAAAGAAACGTTAAAAAAGTAAAATGCTCTCGACTAATTATTTCTTTTTTCATCAAATGCATTAAGTTCTAAAAGATTTTTTTTTAATTTTGACTTTATGTGGAAAGAATGATAGATTTAATGATAGAATAATGATAAACTTTGTTCTAATTGCTCTGAAATATTTTCGACGCATACCTTCCATTCGCGTTAATGTCTCTAAGACTGACCTTGACCTATGAGTGACGGACCTTGTACAGACGCACACACGCACGTACACCGAATCTTCAAAGTGAAGACCATGTCGAGCCAATAAAATACTTCCTTGTATTAAGGACATGTACTTTCGATTTAAAAAGCAACTCTAGGGATGTTTTGCGACAAATACAGGTTAATTGCACGGGCAAATGTTCATCTTTACTGTCTGTGCTTTTTCGTAATCCTAAAGGTAAAATAATTCGCCATAAGCCATTATTGTGTTTCTAATTGAATCTTTCAAAGCAACACAAGTATATTGTTCAAAAAGGGGTTTAAGTCTACCGGGTCTAATGATATCAGACGCTCAGTTTGGATTTAGAAAAGGATTTTCTACCATAGATGTACTTTCCAGTCCTCAGTAATGTAACACAAAGTGTGATTCGAGATGCAACATTTGTAGACACGAGTAAGTGCTCCGACAGCGTATATATAAATGCTTTATGGTACAAAATGAACAAGTTAAGAATTTCAGGAAACATGTTACATATTATACGTTTCATGTTTGAGCATATGAAAAGACATGTACGTCACTGTAATACATATTCAGATTTCATTGAAATTTCAGTTGGTTTAAAACAAGATATGTTCTCCTCTCTTATGGTCTATTTTTACAGACTTAGAACTATGCTTAGGTTCCAGACCCAGTAGTGGGATTGACATAAATACTTTGACACTAATGTTTTTTTTTCTATGCAGACAACACGTGTTACTCGCTAGGATTTTCAGACAAAATTATATAACATCAATGTGTACTGTGACCGCTGGGGTTTAAAAGTAAATGACCAGAAATCAAAAGTCGTGGTTTTTGACGTACAGGTCAGCTGCGGCAAAATGAAGGTTGATAGTTTCAGTACTGGAAACTGTTGACAATTTTAGTACCACTGGTGTAGATTTTGGAATGAATAGAAATTTCAGTATGACCCAGCAAGTGCTAGCTGGGAAGGCGCTTAAAGCCGTGAATATATTATTGTATAATTTAAATCGGTTTGTTTTTAAACCTAAAATACAATGGAATATATTCGTCTATATTAAATAACTCTGTAGAAGTTTGGGGTTACACGAACACGAATACAACTCAAATTTTATATAAGAATATTGTGTTTAAAACAGTCAGTCAGTAATTAAAATATCGTTAATCACTGTATTAAGTTGCGACTCGATCATTTACTTGAAGCATTGAAAATTAATCTCCGGTTGAATATAGAACTATTTAAATGGTTGAAACGTGTTATTGTGATGAGAGGAGTGAAAGCTTCTGTATGTTCGAAAGGGATAATTTCAAATCTTACTTTGCGTTCAAGGATGTCACAGCGACTAAAATATCCTTGTCTTTGATCACACTAGGCTAGCGCACCATTTATATATAAGGCAAGTCATATAAATATATATGAAAAACAAAAAAGCAAATATATCAAGTAAAACGATTAAGAAACAATTATATCCATCTTTTGAGGTAATAACAGATAGGTAATAACAGATTTATTAAATGCGCGTCAGACTGCAACCGAATCAGTTCAGAACCACCCATTGGGCTATTTGTATTTCAAAGTTAAATGTGACAGTTTAAATCAGTATGTGATTGAACTTTTCTTAATTGTGTTGGTTCAAACGACATGTTTTACAATGTATCGATATGCTTTCATGTTACAAACAGTTTTTTTAAACAAAATACGTGATGAAGTGAAATTAAGCTTTTCACCCTTTCGGTTAAACTTGTGTGAAATCGTCTGCTTACTCTGCAAAGTTCAATATACCTCAACAGAAACACCATTGAAGCAGCCGGTTTGTTTTGTTGGATCAACTGAGAACAAAATGCTCATGGTCAACTATTGTGGCCGCGTGTTGTCCATCGTCCGTCGGCGTGCGTCGTGCACGTCAACAATTGCTTCGAACGACATCTCCTCCTTAACCACTGGGTAAGTTTCAACCAAACTTCACAGATTTTTGCTAAGATTCTCCTTTACCAAAACTGCCCACAGAGCTCTGTTCCAACCCATTATTATGCAGACCTGAACATGTATTGCAGATGTTCTCTGTTCACTCAGGTAAGCGATATAGGACCACAAGGCTCTCTTGTATCGTTAATGTGACGAATGTAAATTAAAGATAAAAACTCTAACGTTAAAATTCTGAGATCTTGTCTATGTACAAACGATACAAAAATAATTTTTATTTAAGAAATAATAAATGTGTCCCTGTATTTTATCGTTTAATAAAATACAGTCAGGAATTCGGAGGCGTAGTAATCAAATCACGAGTGCGTAGCACGAGTGATTTAATTTTTCGCATCCGAATGATTGACTGTATTTTATTAAACGATAAAATACAGAGATGCATTTATTATTTCGATTCTAACACGAAATAGTCTTTAAAAATACCATGAACTATGCTGGACGCGTAGCAACATTCTATAGTAACTTACAAGTACGGAATGCGATTGGACGCGTGCGATATTTACCCCACGTTTTGCCCGTGGGAAACGTGTTCTGTATTTTATCGTAAAATAATGTATAGCTTCTTTCCCTCTATATCTATATACGAAAAGTTGCGGATCGTGTTAGAATATGGAATAAAGAACGTTTACGTGCTGATTTGTAGGACTTCGAAATGACGTCATATTGTGCCACATAATGTGAAATAAAGGTCTGTATTTTTTCACCTTTTTTAATATCTGGTCAGAAATATCTTGTTAGAATCTAACAAGCTTTTCGTCTTTGCTGTCGTCTTATGGCCAATTCTATGTAGTTCGGACCACTCATGCCGCAGGCATTCGGATATTATTTGAAAATCTACAAATGAAATAAATTTCATTGACTTCGACCTCTGTTCAATCCATATATTATTTTGTGATGTACACGGACAATGCTTTTCCTATTAAATAATATTCGCTAAATTAAGAACATCGTTTTGTCGAACATTAGCATTGACACGTGATTGTATTGTATTGATACTGTCCATAAAATATCGAATTTGCTGCTATATGCAAAGTAATGACTGTTATTGATTTCATAAACTTGATTTATTTCAATTAGTTAGTGATATTTTGTCTTGAAAACAATGGTTGACTATTGAGGTTTAAATATGGTGTGAGTTTCTTCAAGTACAAATAAGGATGCCTAAATCGAAAAAAGAAATGTATAATACGTATTGACTGAGCAAAAAAGTCATATTTTCTATTAGTAACAATTGTGGCATTCGCGAAACGCAATGTTTACAAACTTTCAAATAAACTAACCATCATTCTTTTTAATTCATCTTTCACAAAGTAAATCGTGTATTAGAATTAGTGTGTCAACACAAAGTTAAAATACTGCGCAGCACTCGTTTTTTTTCCGAAGTTACATTCCAAGCGCCGTTGGCGCACAGCAAAAAATTCCAAAGATCACGTTGATATATATTAAAAAATAAATTTACTGATTGGATATTGATAGAACCATGTTCTGCTCACTTTATAGTACAGTCATTCTAGGATTTGACCGGGAAGAAATTTAAACAGAAACGAATACGTCACCATAACTTTACAAATGTACTATCTTTTAACATAAAGAAAAGTTCCCATTGATATGTGTGCTGGAAATGTGATTTTGGGGTATTTTCGTGCTTTTTTTATATTCCAAGTGGTTATGTCTATAATTACATTTCTTATTTTAATTATTGTCGGCAAATATTTAAGGTTTTATTTTATTATTCGATTCGAAACTACTATAACTATGTGATAAAAAATATTTGGGTGAATATTCTCCATATTCATCTACTTTATGGGGCATTTTTAGTTAGGGGTCAAACGCAAAAATGTTTAAAATAGATTCTTATCAAAATGCTTGAAAGAAGTAATACAAAAACCATAAAAATATCACACAATATTGCAAAAGATGCAATGCATAATGGTAAAATTAATAATATTTAACATTTAAAGGGCGTGACCTTGACCTTTAATTTTTTGCTCCACCAATGGAGCTTTTGGGAACTTTGTGATTTCTGAAACTAAAATGTTGGTGATACTGATAAAACCATGTTTCATTTCTGTTCAAATGTTTTCCCACTTAAGAATATTTTTGAGTTAGGAAGACGGTACTATTAAAATAATGTTGGCATATGACTTTCTGTCGTATTAAAGTCTTTTATTTGCGAAAATAATTGCTAGAAAGCATTGTCTTATTTTTTGCAACATTATTGAAAGAATTACTATATTTCTAACGTGTCCTTGTCGATTTAAAAAGCAAAGTAGTTTTGTAAAATCATTATACTATTATTGTGCACTTATAGTTTATGATGTGCAAGTCCCCTAACAACAAGATACATCCGCCAAAACCTTTCAAATATATGTACAAACACAGAAACATTTGACAAGGCATGTATTCCATTTTAACTGTGATCTCCTCCGTGGTAGATTGGTGACAGACTTTGACTTGTTATCACTAAACAAATCATAAATTTAGGATCAAGCACGAGTTTAACTACCTTCCATGTCTCCATATTTGAAGAACATTCGTAGACGTATAGTATATGCCATTCCTCGAAACGATCGTTAATTAAACTGCTTGCTAAAAATACTGATGAAACAGGGCGTTAAAACGCAGTGACAAAAATCACTTTCGGCAGCATAAATCGTTGAGAAACCGTTTAAACGGGAGAACGTGTCTGAGAGAACGTCAGTCTCCTTGCTTTATTTCGTAAGAAACGTTTTTTATTAGATCACTCTAAAATGTATTAAGAATTACAAAACTCATACATTTTACTAAACCCGTAAACACGATATATAGTGTGATTATCACGATAAAAAAGATTTATTTCAAAGAAATACTCTTTCTTACATAGAAAATACATAAAAGTGCATGTCCGTCAACGGATGCATATGGAATGTCTGTGGGACAAAATGGCGGCTAAAACAACTTTCGTCCAGTGTTGTATCAGCTAGCTGTAAGATTTGTCTGATAAGAGTTTATTATCTGTCAATCTAGAAACCGGCCTAAGATCAATTGTGCTCCTGGGACTTCAAGACCATGTTCGGCTATTTTACTCTAGTAACCGAGCTTGTAATTGGTGTGCGCAATGAGCTTGGCGAAAGCATGTTACTAGTGGGAATAGCATTTTAACGTAACGGTTACCATACCCTAATGCGGAATAGCTGACGCCGCTCTAAGAGAACTCGAATTCGGACAATAGAAATACAAAATCCTAGTTTACTCTAACATTTTTGTTAAAGCAAACAGATAAGCACAGCCATCATAAACGTTAATTGATCTAATGACTTGTATTTCTAAAACAAATCAAAGTTGATTGTGGTAGGAATAAAGCTTTAAGATGAAGGAAATAATGCTGGCGGTCACAGTCTCTAGGTAAAAGTATAAAATATACTGTTTACTCTCCTTCTGACACACGGGCATTTCAATTAACACCATCTCACGTGAATCCGTTTAGGACATTCCGTTGAAATTCCCCAAGTAACAGTCAGTAACACAACACGGAAAAACATACATTTTGTGGTACAACTACGCGCAGTTTATCCTTTTCGTCGTTTAAACGACGAGTGTTCGTCTATTTTCATTTCATGACCTCAAAGTACTCCCAATGGCTTTAGTCCGTGGATTCATTTCTGACAGCGTCACGGTAGGCTGATTAAGGTTCACTACGAACGTACTGGTGAACGGCAGAACCAAGAGGCTGCCGCGACTGATATCATATCTGCGCATATCTGTCGCTTTTTCAGTCAATCAATATTTATTTTCTGACATACAAAATCAGCATTTTCTTGCTATTTTAGGTCTACTATGCCAATAAATGACCTTAATCTCATCTCTTTCATTCAAAAGCTCAATATCTAGCATCAAATTATAGCGTAATTTTGAATGTAATAACTCTCATATGTTTTCATACTCTCTAGTGTATTTTAAACAAAAAGGAGAAGTATCATTTATACTGATGAACTTATAGCCTTTTATCAAACCGGTACATTCAGCTCCTTATCCAGTCCACGGCTTGTCCGTGAAAAAAAACTGAAATAACTACTTCATTTGCAGAAATGTTTTTACCAAATAAAAAATAATCTGTTCAGAATATAAACTTCTACTACTGGCTCAACGTTACTTTCTAGAATACGCAGTCGGTCTCGCTAAATACACAGGCTGCTGAATGCCACTATTCACCAAACCATTCCAATGTAAGTGAGTATTTTGCATTCAAGAAATGCCATTTTGAGTATACGTTTAGTTCCAGTTCCTGATATTCTCCAAAAAAAAATTTACTTTAAATACCGCAAAACTGTGAAAGGTGACTTTAAGAGGGAAGCATCCAGATTTCATTTAGAAAGCACTCCATGGAAGAAGGAATTGAAGATTGACAGCTCTAGCCATGATTATATTGACTTTCAGCAATCTGTCTCAAGAATGACTGCAGAAGAGTATCCTGTAGTGTTCAGACCTACTGCTGATGATAGCGAGATATAATATGAGGTTTATACGTTAACTGAATGCGGCTTGTAAATGTATCATGTTTGTTATTTATATGATATTGTTGTACGGTAATATGGAGACATGATAATAGCTTTTGTTTTAATGCTATTTATGGACATGAATAAAAGAAATGTTTACAGAGTGATTTCAGTGAAACATAAGTTCTCATACACTGTGGATCCTTGTAAGAACAAAATCACACAAGCCGAGTACATGTGAGCTAACTAACTGGAATAACGTTGTATAATTGGATTTAACAAAAACAACAAATATCAACAAATGGCACAGACGAGAGAAAAATAAAAGAACTCTTACATCAAATTAATCAGAAAAACAGGCAAAAATGACATTAGGACTTAATTTGATGTTTAACCGGACATTTACTATGGACACTGCAAATTTGGATACTTTGTTAATTGATAACATGCGAATACTTACCATTAAAAAGATTACAATCTTCACATGGTTGTTGACCAGAGCAAGATACCCGGTTCACACATATCAAATTTTTCAGTGCTGTACTTTGCAGTTCAAATTTAATTGTGCCGAGCACTTAGCACAAATGGCATACTTCTAAACCTGGGTCCACCGATAAATGTCTTTGGTGGACCACATCTTGTGAGTATGCACGGTGTGCCACTTTGCATCTGGAAATTTGACACTGACAACCAAATAGTCCATAGGCCCTTTCCTTGTACAGCCGTGCCAAATATGACAGCACTTTTCATTAATGAATGACTTTACCAAACATTTTAGTTGATCTTTTTTATTTTAAACGTCAAAGTAAAACAAAACATATCTAGCATCAAACAGACGCACTATTTTTGGTGGAATTATTTCCTTTTTTGTGATCTTTTGGGGCAAATAAGTTTGTTATTGTGTCACAACATTGAAAAAAACTTCTTGAGGAATATTATCAAGTTATATTTCAAATAAACAGAACTAAGATTATGTACACTAGCGAATAAATGCACATATCTACTCCGGTACTTCAAAAAGTCATGGGAGTATGGAAGATTTCTATAAATAGGTTCCTGTTAATTTTACCTTCAAGGCATGCACAATGAGATTTCATACTGATGTTTCAAAAAAGGCGTCTCGTTAAAATCTACGAGAACATTCCAAAGAGGTTCCTGTTTATAAACAGGCCCCTGTGACATTACAATGTAACCTATGACGTAGTGACACTAACGAGACTTCATTCTGATGATTCATCACATCCAGCGAGATATCCCGGAATGAAGCTCAGACAAGATTGTTTTAACAGATCCGTGTGACTTTGACCAATGACGTAGTGGCACATACCTAAAACATGCGCACAGATACCCCATACAGATGATTCCTTCCACGTTTCTCCGAAGTCAAGCTATGGGGTCTAAAGATTAAGCACCGACAAAAATTTTCGTTTATCCATCCTGTGATATTGACCCTAGAATTTATCACCGAAAATTACATTATGCTCAGCTAGACATCATATGCTTGCTCTCTAGTTTTATCAATATTCGACGAGCGGCTCAGAAGCTTACTAGATTTTTATTAATGGGCATGGACTTTTCCTTAGACTAGCTATATGCATAATTTGAATGCTTTCTATTTAGTTTTATGAAATTTTAGTCAGGAGTTAAAGTATGAAGCGGAAACAAAATTTTATATTAACAGGCCTTTCTGATACAGATGCAACATATAGCGACCCAAATTTATAGGGCCGAGACAAACGTATGTGTTTACGAGGTTATCACTTTGCTTGTTATAACCTCAAAATACAAATTTAAACCAGACAATACATTTACCTCAATATAATACCTAACAATGGTAATACTGACTGAATGAACTCAAGCAAAACGTTTGTACCCCTATTGTCTGCTGGAAATCTGAACACGTTTGACTGACGAAAGGGAAAGGCAATATGGAGGTCGGGTGGTGGGATATATGATTTCGCAATGGAAAGGTGCAGTATGTTTAGCGAACTTGTACATGTATGTTCGGTAAAACCCTGCATAAGAATTTGCTCAATTGAGAAAAAGAACACCCACTCTTTTAACATCCTTTTTTAATGCATTGCGTTTTTCTCTTCGCAAAAGATGAGCGAGTGTGATGACATCTGGAATAAGTGTTCGAGAGCGATTCATTAAGCTACGGAGCTTTCTTCGTAATCGCACTACAATAAATTCGTGTTAACTAAAAATGATTCTACTTGCGCCTTTAGGAGCCGAGGAAACGAAGGTGAATCTTGTAACGTTTAATAAAACTATGTCTCCTTAGTTACATAGAGTTTTCATTGTCCAGAAATATGCAGTGTTGATGTGTAGATCTACTTATTTGGCAGATGAGATCGATTACAATCGCAAAGCAGATTGTACGAATATTGCTAGATAATGTTAGCTTCTTTTCAAAATAACTTTCTTTCATGAATTATAATTTCATTTCTCCAACTTCTGTTCTTCAATGCTTAAACATCCCATCAAAAATGTTCATATGACAGTATGCCTTGCCAATACAATATTTGCAATAATACTAACATCTACATGTTAACAGTAACTATAGGTCTTTCTGATATATTTCATTAGCCAACACTGCACATGAAAAGAATGTTTGCAAGATACAGAACAAACAGCTGAGGGCTAATTTAGACTAACTTCATTAATTCAACGGTAGTAATAAAAGAGAGCCTCAAGTTATCTGAATTAAAATTTGCCAACCCATTATGGCTTGAGCTTTCAAGAAAGAGATCTTCAGCAGCTCAAGGGTAATAACTCTATAAAGTCTGTAGGGATCTGGCTGGCAATGGAACTCGGTCGATATATTTTGCTCATAAAGAGCTTTTTTCGCAAACATTCCACATTCAAGGACAGTAACTCTGATTGAGTTGAGGTCATTATTTTACTAGGCCTAAATAATTATGCCTGTTCACTATCTGAACAGGTTTGGGTCTAATCTATAAACAACTACATAAGTGGACATAAGTGGACACTGCTCCCCAGTTCCGCCAAACACAGGTGAGACAGGGGCGAAATAATGTAATTCGGTGTTCTATGATAAAAACGCCAATATTTGCCAATGACTGGTATGTAAATATTTATTTATATTTACTTGTTGATAATTAGCTTAATTCTAACTTGTATTAGCCCGGTGACGGAGCAAACACTTTCAATTCATATCAATCAGTAATAATCTAAGTCACTAAAAAAGCCAGCCAGTTTTATCCATTTAAAGATTCTTGGAAGGCGTTAGGTGCTTTCTCAAATCACGCACCATGTTGTCTGCCCTCGACTCGAGCGCGAATCATCTGCATTGCAAATCAAAAGCAGCAATCCCTGGCCTATATAACCATTATGTTATATTAGGAAATTGACTGATAACATGTTAACATAGATACGGCGTTGGTAACATGATACCAGTTGTTGCTTTGCAGCCGGGTTAATGATTCAAGAGAACAAGGATTAATCAGTTTTTAAATTGATTTGTCAAACAGCTGAACGCTCTAATGCAATATTCCACTTCAAGTCAAACAGGCATGCAATTTATAGCAAACTGCTCTGAAGCGACATTAGTATATGGTGCACGTTGTACGATGAATGATACGATACGATATACGATTGACAAAATACACGATGAACGCACGCACGTTATTCGCACGATATACGCAAATTTTGACAACTGTTACGTTCCTACTACTGTGTTTGTTAGGAACCAATGTAAAATCGAGTGACCCCCGGGCGTGGTCAACTTTTTCTGATTTGTCAAAGTTTAGTAAAGAAAAAAAATGAAAAAGCAATTTCATATACATATAAAAAATGTTCATGAAAAACATACATTGTTTCAATGTTTAATCCCTCAATAAGACATGGTAACACATAAGGCAGGGTAACACATTGCAATTATTTAAAGTTAACTTTACATTTATTTGAAGTGACTGTAAAACTAAAAGGGGAAACATATTATTTTATATATATATATATACGTGAACAATTCAAAAACATGTGCCGGAAAAAAGTTAAATATATTAAAAGATAAAAACACAGTCCATGAGATAATTAAATTATTATTTGCCAACCGGTTTCGCTTTCATGCTCATCAGGGCAAATATGGCGTCAAAATATGTGTAATTGATTAGAAACGTACACAACGTACGTCAATATTGATTACGTCAGTTATATTTTTAGTCTAAAAATAGGACGTCAATTAACGCTATTCAATTTTGGTTCAAAAATGTTTATAAAATATTGCTCTCTAGATAACCTAGCTGAAACGTTATTGGTATGAAATTTATAAAATGGATAAATAGAAATCTTTGGGTCTCTTTTGGCGCATGTATCTAAATATTCACTTAAAGGTAATTGTCTCGTTGACGGGTCTCTTATCTGTTGTGCGTGAACTGTTCTTCTGTTTCTAAGTTTGTCTCCTGTTTGACCTATATAAAATTCATTACATCCATCGCAAACTAAAACATATAATACATTTTCCACGGTACAATCCATATTTTCCTTTGCATGAAATATTTTATTTTTCAGTTTTAAATACGATCCTTCTATTAAATAATTGCAAAGCCCACATCTCGGTTCCTTACATTTTTTTACGGTAGGACTTGTTTGATTTTGTTTGAATTCTGAATTTATTAGAAAGTGTTTTAAATTGGGTAGTTGTCTTTTTGCTTTAATGACTTAAGTATTGTTTATCAAAAATTATTATATATATATATATATATATATATATCAACTCCCGATATAACGTAACTCCGGATATAACGAACATTATTATGGCCCAATTGTTTTCCTTCTTTGTATAATGTAAAAACAATATACGGTTATAACGTACACCAGTTATAACGAAGCTTCGGATATAAGAACAGTATTTTCTGCCCCAAAACGAAAAATGTACTATAATGTAACCGTATATTCGAAGAATTAAAAAACATGTTGATTTTTCGCTATCGCCGCCGTTCTTGGAAATTTGATGAGTTAGACTATGCGTTGTATGAATGGTTTATGGACGCTAAGGCCGGTAATGTCCCGATCAATTGGCGGTTCTACAGGAATGCACAGCAGCATGGCCGCAAAGATTTTAAATAGGCAGTTAACATTACATTATTAATGTGTGCATCAAAAAGACTAATAAAACAGTTTCATAACGATAAACGCTTTGTATATATCAAGAAATTTATTGAATTTGATAGGTCCCGAGGAGTTCGCTATAACAAGAGTTTACTGAATTCTGATCTGCATTTTCCAACATCAAGTAGACGATTCCTGTGTTTACATTATCAGATTACAGATTATTGTTAAACCTCACACTCCCTATTTGCTTGCCTGACCTGCTACAGCGAACCATGATAACACTCTACAGGTCACATTTTCCGACAAGTAGATAATCTGTATGGAAATTGAGCTATGGTGTGTGAAAACCAAATGTCTTACCTTAGTGAAAAAGGCTGCCACGGCTGTCGATTTACTACGTTCCCTGGTCTACACTTAAACAGATATGCCATTTATATATCCTTTAAATCCTTAAATCAATAACATTATTGATTACAAATGCCAATTATGGAAATGTAAAGCAATTATTAAAAACGCATGCATGTTCTTCCCAACAATAGCCTATAATTAATGTATTATAAAATGTGCAGCTTTTACATGATGATGTATCGATAGAGTTCGGAGGACTTTACAAAAGTAATAGAAATAGAAAATATTGTAAGGTGGGGCGGTAATTATAGTTTATCATAATTATTTTTCAAGATTAAAGAACATGTATCCGTGAGCATGCAGGTTATTAGACTCAAATTAATCATACAACGCTTCTTCAAATTTCTGCGATACATTAATCTTATGTATGGCATGTGTCCGACATATAAATAATAAAAGCCCATTCAGTGAAGTGGCATCTCCCGCCAAACGGTTCAGGGGAATATCTAAGAAACCCCACCCTAGTATAATTGGAGATCATGTGACTATTTGAAACAAATAAACATGAACATTTTCTTCGGCACAGGACATGTATACAGACAAAAGTTATATAGGTAGATAATTTTATTACCTAACAAGTACTAGTAAATTGACTGAAATTTGCAGACTCACATTTCTGTGTACATGTAGTGGTACAATTGTCTACCAAGTTTTCGACAAATACGTCGAACCAAACTATAGAAATATAATTTTTAAGTTTATATATGTAATAGCATATTTAAGAAAGGCAAACCTCTAGTATAGACTGATACTGATAGTATTCAAATTCTATCGAGTTTGATTCAAATACTAAAGACTATACCATTGACCGGGCCCAGTTTACGTAACGTCAAAATGTCAGGATATTTTTTGTGAATGTTCTTGTAATTAAAAGCACGTGACATGAGCCGCACGTTTCTACAACGCTATTGCGGCGACCATATTTTTTATATTGTTTGGAAAATTTTTATGGTAGGAATAGTTATTAAAACTGTTCAATTTTACAATGACAAATGAGACAGAAAAAGTGGTTTCCTAAAACATTTTGGATGAAAATATAATTATGAAGGCTACTACTTCGTCTGCTCAGTCGAATAAAACATATGTTTTTACGGTAAAATTATGAAGTAGTATTTTAACGACTTTTTCTTATACCGGAAGTTTCATGTGAGCGCTGGAGGCCTGGGGGCTATAGATCAACTCCCCTAAAAACAACTTTTGACCTTCGTGTCTTACGCTGAACCTTACCTAAAGCGCGGGTCGAAATGTGCATAGGACGAAATTTAGTATATGACACAGAATTAATGATTCACAAATATATGGGTGGCAGGGAAGTTTGTTTTATTATAAAACGTACGTTAAATGAAAAATAATCACATGGTCAACAATAACAATTGTTTGAGAGAACAATAAAAATAATTCGATCTGCGCTTTGTTCAACTTCAAGCGATATCTGATGATGTGGATCGAAAATTATTGTGTACCAAGGACAAGACCTTGAAACAGAAATAAACAAAGCAATACCAACAATGAAATGTAAATACAGTACTGTACAATGTGTATAACAGGGAAAACCAAAAATGATTCTTGGTTACCTTGTAGTTGTAATCGGTGAAACCGTTCACTGGGTCTTGACATGCAGCGTCCTCGATAAATGGCGGGTGATTTTGATCATGTGAGTTCCTTCTCGGGAATGTACGTAAATTGTATCTTTTTTTAAAGAAAATTATTTTTAGGTAAATATACATGTATATGTAATCGTTCGTAAATAATAAAAGTTGTCAATGAAATAACATCAGAAATTTGAAACTCAAACTACAAACTCTTATATCGAATTCCGTACGTTTCCGTAAATTTCCGTAAATATCCGTACTTTTCCGTGATATGCATATGATTATCTTCCGTAATCAGCTAACAGCGCAGTAATTTCTAAAACAGAAAAAATTGTGTAATGCAGCCCGTAAGCTATATACCTTTCTGCAATCGTTTGAAGTTGTATGTACTGTTTTTATTTGTAATATGTTCTTATCGTATGCGACATTCAAACAAAAGATTGATCTGGTCTGTCTTGCACTACTTTCCCAAAGCGCATGTTTACAGTTGTTATTCGCACATAGCACAGTTAAATTGTCTGCAGTGTTTGAAATGTGGTATGCTAACTTAGTTCCCAGGCCAAAAAGAAAAGATTGCGATTTATCAACAAACAATACATCTTCCGAGTATAGTTATTTTGTTTTATTTATTCATTTGCCAGTAACAACTAGGACGGAATGAATCAGCATACTTTTCGGGAGACGAACCGTTTTGCATACTTTTGAAAAGAAATACGAGGGGTTCAGACTACCGTATCAGGAACATAGTTGAGTGGACAATTTACTCGCGGTCACATGGACACATGAACAAATGAATATGTTCACAATATCATCTTTTACTAAAAAAATGCTTTTAACCTTAATTTGGTATAATAATTATTAAATTTGTTTTAACATAGAGCATCACAAAAAGTTACACAAAAATATTGCTATGATAAACAATTTTGAAAAAATCTTAAATTATAAGATTGATTATATTCTAAAGGGATAAGATCTCACAAATGAAATGAGGGTTCAGTTATGACTGTAGGCCAACCGGTTGTAGAGATATGCCCCGTAAAAAGATGCCCTACAGCCAAAGTGGCATACTGGCTAAATACCCAATCGGTCTGGTTCAATGCACTGGCTGCTGGATGCCACTGCTCACCAAAGCATTCCAATGTTAGCGAGTGTTTTGCATTCAAGATATGTCATTTTGAGTATAACGTTGGGTACAGTTCCTGATATTCTTCATGAAACAATTTACTTTACATTCTGCTCAAAGATGGAGCGCATACAAGGTGGAACCCTATGATATTCACCCTAGAATGTGTGACCGAAAATTACAATATGCTTTACTAGACAGCATATTATGCTTCCTTAATCAAGATTCGGCGAGTGCCTTTGGATATAATGCGCGGACTAGACTTTTATTAACAGGCACTGAAGTGTATGCCCGACATTATAATATGCATAACTTGACATCAATCAAATGCTTCCTATCAATTTTGATAAAATTTTAGTCAGGAGTTCTATTAAAAGTCTTTGTGATACGGATGCAAAACTAGCGACCCCCCCCCCCCACCTATAAAAGGGGCTAGACAGACAGATGTGTTTACGAGGTTATCCCTTTGCCTTTCATAACCTCACAACACAAAGTTTAACCAAACAATACATTTACCTAAATACAATACCTCAAAATTGTAATACTGACGGAATTTACTCAAGCAAACCTCAGAACCTCTGTGTCTAATGCGTATATGAAGGCATATCAAAGACGAAGAGGGGAATACAATATGGGGGTCAGGTGGTGGAATATATGATAATGCATGTTTCGGGGAGTGTCAGGGGTTTTTCATCCCAACAGTATTTCGTAATGGAAAGGTGCAGTAGGTTTGGCGAGGTTATATGTTTGGTGAAACGCTGTATAACAATTTGCTCAATTGAGAAAATAAAACTACCTTTTTAACATCTGTTTTTATTTCAAATTTACCCCTGCCCTAAGTCTGCACCGAGCGTTTTTCTCAACAAAACTAAGTCTGCTAGGTTACTTCTTAATCATTCATCTAATAAAGAGTGTTCATTACCCAGACATATGCAGTTTAGACGTGTATATCTAGCAATTTGCAAGATGAGATCAATTATAGTGGCAAAGGGATTGTAAGAATACTGGTAGATCAAATCAGCTTCTTTTCGAAATTACTTTCTTTCAGAAATTACTTAAGTCATTTTCATTTCACCCACGACTGTTCTTAAACACTCAGAAATGTATATATGACAGTACGTCTTGCCAGTATAATATTTGCAATAATGCTTACAACTACATTTTTACAGTAATTGTCAAGTTATAGTCTCTTTAGATCTTCCTGATATATTTTATTACACAGAACTACACAAAGAGAATGTTCAGAACAAACAGAAGTAATTAAACTAATTTAATCAATTCAATATCAAGCAATCTGAATAATTACAGAACTTTGTCAGCCCATTAAAATTTTAGAATTCAAGAAAGAGAACTTCGGTCGTTCAATGGTAATAACTTTAGAAAGTATGTTGAGATCTAGCTGGTAATTGAACTTGGTCGATGTATTTTGCACAAAAAGAACTTCAGTGTTGTTGATCCGATAAAAACCTTGCACACTAGAGATAGGAAAGTGCTTTTTCGCAGACATTCCACAATTCTAGGACAGTAAGTCTGATTTAGTGGAGGTTATCATTGCACTCGGCCTAAATGATAATGCCCGTTCACAATTTGACCAGGTTTGGTTCTTATCCAAAAACAACTATTTGACATAAGTAGTCACTGCTCCCCCATTCCGCATAACACAGATGAGCACATAGTATGTCACGTTCCTATAGGCAAGGTTGGAATAATGTCATTCGGTGTGGTATGATAAAAAACGCCAATATTTGTCTATGACTGGTATGGAAATATTTATTTGTATTTAGCTTTTTTCTAACTTGTACTACCTCGGTGACGGAGCAAACGCAGTTTTAAATTATATCAATTTATATCAACCGCTCATGAGTCGCCGCTTCTAATCAACGCCACAAAATGAGCCAGCAAAATTTTAACAGGTACCCATTCAAATAATTTTGGATCGAATCACTTGATGCGTTAGGTGATTTGTTCCCCTACCTACCTACCTACCGATCTTTCTATCTATCGATACATGTATCAAGCATCATTTTTCCTGATCGCGACTCAAACTCTTATCCTCAGCATTACAAATCAAGCGAGGTCCCAACCTGTTCTGCAACGTTAAACGGATTGTAACCTTTTTCTATGTTTCATTCATTAAACAGGAAAAATCTTCTTATCAAATACATGTAATGACTTTTAAAATCCTGTAATATGAATTTGCTTTTTGTCGCCAGCAACTGTTCAGAATATAATATTCACACGATTTCTAAATGTAATCTAACGACGTCTGTCAACAACTTGAAATGTTTTAAATCTTCTATATTGGGTCGGAGCTAATAATGTTTACTGTTAATACTGACATATTGCTCAATTAATTTGTTAAGTCGAATGCAAGAACAGGCAGATCACGAGCAACTTTAACCGAAAAGGCAGGAGTGATTTTCTTTTTGTGCTCAAGGTGAGCTCTTCTGATCCCTTTGTGTCCGTTTTCCGTCGTCGTGTGTCCTGTCAACAATTCCTTCGAACGACATCTCCTTACCATCGTGGTCAATTTCAATCAAACTTCACAGGAATAATTCTTGGGTGGTCCCCTAAAAAGGTTGTTCAAAGAAATCCATTCTGTGAAGCACTATGGTTGCTATTTTCTCCATAAAAGTAAAGCTAAAATTAGGCACATGGCAGTGCCTAGTGAATTTATATCACGATTGTTCAAATTATGTCCATGGGGTTTAAATTGACTCAGTCCGTGGAATCATTTGTGGCCCCATGTCCCGCAGCGGGGCACAATTTCTCCAAATGACAAATTGGTTGTCACAAGGTCAGACAAAAGTCATTATAAGTAGATCTACGAGGGTTGTTCCAAAATGTCGTAGACTTTTTCAATAGCATCTTTATATACCACAATAAGAGTATAATACCACAGTTTTATACATAAAACAGAAGAAATTTGAATACAGTCAGTATTATCAACCCGGCGCATGAAATCGCGACGTCACGTCATATAGAGGAATGAACGCGAGTAGCTAAGTAAACATGTTGTTGGTTCTCTGTGTCGCTTAATAGCCGAGGCACCTATATTGCGTGAACTTTTCTCATTCCCGAGTCATTTGTTAACAATGTAAGTATAGTGCCCACAACAAGTCCAAACTTTTCCGCAAGTGCCCGGATGGTGATTCCATAGTCTTCCTTGAGCGCGTTTTCAACCGAAGTCAGGATGACTAATGACAGACTTTCGTTTGCTCCTTGGTCTGTCTTTAACGCCGGTGTATTCCTCAGAACATTTCTTATGCCGTTGAAACACCAAAACTCTGCTTACGTAAGACATTGACACTGATTTCTGGAAATGCTTGTGTATATGTACAGAATGTTTGTCAAATCTCTGTGCAGAATTTAATGACCGAACAACTTTCCACTCTCTCTGATGACGACGCGATGTTAGCAACATAACCCGACAAAGACAAGTTGAAACTTGTTTATTTAACCGGCAAACGTCTAATAACGTTGAAACTTTGACATGACGTTATCAATACATACCAGCGTTATTTCGCATATTTTGACTGCATTTATTAAATTGTTTATTATATTTCTACACGCTTCAATGCTGAATTGGTCCTGAATAATTGCCGTTCGTCAAGTAGTAGTCACTATGGAAACGGAATTCCTTAGGAAACGAATTTTAAACACAGAAAGCTTGATTCATATATACACCTGATAGGCAATGAAGTAAACTAGATGTACAATTTCAACAGTTTCTGTGCAAAAAGGACCTATTAAGAAAGTCTACGAATTTTTTCGAACACCCCTCGTAAATATTGTAATCAATTTGCAAATCTTTCTAGTATCTGAAAGAAGATATTAGGTCGTATGGTCAGGGATGTCATCTAAGGTTAGTACTGAAATCTGCTTGCAGAACTGTACATCTGGTTCAAATGTCTTGCCGTAGCTTCAAACACAACAAAGTGGGTCAAAAAGTAATGGTTAAGGTCACAGTGCGTGGCTAGATTTGGCCAACTTTATCCAGAGGGTGCTCAGTTCAATTCAAATTCATTCAGGCATAAGATTTTCACGGTCAAATTTGACCCCGGGTAAACAATCGTGGTATAGGTCCACCAGTTAACCGAAATATCTAAGCCCTGGCCCTTGTGGTTTTAGACCAGAAACTTTTTAAAGTTTTGTTCTACAAACATGAATGTGAACACACTTCATGAAGAAAATACTACAAACAAAATATCTGAGCTCTTCTGTAGGCGTTGTTTTTTTGACAAGATGTTTGTTTAGATAAAAGAATGTAGATTTTCAAGCTTGCTAACACAGTTCTTTCTTCTTAAATAATTATTAAGTTGGTTCTGTTTTTAAATCTGAAGTGTGAAATTCGAATGTCGAGCTTAGCGACGTTAGCGCTTAGTCCTGAAATGATCCCGCTTATGAATCTTCACTTTAAAAAAGACTATAAACTCGAGTGTTAAAATCTTTAATAAATGATCTGATTATTACAGTAGTTACATAGAGGATAATTGTTGGTTTCGGTGTAAGATCACGTTATAATTTCACCGAGTGGGCACCAAAAGTGATATTTTCACGAGTGGCGCCGCCACGAGTGAAAATAACAACCTTTGGTGTTCACGAGTGAAATTAACGTGATCTTACACCGATACCAACAATTTTTCTGTTTATTTTATGGTTAAAACTCTACTTTTAATTGAGTTTATTTCTAAAAATATCAAAATCGCGGAAACGTATTGAAAACTAGCACAAATGACGTCTTTTAACGACGTCACTCGCATGGTTTCCAGCATTAATTACGCTCGGTATCTTTTTTACCTTATCCGGGTTTAAGATTGCAACTGAAAATAAATGGTAACCACTGTTTCAAACTGTGGTTATCCTTTTATTTCACGAGAAACCTCTAATTCGAACAATAAAATATCTTATTTAAGCAAACATGAATGCAAACGTGATGGGCATCATTGTATGTAACGGTGTAACAGTCATTCTGTCCTTCTCGTTTGGCTATCTGAATAAAAAAAACAATGTTAGAAAATCAAAGCTATAACGTAAAGTATGTATGAAAGACTTCACTAAGAATACATGTAGGTAACAAAACATCTTGACATAAAATGCTGTTTTCTTCAAAACTTCGGCGATACATTTTAACATCTTTCTAATACATGGCATATGTCCTAGAAACAAGAATAACGAGAGAATTCAGAAAAGTGTATCGCAAGCCAAACGGTTTCGGGGGAATATGAAAAATAAACAGCCAATCTCCTAATGTCTTATATCAGAAGGAGAAGTAAATTTGACTTTTGCAACGAGTTATTTTTGATACGATACTAAATTACATTTTCACTACTCGTTTCGAAGAGGAAGAAACATTATGTCGGAAAAACACAAACCAACAACTAAAGTTAGGGTCCCGGTTTCTTGATGGAACCATTATGTGACTAACATGAACTCCTGCAAGCAACTGTTTGCAAAACAAAGATTTTATTGTTGCTACACAGAAAAGTACAAAGAGAACAGAGACAAAGGGCCAAAATCCTAGAACTCAGCAACTAATCTGACTACAACTGCCAGACGAACATTTCCATATAGTATTAAAATGATCTACAAAGTTTAAATTACATATTTTAGAAACATACACCTCATTTATGGCACAAACAATTTACTGAAACTTCAAGGGAAGCACTTCTTTACAGCGTTAAAATTCCTTGATTGTTTTGAATATACTCTAACTGTATTAAAAGTATTGTCATATCATTTATTCACTTTATTACATAACGCAATTTTTATCGAAATAAGCGAGTTTCCAAGTGTGCTTATCTAAAACAACCTGACACAGTTTGTAAAATCGGAAACCACTTATTGCGTAATATATCTCTAAGACACACCGATGAAGGACCGACAGGATACTTAACACCAAAAACCTTCATATTTTCGCTTTGAAATTCGCAGGAAATAATGCCTACGCAATTATAGACTTTAACTCAAAGAAATGCACAAAATATTGATCTAAACTTACTGTTAATGTGGGACGTAAAACATGATGATATATTTAGAAACCATATCATTTTCAAAGCACCAAATCGCCTTTCTCACTATCTATATTAAAACGTATTATTACATGCTTTATTATAATTATACATTGTCATTGGTATACCGTTAGTCACATGACTCGGTATATTATTTGATGTACACTTCACGTAGTTGACATGTGTGTAAACAAAAGCGCGTGACGTGATCTCGGCGTTTCGATTAACTCTATTACTGTCTGATAAAACAGAATTGGGTTTGAAATTTCTTTTAATAAAAGTGTTAGATATTGTGAAAAATAGGTAACGTATACAATGGTATATTTATTCTTACTGGTATTGAATTTGTTCTTATCAAATTTGTTTTTAATTTCCCTGGATGGCGATGTCGACTTTGGTGATACAATAAAACACTTACTGAATGATGACTTCGGTTTCTATCCAAATCTTGGACATGATAAGGTCCCGGTAATTACCACATACATAAAATTTGGGTATTCACCTCCTATTTGTAAAATATTAACTTCAGCTGTGCAACATCACTCTAAGACATTTTTCAGAAGAGAGTTGTGAAAGTACTGTTGCACATATGCTAATTATTGAGAGACATTAACACCTTTTTTCTAAGTGTTTCATTCATATTTGAAAAGAAATATCAAACATGACAAAGGCATATGAATACTTACTATACTAATAATAGGGCCTATATCCATAACCAGAGAAGTAATCACGATTGTAGTAATCACGATTGTAGTTATCACGATTATAGCGATAAAAAGGACCGCTCTGAACGACACTTAGCGCGAACATACACGCCAAAAGTGCGACGACCATAAGTACTGCAGTTTCATTGTGCTCTGAAATGAAAAACAAACATGATATCTTAATTTCAAACAACTTATATAAATAGTTCACTTTGGTGCGACATACCTTTCCTTTGTACTTGAAAACTAGTGTCATCACGGCATTCAAACCATGTTTCGAGCTAGATATAGTTAAGCGCTCGGTGGATAGAAACTTTGATGATCGACTATGTTCATAACAGAAACTCCCCCATTTTAATGGGAATTGCCCACAGGAGCATAACCCTCATAATTTCATCAGAATGCACTTGTTAATTAGTATAATGATTAAGTGTATTTAGAGAATGGACAGTTTTCACAATGCATACATAACCTTACTCGCTGCTATATATATCATTAATATATTTGTCGTAAAATAAAACTACTAAAACCATCCGCTCATTTATAAAACTTTACAGAAACGTGCAAAAGTTATTATTCTGCCTTATTTCCCTTTAAATTATCTTCCCTTATCTTACATTGTCTTGTACTTTCCAAAAAGAAAGAGGTACTTATGAGGTTTGTAGATGGATGGACAAACGTCCGTTCTAACATACGGATACTTATGTGGCTACTTCATTGTTCTTTTGGCCACGTAAGAGAATAAAATAGCCACGTAAGAGCTTACGGAATGAATGACATCAAAGAATATTTACTGTTTACTATTGTTCCTATAGCCACCTAGGTATCCAAATGTAAGTACAGACGGGCGGATGGCATACAGGAACAATATTTACTTTTATCGTGCAATTTAATTTCAGTTATTAAAGTGGAATAAGTACAGTACAGTAAGTGCGATTTATCTTTTATATCGTAGAATAGTTATATTTTAAATTGGTATTGCCACACGTGATAACAATGTATATTTAAAATATCTATTTGTATTTGGACAAAACAAATCAAAAGATTGTGGCAACTGTGAGCACAAACTGCGAAAATGGTTTCATTTTGAAAGATTTGAAGAATTATTCAACTCAAAACTGTTGTTTACAGTGCTATCATTTATTCATGTAGTGGGAACAACTTTACTTACTGGTTAAAACGCATGGAAATAGTCAAAATACTGTCGGTATTTACAAGTATTAAAAATACACACTGTATATCTAATCGCAAACACAAAATTTTCAACTTTTTATAGATATAGTTAAGCGTTCGGTGGATGGAAGCTTTGATGATCGACTGTGTACCCATTATACTGGGTTTTGCCCACATAATCCAAATAATTTCGAAAAAATGCAGTTGTTAATTAACATAATGATTAAGAGCATTTTTAGAGGATTGTACAGTATGCACAGTGCATAACTTTACTCGCTATAGCAATACTATATTTGTCGTGAAATAAAACTACTAAAACCACCCGCTCATTTATAAAACTTTACAGAAACGGGCAAACATAATTATTCTGCCTTATTTCCCTTTAAATTATCTTCCCTTATCTTACATTGTCTTGTGTTTTAGACAGATAGAAGAGAAATATAACATTTAATAGCATATCACAAACATTTACTTATCTCCCTTTATCTTACATTGTCATGTCCTTTTCAAAAAGAAAAAGGTACTGTTGAGGTAGATAGATGGATGGATGGATGGATGGGTGGATGGAACATACATTAAATCAATAATATACAGTCTGGGAATTAATAGCACAGAAATATCACATTTTACAGCATATCACAAACTAAATATCACAAAGAAACACAGTTATCATCATCAAAACAACTTACCACAGAGAGCCTTAAAGTTATCATCATTACTACTAGTATCACTGAAACATTTCTTCTTTAATTTGTAATCACTATTAGTATGACAACTTACAGTAAATATTACTATATTTTATATATATATTATACATATATATATTATATATGCAAGATAGCCCATTAAAGTCAGAGACTAATTTCCAATGGGATCTTAAATGTAAAACAATGATTTAAAAATTATAAGTTATTTATGTTACATTTTATTATCAGTAATGACCTAACCATAAAAAGGCAATTGCCAAAATACCAATGTTCAGTCAATTAAAAACTTAGTTTAACAGAAACTGCATCAAATCACTTTATGATTCTTCTCAAAAAGGAAAACCTTATGACACATATTTATTAAGAAATGTTTGTTTACTTCCCTTTTAAAAGATGCATAATTATTTACCTTTTATTGGCCCTGGAAAAGAGTTTCAAGTACAATGTATTCGTACAATTATGGTACAAAAAAGTTGCATACATGTTATTTCTTATTTTGTAACATAGAACTATTTCTTGTTCTATTACTATGAACTAAATAATTTCTGAAATTTATCATTAAGAAATAATGAAAACTTATTATAAAATATTTTATATACATGATTTAGTCTAATTGTTTGAGTCTATCATCTACTCTAATCATCTTTATTCCTTATAGTGATATCGGCTCTACGATAGGGATGTTCACGAGTCATCATTCTACCGTGCTTCACGTAAACACTGTTTCATATGAAAGTATTAAGAATGTTAACAAAAGAGATTAGAAAAGTGTACGTGAATGTGTTCACCCAGATATAAAAATTCTTGTAAAGAAACGAAAATTACAACTGAAAACAAACTTTTAATATCTGAAAATGTTTTACCTAAGTTAGTGGAAAAGACTGCTTCGGCTGTCGAGTGTCTACGCTCCCTGGTCTACACTTAAACAGATATGCCATTTATATATCCTTTAAATCAATAACATCATTGCATACAAATGCCAATTATGGAAATGTACAGCAAATATTAAAAACGTATGCATATTTTTCGCAGCCTTTTAGTATATCATTAATGTATTATAAAATGTTAAGCAGCATATAACAACCAGTGTTGACAAGAAGATGCACCGATAGAGGTCGGAGGACTTTACAAAAATAGTAGAATCGAAAACATCATTGAATACAAATGTCAATTATGGAAATGTAAAGCAATTATTAATCAAAGCGCTGAAGACGCTGGATTTGTTTGTGTATTCAAACCATTTGCCCTTTGTTTTGTTGTGACGTCTATTTCAGTCTGTAATCTTCATTAGTGAAGGCTATACCAGTTGGTAATAAGATATGAACAGAATGCAACAGTTATAAATCGTATTATGGATCGAATTGTCTCTGTTTCTTAGACAGAAGGGATTTTCACTGTACTCAACAAAATGTTTTCACCTACAGTTCTACTGTCTAAAATCAGACACTGATCGAGCAGCTAGTAGTTACGGCACTTCGATATCGATAACACAAACGAGCAGGCAATAGCACCGACCATTAAGGGGATCAATTTATTGTGCGGACCGACAAAGTAATAATGCCACAATATACATTTATAGAACGAATATGGTTGAGACCAGGAAGTAACGATGTTCAAATGTTTTTCTGCAGTCATTGATATGTATTTTAACAAAATAGCTCATTCGATGCGTTTCAAGATAACGAGGCCTACAGTCGAATATAGGGTAAATTGCCTACTACTTAAAACAATCACCACCTATGAAATATAACAAATCGTTTAAACATCAACATCAACACTTGTTTTCAGCTTAAGGTGCTCACGCGTATTTCTAATACATGTAGGAACGCAGACTAGCTCGCGCCAGGTCCGCAGAATAAATATATCAGCAATACGGAAAGTTATAATTACGTCCCTTGCCAACAAGAGTAGCCATCTTGACCGTATATCGTCCACCAGAGTGCATGGCCTACTTATTACACAATGTGATCAAAATCAACCTCGATCTATATGTGTTCCAGATTTAGTTAGGTCATCATCAAGACCGGAAGATTCTGGCTAATTCTCATAAAAATTGGTTATAAAATGTGACTTTCAGAGCCGAATAAAAAGTTATCTCTTGATCTGATCTTGTACCTAGTTTTGGATCCAACATGACCACCATTCCAATATAACATAGACACACATTTTGACCAATGTTCATTTGATTGGCTATAAAATGTGGCTTCTAGATTGTTTACAAGGTTCTTCTTTAATTTGACTGTGTGACCTAGTTTCTATATAACTCCAGATGACCCAGATTCAAACTTGACCTAGAAATCATTGAGACAAACATTTTGACCAATTTTCATGATGGTAGTCTCTGGAATGTTTTCAAGGTCGACAGTAATCCTTTGTATCAGGTGAGCTAATACTATGAAAACAAGAATAAATGCCAGAAGTCTTGTCAGAATTTCAAAATATTTTGCAGTAACAATATAAACACATGCATACTCTTCGTATACTTTTCAACTTTAATACAGGGGCCAATTGATTAAAACCAAGGAATAGCAAGTTTTTTTTAATTTTCAAATTACACTGAGTCTTGCAATTACGACAATATACCCGTCAAATCCCTGGTTGCATTGTTTACAATGTTATAATAATTGCTTATGACTACAATAACTGTGCAAAGACATATATACAAAATTTATACAAGTATATTAAGTGGAAGTGTATGTTACCGTTCTTGCAAGGAAAACTTCGTGGCATACAGACTGTAATATTTCCCAGAGTAGTATGTATAAGATGGTGTTCTATTTAATCATTTGTTTTACAATATGTCAGAGTTTTTCTACCTAGAGTAATAGATCAAAATCTAGAAATGTGTGCAAAGGAAAGCCCGCTTTGTGCTATTCAGTAACATGCAAGTATGAAAATGTATAACGACTATCATACAGGTGCACACATGTGTTTCTCTGAACTATTAAGTGCAAATGTGGCCATAATCGAACTTGACCTGTAAAGATGGATATTTACGAATGTAAATTGTATAAAGTGGTCATCTGTAGTGAGCATAGGCTATATTCAATGCATTGTTACTGTACTTTCTATGCGAATTTTAAATTTTTAAACAATTTTCCTGACCAACATAATGGGGAGAAACAGCCCCGCAAAGATCGTTATGGCAGGTCTTTCAAATAAACAAAATAAACAATATACATGTAAACAAAGAATACCCAGAACTCGGTAAAACATGAGCGGGCCTATATACACACAAATAAATCCATTCGGTGAACTAACATTGAATTTTATAGTTTCTAGGCGCAACGCAAAGAGAATGTGTAAACATGCGCGTAAATATTCCTGGCTGTTTAAAATATTTCATTCTTTAAAATGACGATCAGGGTTAGACATTTTGTTGTCACAGAAACTCCAAAACATATGTTTTCTTTCCGCACAAGGGTTAAGAAATTGGAACTATTTCTATAGGGTGTATATATATAGTAAATCGTCCCTTATTTTTACGCATCATTGTAAAATGAAATACATCCGCGGTTCTTTTTCGAAAACAGTTTGCTTTAGTTATATATACAAAATTTAGCTGATGCTGTATGAGTTTATAACATTATACATTGTGTATATTGAAACAATACAACTTTCATGTCTGCAATGGCCATATGGTTTCAAATGAAGACTCATAATTTGGGATTATATGCTGACTGACGTGCCGGAGCTACTTTCAGATTTGGTACTTAAGGAATAGGCTTCGGAAAACGGTAAGTAAATTTGTTTGTTACACAAACAAATAAAAACGCATGCATGTTCTTCCCAACAATAGCCTATAATTAATGTATCATAAAATGAGCAGATTTTACATGATGATATATCGAGTTCGGCAGACTTAACAAAATAATAGAAATAGAAAGGTAGGGCGATAATTATACACTCAACAGGTTTAAAAACGCAAAAGTGGCAAAATATTTATTTTAAAAGTGTTATCGTGTTTCAAATTGATTCAAATTTCATACACAACAAAAACAATATAAAATTGAATTCTTGTAAAAGTTTCAATAATTCATCGCAAAAAATGACAACAATGAAATAAAAGCAATAGCGTCGTTCAAATAAAAAATGTTCAACAGGGGAAATCTTTGCGTTTCTAAATCGATTAAGTGTAGTTTATCTTAGCTATTTTTTAAGATTAAAGAACATGTATCTGTCGGCTTGCAGTTTATTAAACTACAGTTTATTCATACAACTTGCAACACATGAATAGGGACTCACTTTCGGCCCTATAAAAACACAAACATTAAATATTAAGTATTTTGAAGTTCTTACGTGTGATATCACTATCGAAAAGATAATGTTTGAATAGCAGTCGGTGGCATATAAGTTATATTAAACAATACTGAGATGAACATAAATGAACCAATACATAAAAGTTGGCGTTTTCTTCAAAATCTCGGCGATACACCAATCTTATATGGCATGTGTCCGAAATATAATATGGATTATTCTAAATAGGAATAATTCCTTTTATTTTTTCTCGAAATTGTTTGTTCGTTGCCAGGCAATTACAATGTAGATACCTGCATGTGGTATCTGTGTTATGTTGAAAGTTATAAAACCGGTTTTGATTCCCGGCCTGCTCGAGATATCGTTTGTTTAAATGCCAGTCTAGTAGCGGGATCCAGTCTACATGTCAGTATATAAACTTGATTCCATGTGCAATATGCACAGTGAGTGGTGCGGTGGTCGAGTGGTTAACGCTCTGGACTGCCAATCCGGAGGTCCCCAGTTCAAATCCCGGCCGGGGCACTGGCAATTTCAGAAACGCTTTTCAGTGTTTCCCACCCATCTAGAGATGAACTGGTTAGAAACCCAGAGGTAGTCTCACGTGTATCGGTGCTTTACACCGGGCATGTAAACAAGAACCAAGGGGTCTATTCGTAAAAGAGCTAGGGTCTGGTACCCGGATTCCCTTGTATCTGTATCTTTCTCTCTAAAAGGTCGTACCGTATATACCTTGAAAAAAGATGGTGGACCATAAGCACATCTAACAATATGCTCAGTTTGATTCTACAACCACGAACACACTTGCTCAACGCTCTTGTATTAGATCTTTGCCCTCCCGCCACATCCCAAAAAGATAACTAATCATCCAACATTTAACTTCATGTTGTCGGGAACCATTTTATATTTGATGACGGGAAAAACAATGCTGTACCATGTTCATTATTTTACAAATTTATTATCCGAATGGATTCGATTGCAGTTAGTGAGCTAGTATCAGGATATACGATAAGACTTAAATTCTGTGTCGTGATTTATTCTCCAAGGCATACTGTTTATTTAACAATAAATACTTTCAATATTCCTCAGGGAATAATAATTATAACTGTTTTTCTATTTAAAACAACTCTTTAATTCAAATTTTCGGCAATATTGCCTTTTTCAAGAAATTTGTCTACACTTTTTAAATTCACATGTTGATCATATTCATGACAAGCTTAGAAATGAAAAAAACAACAAAACGTCAGGAAATGACGTCACGTCCTAATGACGTCATATACACTAAGCGTCCAAATGACGTTTCCCGTACTTTCAGGTAAGAGTCCAATCACATGAAGAATACACTTAACAAGAGCTGTCACATGACAGCACGCTCGACTATTCGAAAGCTTGTTGGTAAAATGGGGTTTTTGTCTAAGAACAGGAGTATTGTGTAATTGTCTATAAGAATTAAGGTCAAAGATATGAAACTTGTTCAAAGACCTTTGTAAATGTACATTGCATTCAAGGCCTTACTCTGGATTCTGCAAGCCAACTGGAGGGAGGATGGGGGGGATAATTTCAAAGAAATACATGACCTTGTATATTTGATCATGAATAATTTTGTAACTTTTCAAAATTGATATGTATAGAATTAAAAAAGCATGACCGCTTCATGCTGCATAATTATTCTATGACATTTCAAAAGAAAGCCATTTTGAGTATTTCCATTTTAGTCTGAATGCAATGTACATTTACAAAGGTCTTTGAACAAGTTTCATATCTTTGACCTTAATTCTTATAGACAATTACACAATACTCCTGTTCTTAGACAAAAACCCCATTTTACCAACAAGCTTTCGAATAGTCGAGCGTGCTGTCATGTGACAGCTCTTGTTAAGTGTATTCTTCATGTGATTGGACTCTTACCTGAAAGTACGGGAAACGTCATTTGGACGCTTAGTGTATATGACGTCATTAGGACGTGACGTCATTTCCTGACGTTTTGTTGTTTTTTTTTCATTTCTAAGCTTGTCATGAATATGATCAACATGTGAATTTAAAAAGTGTAGACAAATTTCTTGAAAAAGGCAATATTGCCGAAAATTTGAATTAAAGAGTTGTTTTAAATAGAAAAACTGTTTATTTAAGATTGATAGCCTGGCGATATTTGTGGTTCATGAAACACTTCTATACAAGTCCTTTAAGCACAAGTGACATAGGCTGTATCTTCATATTGATGTGTGATGAACAAAATTTAAAGTCGTTTCTTAAATATACTTGCATCTATTTTGCCATAGCTTGGAATATCATAAATCGCTTAACTAACATTAACAGATTAAATCATTCACTTAATTTTATATTGAGCAGCAATTAAACGACCGGGTCCCTTCCGGTTGACGGAATTTTCCACATTCTTGATTGACGGGACACCCCGTTATCTTTTGAGTGACCACAACATGCCATTCTTTAAAAACATTTTACAACGAATTTGTTTCATTAATTTGAGTCATGTTTAATAATGGTATTCATTATTATACTGTGCTTGAGATATTTGGATCACGAGTCTAGTTGTATTAATATACATGTATTAAAGATTAGATATACTGCACGTCTGTCTTTATTAATTTATTTTGAGTAATGAAATAAATGATAAAAGCCCGTTTAGAGAAGTGACATCCCCCGTCGAACGGGTCCAGGGGAATATGTTAGAAAACCCACCTAGTTGACTTGGAGATCATGTGACTATTTGAAACAAATAAACATGAACATTTTCTTCGGCACAGGACATGTATACAGACAAAAATTAATTACGTAGATAATTTTATTACCTAACAAGTACTTGTAAATTGATTGAAATTTGCAGACTCGCATTTCCGTATACCTGTAGTGGAACAATTTTCTACCATGTTTAGTCAAATATAGAGAAACATACTTATCAAGTTTATATATGTAATGGTATATTTAAGAAAGGCAAAACTCTAGTATGGACTGATTCTGATAGTGTTTAATTCTATCGAGTTTCATTCAAATATTAAAGACTGTTACGTTGTCCGGGCTCAGTTTACGTAACATCCAAATGTCTGAATATATTTTTTGTGAATGTTATTTTAATTTAGAGCACGTGACATGAGCCGCACGTTTCGACATCGCTATTGTGGCGACTTTATATTGTATATTGTTTATGGTATGAAGAGTTATTAAAACTGTATTTTACAAGAAAAGTGATTTCCTTAAACAGTTTGGCACAAAATATATTAAGGTTACTACTTTGTCTGCTCACACGTTAAAAAAATTGTTGTTTTTACGGGAAAATTGTTTAGTAGTATGCTAACGACATTTTCTTATACCGGAAGTTTCATAATATGGCTCTCGTGCTGTCAAAAAGGACAATTGATCTACGGTCTACGAAATAATTAATTACAAAAGAAAATATTGTGATTTATCAACATACAATACATCTTCCGAGCATTATTATTTTGTTTTATGTATTCATTTACAAGTAACAACTAGGACGGAATGAATCAGCATACCTTTCGGGAGACGATGGTAGAAACGAACTGATTTAGCATACTTTTGAAAAGAAATACAAGGGGTTCAGTCTACCGTATCAGGAAAATAGTCGAGTGGACAATTTACTCGCGGTCACATGGACATGTGACCAAATGAATATGTTCACAATATCATCTTTTACTAGAAAATGCTTGTAAACCTTACTTGGGTATAATAATTATTAAATTTCTTTTAACATAGAGCATCACAAAAAAGTTACACAAAAATATTATTGTGAAAACAATTTTGAAAATCTTAAATTGTAAAATTGATTATATACTAAAGGGATAAGACCCCACAAATGAAATGAGGGTTCAGTTATCACTATAGGCCAACCGGTTGTAGAGATATGCCCCGTAAAAAGATGCCCTACAGCCAAGGTGGCGCACTGACTAAATACACAATCTGTCTTGTTCAATGCACTGGCTGTTGTATGCCACTACTCACCAAAGCATTCCAATGTTAGCGAGTGTTTGCCATTTTGAGTACAACGTAGGGTACAGTTCCATATATTCTTCATGAAAAAATTTACTTTAAATTCTGCTCAAAGATGGAGCGCATACAAGGTGGAGCCCTATGATATTCAACCTAGAATGTGTGACCGAAAATTACAATATGCTGTACTAGACAGTATACCGGTATTATGCTTCCTTAATAGTTTTAACAAAATTCGGCGAGTGCCTTTGAATATACTGCGCGGACAAGACTTTTATTAACAGGCACTGAAGTGTATGCCCGACACTATAATATGCATAACTTGACATCATTTAAATGCTTCCTATCAATTTTTATATAAATTCTAGCCAGGAGTTCTATTAACAGGACTTTGTGATACAGATATAAAACATATTGATCCCCCAATAAAAGGGGCTAGACAGACAGATGTGTTTACGAGGTTATCCCTTTGCCTTTCATGACCTCACAACATAAAGCTTAACTCAAAATTGTAATACTGACGGAATGAACTCAAGCAAACCTCAGAACCTCTATTTGTCTAATGAGTAAATAAAGGCATATGACAGACGAAGCGGGGAATACAATATGTGGGTCAGGTGGTGGGATATATGATCATGCATGTTTTGAGGAGTCTCAGGGGTTCTTCGTCCCAACAGTATTTCGTAATGGAAAGGTGCAGTAGGTTTAGCGAGCTTATATGTTTGGTGAAACGCTGTATAACAATTTGCTCAGTTGAAAAAATAAAACAACTACCTTTTTAACATCCCTTTTTATTTCAACTTTACCTCTGCCCTAAGTCTGCACCGAGCGTTTTTCTCAACAAAACTAAGTCTGCTAGGTTACTTCTTAATCATTCATCCTATAAAGAGTGTTTATTACCTAGAAATATGCATTTTAGACGTGTATATCTAGCAATTTGCAAGATGAGATCAATTATAGTGGCAAAGGACTGTAACAATTCTGGTAGATCAAATCAGCTTCTTTTCGAAATTACTTTCTTTCAGGAATTACTTAAGTCATTTTCATCTCACCCGCGATTGTTCTAAAACACTCAGAAATGTACATATGACAGTACGTCTTGCCAGTACAATATTTGCAATAATGTTTACAGCTACATTGGTACAGTAATTGTCAAGTCATAGTCTCATTAGATCTTCCTGATATATTTAATTACACAGAACTACACAAAGAGAATGTTCAGAACAAACAGAAGTTATTAAACTAATTTCATCAATTCAATATCAAGCAATCTGAATAATTGCAGAACTTTCTCAGCCCATTAGAAATTTAGAATTCAAGAAAGAGAACTTCTGTCGTTCAATGGTAATAACTCTAGAAAGTATGTAGAGATCTAGCTGGTAATTGAACTAGGTCGATGTATTTTGCCAAAAAAGAACTTCAGTGTTGTTGATCCGATAAAATCTTTGCATACTAAAGATAGGAAAGTGCTTTTTCGCAAACATTCCACAATTCAAGGACAGTAAGTCTGATTTAGTGGAGGTTATCATTGCACTCGGCCTCAATGATAATGCCCGTTCACAATTTGACCAGGTTTGGTTCTTATCCAAAAACAACTATTTGACATAAGTGGACACTGCTCCCCCATTCCGCCTTACACAGATGAGCACACGCTCCTATAGGCAAGGGGAGAATAATGTCATTCGGTGTGGTATGATAAAAAACCGCCAATATTTGTCAATTACTGGTATGGAAATATTTATTTGTATTTAGCTTTTTTTCTAACTTGTATTAGAATGAAGCTCGGTGACGGAGCAAACGCATTTAAATTATATCAACTAATATCAACCGCTAATGAGTCACCGCTTCTAATCAACGACACAAAAAGAGCCAGCAAAATTTTAACAGGTACTCATTCTAAGAATTTTGGATCGAAACACTTGATGCGTTAGGCGATTTGTTCCCCTACCTACCTACCTACCTATCTTTCTATCTATCGATACATGTATCAAGCATCATTTTTCCTGATCGCGACTCGAATTATTATCCTCAGCATTTCAAATCAAGCGTTGTAACCACAGGCCTACAGAAAACCATTATATGAGCAAATTGACTTATAACATGTTCACATAGATACTGCTTTGAAATTCGAACTTGATGCCAGTTGGATCAATAATTCATCAAAACAAGGATAAATCAGTTTTACCTTTGATCTATGATACGCAGATTGCTATGAGGCGACATATTCATGTTATTCAATCACAGGTGACAGTATTACACGTATCATAACATTATAAGGCGATACACAGCAGATCATACAAAAACAATGCAACTGATAGCTGGGCGGTAGTTTTTTTCCACGTTTTCAAAAAACTCTCGCGAAATAGGGATTTTTAAGACAGAATTTCTATGCCGAAGAGTTATTAACTTAACATATTTTTTAGATATAATGAAATTCAAACAATTCCATTAAAAAACATACACATCTGCATATCCGTAAAGTTGGTTTGCAATTAGCAGTTCGCGATTCGAACTGCGAACTCAGACTAGTTGCCAGTTCGCAGTTCGCGATTTAAATCTAGCAAATTGGGAACTGGACAAGTTCCATGTTCTCAGTTCGCGTTTAAAATGAAGACTTGTTGCCAGTTCGCGTTCGCGACACGAATTGCGAATTGTAAACTTAGCAAGTGTTCTAAGTTCACAATGACTTTTTCCCAACTTGTGGTTCGAATTGATGATTGCAAACCAGTCATCATTTTACTTTTAGAATAGCGACATTTCGCGATTCGGATTGCGAACAGCGAACAGCGAATTACAGATTAGTTGCCAGTTCGCAGTTCGCGATTCGAATTGGGATCTCACTGCTATACAGTTACTAGTTTGCGATGCGATGGTTATTCTAGTCTTCCTTGAGCGCGTTTTCAACCGATGTCACGATGACGTGGTTCATAACAGGCTTTCGTTTGCTCCTTTGTCTGTTTTCAACGCCATTGTATCCGACAGAATATTTCTTCGGCGTTGAAACACAAAAGCTCTGCTAACATAAGACATTGACACTAAGTTTTGGAACTGTTTGTGTATCTGCGAAGAATTTTGTCAAATCTCTGTGCAGAATTCAATGACCGAACAAATTTCCACTCTCTCTGATGACGACGCGATGTTAGCAACATAAACCCGACAAAGACAAGTTGTAACAAGGAACTTGCGGAAAAGTTTGTACTTGTTGTGGGCACTGTACTTACATTGTTAACAAATGAATCGGGAATGAGAAAAGTTTACGCCAGATGGGTGCCTCGGCATTGTTCGACACAGAGAACAACATGATTGATACGTACCAGCGTTATTTCGAAGATTTTGAATGCAATTCACAAATTATTTATTATGTTTCTATATGTTTCAATGATGCATTAGTCCTGAATAATTACCTCTGTTATTTGTGATTCTGTAATTATTTCTGTTTTTAAATATGAAGAGTGAAATTCGAATGTCGAGCTCAACACTCCAGATATAATAAGTTATAACCTTAAACTGTTAAGCATGTATGTTAATAGTTGATACTGGTACTCTCTTCTTATGCTCAATAGAATGGTCTTTTTTAAAATACCGTTATAAATAAAATGTTGTGTTCTTTAGCAGCCGGAAACTCTCCACATTTTTATCATTTGAATGCTATAACAATATGTAAATCTTCGGGGTGATGCAAGGGTGGTCAGTGTATGATTTTAAACCCATGGTTGATAGTTATCATATAACATAATCATTAAAGTGGTCAGAACTTATCTGCTTATGCCCTAAAGGTGACGTAAGCGATAAGTCCTGAAATGATCTCGCTTATGAATCTTAAGTTTAAAAAAAAACTATTAACTCGATTGTTTAAATCTTTAATAATGGATCTGATTATTACAGTTGTTACACTATCTTATTTCAACAAAAATAAATGCAAACGTGATGGGCATCATTGCATGTAACGGTGTTATTGTCCTTTTGTTCTTCTCTTTTGGCTATCTGAAAACCAGAAAAAGTAAACTTGTTAGAAAATCAAAGCTATAACGTAAAGTATGTATGAAAGACTTCACTAAGAATACATGTAGGTAACAAAACATCTTCATGTACAAAATGCTATTTTCTTCAAATCGTCGGCGATACATTTTAACATCTTTCTAATATATGACATTTGTCCGAGAAACGAGAATAACGAGAGAATTCAGGAAAGGGTATTTCAAGCCAAACGGTTTCGTGAGAATATGAAAGAAAAACAGACAATCTCCTAATGTCTCATATCAGAAGGAGAAGTACATTTTATTTAATAAACGAGTTATTCTTTATACGATATTAAATTACATTCTCACCACTCGTTTCAAAGAGAAAGAAACATTATGTCGGAAAAAACATAAACCAACATAACTAAAGTTAGGGTCCCGGTTTCTTGATAGAAGCATTGTGTGACTAGCGTGAATTTCTGCAACTGTTCAGAAAACACATATTTTATTGTTGCTACACAGAAACGTACAAAGACAACAGAGACAAAGGGTCAAGATCCTAGTACTCAGCAACTTATCTTGCTAAAACTGCCAGACTAACATTTCCATACACATGTAGTAGTTAAATGATCTACAAAGTTTATATTAAATATTTTAGAAACATAAACCTCATTATAGCACAAACAATTGACTTAAACTTCAAGGGAAGCACGTCTTTACATTAATTGAGAATTACAGGGCGTTCTATCAAAATTACTCATATTATGACGACGCGCAAGCTTATCCGGCACATTGTCGCATTGTCCTTGATTGTTTTGAATCTACTTTAACTGTATTCAAAGTGATGTCATATCATCTTCATTGCATCACGCAATTTTTATCGAAATACTGGTAGGCGGGATTCCAATGGTGCCTATCTTGATACAGTTCTTAAAACCGGAAACTACCTCGTCCGTTACATATGTCTAAGACACATCGACGAAGGACCGACAGAATAGTTAACTTCAAAAACCTTCATCTTTTCGGTTTCGGCAGGAAATAATCCCGACGCTATTATAGACCTTAACTGAATGGAATACATAAAATATTGATCTAAACTTACTGTTGATGCGGGAAGTAATATCGACTGAAGCAAGAGTTAGTGTTAATTTATTTAGAAACCATGTTACTTTCAAAGCGCCAAAGCACGTTTCTTACTATGAACATCAAACGAATTACCGCATGCTTTATTGTAATTATGCATTGTCATTGGTATACCGTAGTCACCTGACCCGGTACATTATTTGATGTACAATTCACGAGAAAAAAAAAGAAAATAAAACAACAAAACGAAGACATGTGCATACTTACTAAACTAGAATCTAATAACTTTTTCATGCAATATAGTTTAACGTCGACAAAGATATATTTATTCTTACTGGTACTGAAATTATAAATTTCGAATTTGTTTTAATTTCGCAGGATAGCCATGTCGACTGTAGTCATATACTGAATTATGTTTTCGGTTACTATCCAAATTTTGGACGACATGATCAGTACTCGATAATTACCACGTACTGCCACGTCCAAAGATCTGGGTATTCGCATCATCATTGACTTCAGCTGTGCAACATCACTCTTTAGACATGTTTCACAAGACAGTTTAGGTACTGTCGCACATATGCTAATTATCGAGAGATATTTAAAAAACGTTTTTCCTAATTGTTCCATTCTTGTTTAAAAAGAAAATCAAACAAAACGAAGGCATATGAATACTTACTATACTAATAAAAGTATCTGTATGTGCTACCAGGGAAGTAATCACGATTGTAGTCATCACGATTATAGTAATCACGATTATAGTCATCATGATTATAGTCGTAACGATAAAAGCCAGGAGATCCCTGAACGACACTTAGCGCGAACATACACGCCAAAAGTGCGATTACCATTATTACCGCAGTACTGTGGAACTTCATTGTGCTCTGAAATGACAAACAACATGATATCTTAATTTCAAACAACTTCTGGGGATAAATCTTGTGCGACAGACTTTGACTTCGCACTTGAAAGCCAATGTAATCAATGCATTTTGAGCATTCACATTACACGCCAAATAGAGAATATTAGGCAACTGTCTTTTGATAACATGTGATATCAGGTGAGGTAGATTCGGTCAGAAAAGACGAGGCTCTCTGTCTCGCCTTTTCCGACCGTATCTGCCGACCCTGATATCACATGTTGTCAAAAGACAGTTGCCTAATATTCTATTTATCATGCAAAATCTTCATATAATATTTTTTACACTTTTAGGGGCCTAAAATAGAATGAATACGGTATTTATTGAAGAAAATGATTTCAAATTACTACATGAACCTCGAAAAATAGTTCTATATTTCAAAGGACAAAAAAGATACAAGCGACATAAATTTAGCTTTATAATTACCTTCATGAGACTACTTATAAATGTTTTACTGTTATATATTATGATATTACTTTGCATACACAATTTTTGCAAAGACACCTTCCAAGTAAAACACAGACATTTCAAATGTGGCGGTGTGGGCTCAACAGCAACAACATTAGGGTATTCTAATTGTAAACAAACGAGGAACTAGAGAGTTGCTGAGTCACAAGTGAGCGGTGTAAAGACAGTTTTCAACTTTTGATAGGTAGCTGATATGTTTCAGACCATTTCAATCACGCATTAAGAACTTACTGTGAAAATTGGATAGTGATAAAAAATGAAAATCAACTTCTTCTCAAATTTTGCTTCAAAATTGCTGTAGATGGATAGCAAATGATCTAACTAAGAAAATGAATACCGACAACAATATGTTTATTTCAAAAATAAAAATTCTACAGGCAGTTTTCTATTTTTTTGATGCCGTGCTGTTTGTTTTAAGTCATTCAATATATTTATTTGGGCTGTATTTTATACAATAAATACATCATTAACCATGATTTCTAAACGAAAATACAGAAAAGATAGGATAAATAAATATTTTGATTACTTTTTCCCTGTGTTTGCACTTGAGGAGTCTTGCTTGTTGAACTGAAAAAGTCCGGCATGTGGGCGTGGTTACAAAATGTTATCATGTCACCGACGTGATAATATTTTAAAATATCGGATAGGGGTTATCGGTCAGATTTAATGCTAGTTGCATGATAAACTAATAGTACAGACATGCTCGGACGGAAAATACAGACAGCTCCGACCTACAGACAAGTTCCGACAGACAGATGCACCGACATACACTGCACCGCTATTTTAACAACTATACACTGCGCCTAATGTGGGGATGGGAGCGGACTAAGCAATATGTTAGAAAATGAGATGTCCATAAACAAAGAAACAAACACAGAAGAAATGATAGATGTTTAAAAACCGGATGGCCTTGTTTAATCGAAACTGAGGAGGTATAAAACAACTAACAGTGGTAGTTTTCTGGCATAGACAAACACACATCATAAGAAATGTCATTTAATATAACTGAACAAATGATGTCTTTAAATATACATGTAGCTGCCTACAGCAAAAAGGTAAGTCGATAACAATTTTTCTCTAATTCTAGTATAATTTTCATTACAGCTATTTTTTTATATCCTAAAATAACCTTCATGACTCGAGAGTTTTACGACAAAAATAAGTAAAATGCTTCTATCTAAAATATTGACGTATACATGTGCGTAATAAATAGTATCGATTTGATATATTTCTCGTGTGCAAACCACGTTACCTTTGGATTGACGGTTGATTAAACGCTATATTTTGCATCGGCTACTTACCGAGTGATTGTCATATCTATTCTGGAAGAAAGCATTTTAATTATTTCCCTTTTTTATATGTTTTCGTCCTGTGCATACCACAAGCAAAAAAGATATCAGAAAATTTATTCAAACTGCATACAAAGATAGCAGGTCTTAATATCCATTTTGAGACAGCGAGAGCACAAATTTATAGTAGCTCATTCAGTTTCTTCTACTGACCTATGGAACTATCTTAACATCGACATTAGAAAGTCTTAATCCTTTGATATATAACGGAAATATATAAAGCATCTACGATAGAAAATCATGTTTTCTCCGGTGAACGGTTATACATTTTAATACTTGACACGGTGAACAATCACGTGATCATAATACGTCATTTTGTCGCCGCAAAGAATTATAAACAAAATCTTCGACTGAAATCTTCAAGTGAGCGTAAGTTTTTCATTTCTCAACCGATTTCTGTCAGATTTGTCGCAGGCAAAGAGGAAAACAGTACTCTGTCCCCGGTTGATAACAATTTTCTTGAAATAAGTCGCTCTTTTGTAAACATTCTGGAAAACCTTTGCAACAATGCCTGAATTCAACGGTTTGTCCGCAAAGAACATTTCAATTTCGACAGTGTGTTTGGAGTAATCCACTTTTAGTGCCATGTATTCACGACGAAACTTACTCCATTGTCATTTCACTGCAAATAAACACATTTCAGGTCAATTCTGTGCCTCAGAAAACGATAAAACATTCAGTTTGTAACAAAGCTAATCCTCAAAGGTAAAACATTTAATGCTAATCCGCATAGTTGTTTTTCTTTCAAGAGTATTGAAAGTCGAGAGACGGGCGAACAACCACACCTTTGTGGAATTTGCGGGAAAAGCTTTCGCTACAAACGCAATCTTTGTTTCATAGCTACTGCATACATTATATTTTATTTCTGATAATTTGAACTGTGTATGGAGGCGGAGCTTAGACTGTGATGTATCTGCAATAGAGAACATGAGTAAAGAGTAGGCCTACTCTATTCGATATTTTTCTTGCCTTGATATATTGCTTTTTGGTTCACAAGAATGATTTGGAAAAGTCTCCATCCGCCGGTCAAACATTTTGGTAGTTATGTTCTTAGTGTTTGTTTGCATCGCTTGAAGTGACATTATATGCTCATCTTACTGCACATAGTGTATTTTTGGTGACAGTTTTATAAAAGCAATTTCCGGTTGTTGAACATTTAAATGTGTTAAGTTAATGATAATGCCACATTAGTATTTGAAGTTGGTGTTTTAGAAATAAAGAAATTGGACAAATAAAATAATAGTTCCTTTCTTAGCAGTGATCTCCCTTGTGTTGTTGTAGTTTTTTGTAGAGATTTCGGCAGACAGTGAAAGGGAAGCAACTCCTGTATGCAGTTTTTTTAATTGACTCGTCCAGTCAAAATAGGAAAAGTAATATTTGGAAAGTTATTATTTCGTACTGGTAGCAGGAAAAGTTTGGAGTATTGGTTTAAAAGCTATTATTTCATCTACCCTTTTTAAACACACCTATGTCAGCTGGATTTTTCTTGAGAAAAATGTGCATAATTCCACTTTGATTTCTCGTAAATGATTCTTTTTTAGAGACGTACATTTTTAAAGCTATACTGTAGCAACGTCCACTGGTTTATTTTATATCAGCGGTAATAAAAGAACCCCACTATTTCAAAAGTGAATTTTTTTGAGCTTTTAATGGGTTTGATCACTTTGTTTGGCCCCGACCTCAACCTTCTTTTCTGTAGCTCATTTTGTTACGTCACATGATATTGTAGGGCGTGAGAATAATAGTTTCTGTAATGAGCACGAGGTTCAGACCGATATATCCGTCACCTCGGGTAACTGTCTTGGCGGGAACGAGGCTCTGTGTCTCATGATTGAAAATTTTTCTTGCATAACGTCTTGAACTTTAAAGTAGATTTCTAAATGCAAACTTATTAAAATGATGAATTATCATGAAAAACAAACGATTTTCCGGCGATGTGTTTAGGAAAGTGACGTCACAATGTTCATAACGTTACGTTATAAGTAATTCACGAGAGTCATCTGGCAAAGGAGGGCAAAATCACCGGAAATGCTGATCCGATATGCAAGAACTGTCAATCAACATGCCATAATTTAATTCAATGAACACGTTACACACTGTTTAATATTTTCGGCGCGGCTAAATAAGCTGGGTTTGGACATAGCTTTTGACCCAGTCAAATGTTACAAATGGGAGCGAGGTGAATGGAATTCGTATACAAGATCCTCTTTATCACGTGACTGCTTTAATGATAAATGATACAGATAGATTGCATATTCAATCGCTCCATTAATAACTTTCTCAGGAACTTTGTCTATGCGTATACTTAAATGTACCATCTTTTTTGTTTACTTTGTGTTTGTTACTTCTTAAAAGTTTACATATTGTTACAAGCGGTTATAGGCATGTTTGTAGATTTTTTACTAGACTGCACAGTTCCAATGCAAGGGTCCTCGACTCCATAGCAATCTAATACTGCCAGTCTGGCGATCGAGCGCCTGTTAGATCGGGTGGTTAAGGTCGCTTACTTGTAATCATAAAACTTATCACTGATTGAGGGTCACTGGTTCAAGTCCTGCTACCTACCTGACTATGTGTGAAAGTTTCTTACGGAGGGTATGGGTGTTGTAATTCTCGTATCTAAAAACGCCCGCCTGTATTTGAATGAAATACACTGAACTCGCCACTGACTACTATAATTTACCGTATTGTTAGTTTGTTGTTCGAAGACATCATGAAGTTAGCACAGTGACAAAATATATAGTAAAACTATAAAGTTAACATCAAAGCCATTTTTAAAAACGTCTTTAATTGAAATAATATTTTCGTTTCTGAACCTCGAGGGGAGAGAGAGACTACCGACATGCATTTGGAAGGGGTCGAAATTATCAAAACGGACATGTTAAAAGTTATACTGTTTAGCCATATATACGATAGCAGTTATGAGCTAAAATTGTGACCTTAAACATCAAGTATAGTATGTTCGACATAGCATCTTCCTGTGCTAAGTATTTCTAAAACTTAATTCAATAACTAGCCTGTGCATATTATTGTTACAAATGAGACATTGAATTGCAGAAAGGCGAACCAGCCAACTTACTGACAGACGAATCCGAACACATTTAATACATTGTTTAGAATATTACATAATGATAAATGTCAAAAATTGACGGAGCAAGCATGTTATAAAGAAACAACATAACATAGTTTGTATTCAATTTAAATTTTGCAAACCGATTCCGTTTTACTAAGTATTCGGGGCAATACATATACCTACACTATATATATATGTATGAAAGAGTCTTCCACACGTGAAACTGAATCTCAATACCTCCAAGCAAACTCTTTCGGAAATAACCATGTGGATTAGCATTAAATGTTTTACCTTTGAGGATTAGCTTTGTTACAAACTGAATGTTTTATCGTTTTCTGAGGCACAGAGTTTACATGAAATGTGTTTATTTGCAGTGAAATGACAATGGAATAAGTTTCGTCGTGAATACATGGCACTAAAAGTCTCCAAATACACTGTCGAAATTGAAATATTCTTTGTGGACAAAACGTTGAATTCAGGTGTTGTTGCAAAGGTTTTCCAGAATGTTTACAAAAGAGCGACTTATTTCAAGAGAACTGTTATCAACCGGGGACAGAGTACTGTTTTCCCCTTTGCCTGCAACAAAGTTGACAGAAATCGGCTGAGAAATGAAAAACTTACGCTCACTTGAAGATTTCAGTCGAAGACTTTTGTTTATAAAATATTCTTTGCGGACGAACAAAATGACGTATTACGATCACGTGATTGTTCACCGTGATGAGGTAGTTCAGAATTTTATCAAAAGCGCTAATAGATTTAAATACCAGTAACAACTAAGCATGAAATCATTAAAACTGTCCGAAAATGAGGTATTTCATTGTCAAATAATTCATTAACTCTCTGTTAAATGTTTATTTTTTCTCAAAACTAGAGGCCCTTTACCAGCAATCAACATTGTCATTCTTTCTTGAAACAAGTCCCGAAAGTCTGTTCAATTAATTTCAATTAAAGGAGGAAGTACGTCATAGCTGTCAATTGTGTATTTGCCATTTTATTCAAATATTCTGTCTTTATATTAGTACGTATAAATGGTTGGTTAAAACGTTCACTAACATATTATTACATGACACAGACTAGATCATATTAAACATAGATCTAGATTAATATATCTCATGTCAACCGAGCAGTAAGTTGATTAAGATACAAATACTTATGTATCTACACTAGCGCGCTCAGTTCAAAACTAAATCGATAATCAATCAGCCAATTAAAACCTATGTTCCCGCGCGCGCTGATTACACAAAACACAGGTACATATAAATAACTGATCTAATTGAATATACTTAGATGCATTTCATTTTTAAAGTAAATGTTCAAAGAAACTTTTTTTAACAACATATAAAACAATAAGTTTGCAGCAGACATTGTAAACAATTAACACTTGTTTAATCGTATCACAAGTACTACGTATCAGTTGATAGGTTATTACGGCCATCAGGGGGGGGGATATTTTGTGGTTTTGTTTGGTTGTTTTTTGTTTTTTTTCTTTTTTTTTTTTTTTTTTTTTTTTTTTTTTTTTTTTTTTTCTTTCCCCGTTTAATTTTTTTTTTTTTTCCCCTTTTTTTCCCCCCCTTTTTTTTTTTTTTTTTTTTTTGGTTTTTTTTTTTTTTTGGGTGGGGGGGGTTTTTTTTTTTTTTTTTTGGGGTTTTCCTCCCCCCCCCCCCCCCCCCCTCCCCCCCCCCCCCCCCCCCTTTCCCCCCCCCCCCCCCCCCCCCCCCCCCCCCCCCCCCCCCGTGGTGGTGGGGGGGGGGGGGGGGGGGGGGGGGGGGTTTGTCCCCCCCCCCCCCCCCCCCTTCCCCCCCCCCCCCCCCCCCCCCCCCCCCCCCCCCCCCCCCCCCCCCCCCCCCCCCCGCCCCCCCCCCTGTGTATGAGCCTTATAAATAACTGAAAACATAGACAGAGAGAGACAGACGGACATAAAGATAGATATAGTCAATTTCATCGAGCTTTACACCCGTTCTTCATGTTCTACTCCCCCCCCCCCCCTCCGCCCCCCCCCCCCCCCCCCCCCCCCCCCCAAAACTGATCCTAATTTTTTGGGTTCCCAATTGCGTATTCATGACTTTTTTTTATTTTTTTTTTTTTTTATTTTTTTTTTTTTTTTTTTTATTTTTTTCTTTTTTTCCCTGATAACTCATCCCCCCCCCCCCCCCTTCTTTTTTTCTTTTCATACACGCTAAACTGAATATAGCACAAGAAAAAGCTACCCCCCACTGAAACAACTCAAATTTCCCCCCCCATGTGAAAAAAAAAAAAATTTCACACAAGGCCGGGCCCCCCACATTTACATATTGTCAAAATACGTCATACACAAGAATAATGGAAATTGGACAGAAGTTATACTAATACACAGTTTATGTTTGGAGTGAGTCTTTATTTAGAGTTGTACCCCCCCCCCCCCCCCCCCCCCCCCCCCCCCCCCCCCCCCCCCCCCCCCCCCCCCCCCCCCCCCCCCCCCCCCCCTTTTTAGATAGGTAGCAGAGATATATCACATGTTATAGCATATCGCAAACTAAAAATCACAGAGAGCGTTAAAATTATCACCATTTAAACACGTTTTTACAGATAGACTTCTATTTATCACCATAAATACAAAAATGTACCAGTATTACAGAAACATGACTTCTTAAATTAGTTCTTGTAATCACTATTAGTATGACAACTTATGTATTATAACTGTAGTAAAATGACTGTATAGATGCAGGAAAGCCCATTAAAGTCCTTGCAATGAGGTCCAAAAATGTAAACAAATAAGATCTTAACATTATAAGTTATTTATTTCACAATTTATTATCAGTAATATATAACGGCCAAACCATAAATAAACACTTGCCAAATTACCACTTGAGTCAATAAGAAACTTAATATAACAGAAACTATATCAAATTACTTCATGATTCTTTGCAACAAGGAATACCATATAATACATATTTATTAAGAAATCTTTCGTTGCTTTAATTAAAGATGTATCATTATTCGTCTCTTTCATTGGTCCTGGCAGAGAGTTTCGACATTTGTTCAATTATGGTAAAAAGTATATGCATACATGTAATATCTTATTTTTTAACAAAGAACTTGTAAGAACTATTTCTGGTTCTTTTACCATTAACTGAAGATGAGTTCTGAAAAGTGTCATGAATATATGATGAAAACGTATTATAGAATATTTTATTGGCATAATTTAGTCTTATTGTTTGGGTCTATCGTCTACTCTAAGCAATGTTATTTCTTATAGTGATAGCAGCTCCACTATAGGAATGTTCAAGATTAATCATTCTACTGTGCTTCACGTTAACACTCTTTCAGAACATTAACAAAAGAGATTAGAAAAGTAACGAGAATGTGTTCACCCAGATATAAATATTCTTGTAAAGAAACGAAAATTACAACTGACAACAAACGTTAATTATATGAAAATGGCTTACCTTGGTGGAAATGGCTGCCTCGGCTGTCAAGTGACCACGTTATTGGCTCAACATTAAGCAGATATGCCATTTATATATCCTTTAAATCCATAACATCTTTGAATACAAATGGCAATTATGGAAATGTAAAGCAATTATTAAAAACGTATATAAAAATAGCCTATAGTTAATGTACTTTAAAAATGTGCAGCTTTTACATGATGATGTATCGATAGAGTTCGGATGGGTTGAATGCATTAGTATTTAAATCGTTAATAAAAGATCATAGATGTTTTAAATTATGTAATTATAATGAGAAAGAGGATGCAATATTCTATTGCAGCAATCGTGAACCCAGCCGTGATAGATATCATTTTACAAGAAAAGTGATTTCCTAAACCATTTAGGCACAAAATATATTAGGGTTTCTACTTTGTCTGCTCACACGTTAAAACATGTGTTCTTTTTACGGGAACATTATTTAGTAGTATTTTCCTTTTTACCGGAAATTTCATAGTACTGTCAAAAAGGACAATTGATCTACGATCTACGAGCATTATTATTTTGTTTTATTTATTAATTTACAGTTAACAACGCAGGCGGTATGAATTAGCGTGCTTGGGGTAGAATGCGACCTTTCTCCGACGTCAGACGTAAAAAAACGTGTTTTCACTAATAGTTATGAAATTGTGCATATTGATACTCAAACATGTTGTTCGTATTTTATTCGTTTTAATTTTCACATTTTCACCTCGTATCCTAGCAACGCGACGTTGAATGCCAATGATGTAAAATCAACGTTTAACATGCATAATTGGTTCAAATATGCCCCTATTGTATTTTCAAAAATACCATATGCTAGCTCTCTATCAGCGAAATACGCACATATAATTTTTGTGATGCTTTTGCCGCCAATATTTCCAACGCGAAACGTTTAATACTGAAAATCCATCCATTTTTTCACCCAGAATTGTGACCCCGACTCACTTTAAGGTTAATTTTGGTCAGCGGGACGAGATTCAATCAACTAATGACTCGCATGTGGATTAAGCGTACATCCTAACAAATAACATAAAAAAATAAAAAGTGGGATATTCGCGCATTATTTTTCACAAAATTGCAATAAAAGTAAAGTTGGACGTCACGAATAATGATAGTGGAATAATAACGTCGTGCGGGCTGTCGTCTGACGTTATTACGCGCAGCGTCCAACGTTCACTTAGGCAATTATACAGTATATATTCGCGCAACTTGAAGGTCACTTAAAGAAATGCTTACGGGTTTTGAGATTAAATGACTGAAATCGTGTATATTATGATAGTCAGTAAAATTTTAAATTCTAACAATTTTTTTTTTTTATTTTTAAATTTTTTTTTTTCTTTTATTTTTTTTAAAATAAAAAAAATTAAATTTTATTTTTTTTTTCCTATAAAACAGTTACCGTTTTTAAAATCTTAAAATCACTGTAACCTCTCACTGATTGAGAATTCGAGCCCTGCTACCGACTATGTCTCTTTGTGTGAGAAAGCTGGCAGTTTCTTACGGAGGATGGTAGTCTAGTAAGGAACGATAGTTAGGTAGCCCACTTGGGTCACAACCGTACCTCCTCGTATGACACCAGTACTAGTTCTTCCAAGAAGCAGACTCGAGAGTGACTCGATAAGCTACAAGCTTTCTTCACAATCGAGCTAAAATGAATTAGTATAAACTAAACTGCCCGCCTGTAAACAACTGCAATATTGTTGAAAACGGATGTAAAAAAAAAAATAATAATAATATCAAACAGGGAATACCACGTACCAAAAACGCAGCCTCCCAAAACGAGCCCCACAGCACCCAGAAGTGCACACCAGCAACACACACACACACACACACACACACACACACACACACACACACACTACACACCACACACACTAGCATACAAAGCAAACACACGAGGACAAAACGAACAATAAAAGGAACACAGTGGGGCACAAACAAAGAAAAATAACTACAATGAGTATCATATTTCTACGTTCTGAATATCTGTTTGTATACAAAGTAAAAACTACATGTATTCTCCTTGGATTGAAAACGTTCTACCAATTTGCTCACTGACACCAATGGATTCTTAAGCCCAACAGCTTTCAAAAGTTAGTTAAAGCTTAATTCCTGCCCTGACCTGTGTATAGTATGCATGTATTCTGGGTTGCAACTAGGCATGTTTCAAAACATTGACATGTCCTCTATCCTTGTAAATATGTTGATTTTTACTTCCATGTTTATGTTAATTGCATACAGAGTCTCGAATCTTTAAAATCGTCTGCTGTTCAGTTACATCACCAGACAATACCTTTTAGCAGGTTCATTGAAACGCTAACTGTAGTATTGAATATCACCAGTGTTGTTCTCACTTCGAAGGGCAGGAGTCGAGTAGGGGTTGGTACCTATAGGAGGAAAAATACGCGCGTAAATAGTTAAAATGATAAATAACACCAATCATTTGCTTTACTGTAGCAGAAACACTCATTCAAATAAACATATCAACAATTCCTAAATGATTTGCTTTGACAAAGGGACAATTTTGTTTTAAAGAGGTTGATAATGCCGAATAACGTCGAATATTTCTTTAAACACGGTAAAGATTTCGAAAATGTAAACGTTATATGTCACCCTGAACTAGAGTTTAGCAGACATATCTTTATCTTGCAGTCTCTATGATGTCCTACAACAACAACCCACACTAAAGTTTTTGCCTGATCATGATCTACTTTAAGAAAATCCCATTTTGATCAGACACCCATTTTGCAAGATATTTCCTCTCGGACAGCATTTCCGAGCACCGCTTACATGCCACTTTAAAACTTCCGCTATTTGGTAAGTATTCAATGGATTTTAATGAAAAAAAGACTGAAATGTTTCCCAGACTTTGTTATTTCTTATGAATTTAATTTAATCATTTTATATAATTTCAAATGCCCAGATATGGAATTTAATGTAAAAAGATGCATTTTTGGGTCAATTTCATGCTTTAAAACTGAAATTTCGATTACTTTTTGAAAAAAATCTTTGAAACAGGACAACTAAGCTGTAATATGTCTTCATAAGATACTATGTTCTTATAAAGTCATTAAAAGATAGTTAAAAGTGTAATCAGTAATAAGCAAACAACTGTAAACAAACACCACCTGATGCATGAATATGCAGTCTGCCACCTATACAGATTAATGTGCTATTTAACAACCATCAGTATAAGCCAATTAAAGATGATACCAGTGTTCCAGCACAAAGGTGTTACAACTGAAGTATTATCATTCATAGAAATACTGACTAAGAGTCCATTACTTTTTGACTAAGCAAGTCCAAAGTAACAAATGGTGACGGGACATAGGAAGTGTCCGAGAGGCGACAGGCTGTTTTTTCAAGCCCGGTGAAAGATATTGCGAAATGAATCTAAAAAGTGTACCTTCTGAAGCACTGCATGATAGCAACAGGTTTACAGTACCAGTGTCTTTCATAAGTGCCAACTTGGAGGAAACATACATAGGCAAATAGAATCTTCGGCAAAGAAACTTAGAGAAGAATTAATTTAAAGGCAACCATGTAATAAACATGGGCAATATACATAAATTATTAACATATTAACCCTGGGGTACTTTAACGCTAAGTGTAGCTTAGTGGACTTAAGTTTCTGTCATACCTATGCCAGAAAACACAACTGCCACCCTGTGGCCAATGCCGAGCAGAAGAATCATAAGCCACAGTAGCCATGAACTTACCAAGGAATGTCCCCGGTTTGTTTTGTTCCGGGTCGTGGTGCTTTGTCCCTAGTGATTTTTTAGATTTCATGTGTATTTGTGATGAGAAAATATGGACTGCAGGCCAGATTTTGCATGATGATTTTAATTCAGACTGTCTATCAACAGTTTACAGTGTTTAAATTGTTTTATAGGATTACTTCTTCGGAGTGGATAATCACAGAACTAGAGGTCATCTGAGTCATTCGCCTGGAGTGTACTGGAAAATTACACAATTACTGGTTGTGCTTTGAAATAGCGGGAAACCTTTTCTATCAAATCACAATCTGTGTTTTTTGTGAGTGTTTTGGCAGGACAGTAGGTGTATTTTACAGAGGGACTATCAGAAAAACTTCAGAAGGCTGTATGCCAGAGGAGTATAGCGTTTTTACTCTATTTTTAATGGAGCAAAATGACTCCAGTGTGACACCTTAACTGGCCTTCTCGTCTGCACTCCATTGTCGTCTGCTTCCGGCACAACGGCGCATATAAATTACCCAGACGCTTCAATATAAATTATGTAAATTATGGGTATCATTATCTGTTTTTATTTATTCCATACTAATAATGGTTATTGTACATTTGCGTATCAAAAGATGGTTGTTTCAACGTTCATCTTTGTCTAAGCGGACCTTACGATTCATGTATGGCGCTAAAATGCGCTCATTGACATCAGGCGACGATATCATTATTCTTGATGTCCGAACTTTACTTTTATTGCAATTTTATGAAAAATAATGCGCGAAGACCCCCTTTTTTCAATTTTTATGTTATTTGTTAGGATATATGCTAAATCCCAGTGTGAGTCATTAGTTGGTTGAATCTCGTCCCGTTTACCAAAACTAACCTTAAAGTGAGTCAGAGGGAAACAAGTTTGGGTGAAAAAATGGGTGGATTTTCAGGGGCATATTTGAACCAATGATGCATGTTAAACGTTGATTTTACACCACTGACATTCGACGTCGCGGAGCGAAAAATGTGAAAATTAAAACGAATAAAATACGAACAACATGATAGAGTACTATTATGCAAAATTTCATAAAAATAGGAGAAAACTCGCTTTTTGACGTCTGACGTCGGAGAAAGGTCGCATACTACGATGGTAAAAACAAACTGATCTGGCATACTTTTGGAAAGAAATACGCGGTGGTCAGTCTACCGTATCAGGAAAATTGTCAAGTGGACAATTTACTCGTGGACATGTGACCGAATGAATATGTTCACAATATCTTCTGTTACATGAAAATGCTTGTCAATGACTGGTATGGAAATATTTATTTGTATTTATTTGTTTATAATATGCTGATTTTCTTAGTTGTATTAGCTTGGTCACGGTGCAAACGAATGTTTAACTTATATCAACTTATATCAGCCGCTCATTAATATCCACTTTCGATCTACGCCACAAAAAGAGCCAGCAAAATTTAAACAGATACCCATTCAAAGAATCTTGGAATGAAGAACTTGATGCGTTAGATGTTTTGTTCTACATGTATCAAGCATCATGTTTCCTGATCAGGACTCGAACGCTAATCTTCAGCATTGCAAATCAAGTGCTGCAACCACAGGCCTACAGAAAACCATTATACGTATATAAAAGCAAACTGACTATTAACATTAACATGTTCACATACACATTCCGTAACCTGATGCCAATTGTGGCTTTGCAGCCGACTTAATGATTCATCATAACAAGGATTAGTCAGTTTTACTTTTGTTCTATGAAACGCAGATTGCTCTTAGACAACATATTCATGCTATTCAAATAAAGCTGACAGTATTACTAGTATCATACCGTTCTAAGGCGACACACAGCAGATAAAACAAAAGCAAAACAACTGACAGCAGGGCGTTCAAAGGCGGTACTATTTTTCCATGTTATTAAACAAGTCTGTCTTTCGAAATAGGGCTTTCTCAGACAGAATTTTCATGTTTGAAAACTTTCATGTACATTTAACGGACAATCCCGAAGATTTACTGTCCATGTGTTTCAAACATTCATGAAAATTGATGCAGCCCGTTTAATTGACTTAACAAATTTATTAAATGTGATGAAATTTTAACTCTTTTTTCACTTAAAAGCATACACCTCTGCATGATTTGCATATACAATGTATTGTAAATATCAGTGTTATCACTTTCATAGTCTATATTTTATTAAATGCATTTAATGACTTTTTAAAATCCTGTAATATAGATTTACTTTTTGAGTGGAGAATAAAGTCAGTCGCGAGCAACTGTCTAGAATAAAGTTTTCTCAAAATTTCTAGATGTAATTTAACGACGTACCTCAACAAGTAAAAATATTTTAATCTATGGCTGGACCTTATAATCTTCAGTGTTCGGTTTGGACTAATAATTCTTACTGCAGGTACCGAAACACTGCCCAAACTTTTTTTATCGCGCTATCACTAAGTCAAATGCTATACAACCAATAACAGGTAAATCACCAGCAACTTTAGACCGACAAAGCATGGGTATTTTCATTTTTTATCATGGTGAAGCTATTGTGATTACCTGATGTCCGTTTTTCGTAAACGTGCGTCCGTTCGTCAACAATTTCTTAAAACGAAATTGTTTAAAGAATTCCATTATGTGCAGATGTGGTTGCTATGGCACAAATACAAAACACTTTGAAATATTTTATCCATAACCGTAAAGGCCAGAGCTATATGTTTAGTATATGGAAGTTTCTAGTGGACCTGTATCAAGACTGTCAAATATATTCATCTGGGGTCAAAATTGACTCCGTCCGTGGAATTTGTTGATTTTACATAGACTTATATAATTATTATACCGAAACTTAATTTTGATCTGAAAAGTCTAGTTCGAAAAAAAAGGCAAAGAAGCTTCAAATCTATTAATTCAATCCAGCAGTTTAAACAAGGGGCCATGATTGTGCTATATCACTCATCTGGGCACACATTCTCCACAGGACAAAAATAGGTCAAAGAGTCAGAAAAGGTCATTTAAAGTAGATATATATGTTATTAATATGCAAAACTGTTCATATGGTATAGGTTTGGCTTACTTCAATCACAGATTGTTCAATTCAATTCAAACTTATTCAGGCACATGATTTGTAGCGTCAATTGTGACCCTTGGGACATGATTTGAACAATCTTGGTAGATATCCACTAGACAAACATAATGTCCAAGCCAGCCGTAGTCATTGTGCACTTTCGAATATTTTCCTACAACAACCTAGGGCGGAGTAAATTTTGACACTAGGGACATGATGTGAACAATCTTTGTAGAGGCTCATTAGACAATACCACAAACAAAACATCTAAGCTCTATGCATTGTTGCTTTAGACAAGAAGATTTAAAGTTTTTCCTGTATAAGTCTATGTAAAACAAGGCGTCATCTCTCAAATTGATGTTGGAGCCCATTAACAGGTGTAGATAATATACATTTTCTCGGTTATATACATTTCTTGGTTAAACAGAATTTTAACTCGACTGTTTAAATCTTTAATAATAAATCTGATTATTACAGTAGTTACAATATCTTATTTCAGCAAACATGAATGCAAACGTGATGGACATCATTGTATGTAACTGTGTAACTGTCCTTTTGCTCCTCTCTTTTGGCTCTCTGAATACCAGAAATGAAACAAACTTGTTAGAAAATCAAAGATATACCACAAAGTATGTATCAAATACTTCACTAAGCATACGTAATAAAACATAGAATGCTTCACATAAAATGGTGTCGGCGAAACATATTATCATCGAATAATTATCGGGTCGTACCGATTTATATCTCGAACGAGAACGGTGGACCCAAAAAGCGCATCTACAAAATCAACGTAATTCTGAATCATATCGAGTTTTATGCAAATACTTAACACTATGACAACCACTACAAGTTAATCCGGCTCATTGACGTAACATTTAAATCTATTTATTGTTAACGTCAAATACAAAATTGTTTTGGTCTTCTCTACAACAGCTTGAAACATAAACTACTTACATCGTTTTATATGTATAATAAACACTGGTCGACGAACGAGAGGAAGGCCAACAACAAAAACTACAGATATTCACTTTTGGCATGCAACAATAGACCTTTACTGAATAGAATATGCAAATTATTTATCTTTATAACTCAATGTTGACCCCAAAACTAATATCGTTTAGCGCAAACCATGATTTATTTGAAGCAAATATCCTCAAAGCGCCTACAAAAAGTATTATCGCGTGACTCATTAAGATTATACATTTACATCAGTCAACCGTTAGTCACATGACCGGGTATATTATACGATGTACACCTCACAAAAGTTCGTGACGTACGTTGGGTGTTTCAATTGATATACTACGTACGTAACGGTTACCGAACGGATTACAGGGATTACATGTGTTACTGTTTGGAAAAAAATAATTCGTATGGCTTTTATTCATTACTTTGAGTAAAATGTAAAATATTTTTGCTGCAAAATACACGGTGGGGAATCACATGATCAAAATAATCTCTAAACAAAAGTGAATAGTATGAAAAATGTTATAAAATAATGAAAGCTTTTTCAGCTGTGATGATAAAAAGTAGCCTATCTTATAACAACATTACTGTATTCTAGAACTACTCAGGTCTCAATAACAATCACCTTTTGATTGTGCTGAACACTCCAAAAATAAATAGGTTTAGTGTACTGAAGTGTTTATTACAATCGGAAAGAGACTATTGTTGAGACCTATGTAGTTCGAGAATATAGTAATGTCGCCATAAGATAGGCTACATTTCATATTTAAAGCTACACAACCTTCATTATTTTTTAACATTTTCATAGATTTACTTTTGTTTAGAAAAATTATTCTGATCACGTGATTCCCCACCGTGAAATAGTTAACGTATACAATGGTATATTTATTCCAGTTGGTATGTTATTTGTAAATATCATTTTAATTTTGCCGGATAGCCATGGTCATACAATCAAACACATACTGAATGATGATTTGTGACTATCCAAATCTGTGGAAGTGATAATACCCCATCTCCAAAGATTTGGGTGTTCAACTCATAATCTGTCAAGATTTTACAGATCAGCAACAACACTTGTTGACACTTTTCACATCACATTTGTTAGAGTCCTTTTACATATGTATAATAAAAGACAAGGATAATCATGACATGTAATACACGGATCTCTGGTTCAAATCCCCGCTCCTCCACTAACATAACGAATGGTATTTCAGATGAGACCTAAAACCGAGGTCAGATGTGTCCGTGCTGTACGACGGACATGTTAAAGAACCAGGGAATGTCTCTTGAACGGGATGCTTTCTGAATTTTGCACTATCCCCGAAATCTTAAATTACTAAACTCTTCTAGGGACGTTGGTCTTATGAATTATCCGGTATCAACGATAAAACTAAAAAATCATACTGAATATTGTCAAGTAAAAGAAAGAGGTAAATAGTTATATGGTAAAGTTTGATGAAGTTACACACATTTTTCCTGTTCATAACGTAAATGTTTTAAAATAAATTGGCACAAATTTTCAGCATATCGAGATAAAAGTGTCATGCACAAGTATCCTGTCCAGACCCTGAAGATCAAGGTCAGAGACTGGTAGACACCACTTCGGGGACATTTATCTCTTACAAGTTACAGATCTTGGTCAAATTACCCAGGTATAAACTGTTTATGCTTAGGTAGGGAAAAAGGTTCAATATACAAATGATTGAAAACGCGACCTGTCTGTTTTTGATAAATTACACGAAAAGTTCGTCTGTCCAATTTTGTTTGTTCAACGCCTAATATAGTTTTACTTGTTTTGTTTTAATCACAGCAAGAAGTAACTTTGCCATTGATTAATACTTTATTTACACATACAATGGATTATTTAGTTTCAATTATAAAGTTTAACTTCTCCCAAATCGATAACGTCACTCCTTGGACCAAAATTGAATTATATTGTTAACAATTGTCGGCCGAACAGTTTTTCAAGTCGCCATTATGATGCTTATTATGGTCATTTTTCGAATCTGTACTAAACGTGTCCAGTACAAATGTTCTAAAGCATTCCAGCTTATAATACTTACCACATGTATCATTAATTGGGAGTATAACGGTGACTATGAAAGAAACGAAAGCGACTACGTGGGTGGTAGTGGTGCATGTGGTGAGATGGACCATGATATCCTGGATACTCATCACGGTAATCTCTATGACTGTAAAAATGAGGACTGAACTGGCCGACAGTTAGCACTACAATGCACGCCATAAGTGCAAAAACCATAAGGCATGCAGTAGTCTGAAACTTCATTGTACTCTGAAATGATAAGAAAAAAATGCATTTTAATTTCAGATAACTGAAAGGGATGGTCTTTGTGCGACAGACATTGGTGTTGCATATAACAGGTTGTGTCATCAATGCCGTTTTAAAGCATTCTCAGTAACCTCCAAAGCTATAGTACGTAAACGCTCAAACGGTCAGATATACATGTACCTACATATACTTATCTTTCGTAATTTTGTCGTTTCTTCACGGAAATGTGTTGTTAGAAAGGGTTTCTTATTATTTTCAATATTTATGAAAAACTTGCTATATTTGTTATATTAACATTTGATTTGGAAAGCCATCTAAGGGACATTGTTCATTAATTTAAAGGCCAGTTTCGCCGGTAAGATATATTTAGTTGCAGATATTTTTACACGTAGTTGGCCAAGGACATTAAGAAATACAGATGATTGTATGCGAAGTACCTAACTGAGAGAAACTGATCGATGTTTAAAAAACCGAAGACAAATTTTCTATCATGGGGGATAAAAAGCAACTAATTCTTTTCTGGTGTTCGGCATAAGAAATGCCGTTAAATATGACGGATCAATTGATGTCTCTGAATATACCCGTACAATGTGCTTATAATAAAAAGACCTATATCGATAACATCACAGTTAAATACTTTTTATCCTCGTAGCTCATTTTCCTTTTAATAGGAGTGCACAAATCCTTCGTTGAACAGAACGGTATTACGACAAAAAATAGAGTAAAATGTTATTATTTCAATTAGTAACGTATATAATATGCCTCATAAATACTATAAATTTGTTACCCATATTTCTCTTGTGAAGTCCTCAGTACCTTTCGTACCGCGGCTTTTACGTTTGAAAAAACGAATTTTCGAAGATGCGGCATATGCTTTAAGCGGCCCATAAGCTTTTTATTTCTTAAATTGGTAGTTTCACGAGGCCTATACGACATTTTTATTATCAAATTTGTATTTTGAGTTCTCAGAGTGAGTGGGAAGTTTAGGTTTATACGCTGTTTAAAACAGTTCACCAATACATTTTAACTCATTAAGCCTTTATGAGTCATGATTAATCATGCCTTAACTATCATTCAAGAAGACGCGGCTTGTTTTAAACTCCTAGATATATGTACAATATTCGGCGTATTGGCCGCGTTCAATATGCCGAAGCGGCCTATACTTTCCTTTTTGTTTCTAAATTGTAAAAATATAGGGGTGCGGCCTATTGTCCCGGAATTACGGTACACAAAAAGTGGTTCTTAACGGCTATGGCAACAATATGTAACAGTAAAATCTGTTGAATGTCATTCATAATGTTTTGGTTATGTGGATTTTTTTATCTTAATGGTTGTAAAACAACACATACATGTAGAACAAAAGAATCGACACGCATCTATACTTTAAAATGTTAAGCCTACCTTGAATATATATAAATAGTATTCAAAATAAATCATATTTTGTTTCATATTTCTTTATCGACGGTATGTTGTTGTTGCATTTTAATTCTTCTTTTACATTGTTGAAGGACATATGAAAATAAGATCTATTTTGATTTACATGTACATCCTTGAATGTCTGATTTGTAACCTTCATGAAATAAAGATTTAATAATGATAGTACCAGTTTTTGCCAGATCATTCAATGAAAACTCAGCTTGGGGCTGTAATTAAGTCTATGGGGCGCTTTGTTGAATCCAAGGAACTGACAAACGTATATACTATCTATCATGGACCACAAATCACTCCTCTCGATCAAACAGAACTGCCGAAGCCCTGAAATAATGACCTGTCAAACTGATACATCAGTATCTGCACTACTGTACCTGGTATCCAATCGGGTGTGGAATATCACATTTTTGAAAAATAAATTAAATTAATGGTTTCAGAAAATTAGCTTTCCGAGACACGAACCAATATGTACTCAGACGGCTCTTCTACAGCTTAATTGCAAGACGATGGTGCTGCTAGTTTCATTATGCACGCGAATGGTGAATCTTATTGCAAGCATTGTACAATCATAATAATTATTGCAAACTATTGAAAATTAGTTCAAAGGAGAACTGTGTACAGGTTGTCAGCTTTATCAGTTCTCGAAGCCAAAGCTAATACCAAATTGCCATACCTTGCCAAAGAACTTAAAATACTCCGAGTTAAGCAGAAAGTGTCCCACCAGCATATATCCTACCTGTGTTTCAGCAAAAAAGGCAGACCGGCAAAAAACCTAGAGGTGACCAGCCTCTCAGTGGAGCCACTTTTGAAGAATAAGACTCTTATAATCACGAGGACTTGAGAAAGCATGTTCCACGAAACGCTGATAGAGAATTTCGACGGCCGAAAAGGGATATAATATTTAGCACAATACGGTTAAGAGTTAAGAAGTTTTGTTCAATGGCATTGACAAATGAGCCCAAGACAATTGTTAGCTCTCGAAGATTTATCTTTATTAGTTATTGAGATATACAGGTCCATGAAATGTTAAGTCCAAATTTCACTAAACAAGAAATAGTTATCAGAAGAAATACATAAAGTTTCCGACAGCTATCTTTACTGATTGCGATGAATTTAAATACAATATTATTTTACTGTACTTGTCCGAATTGGACATGACTTTAAATCCGTCGCTGTCAGAGTTATGTTATCTCCGAATAAACAAGCTTCTTAAAGCGATACTTTATATTATTAATTATATCGTGCTTGACATTTATGGTCTTTCACACAAAATTATTCAGAATAGCAACAAAAGATATGATGAAATTGTACGTGAATTTGTTAAACCTGACATTAGGATTCTTGTAAAGAAACGAAAATTACAACAAACTTTAAATATCTTAAAATGTCTTACCTTAGTAAATAAGGCTGTCACAGCTGTCGAGTGATCAAGCTCTGTACTCCACACTAAGCAGATAGCATTTATATATCATTTAAATCCATAACATTATTGAATATAAATGCTAATTATTTTAATGTAAAGCAATTATTAACAAAAATGTGCAATGGTTTTATAAGGAAATATTATCAAACACGAAGATGTTTTGATAGAGTGCGCATCATTTCACAAAAATAACTTTATAAGAAAGCATTAAAGAAAAGTACCTGTAAGATGGGGAAACAATTAAAGATCATCTTTGTTATGTCGAAAAAATTAAAGAAACTTTATAGCTCGCAATGCATGCCATACCATCTTGATTCATGAAAGTTGCAATACATGAATAGGGACTAGCCTTCGTCCCTGTGTGAAACAGACACATTACTAGTAAATGATTGAAGTGTGTTAGAAGAATCCATTATGTGCCTTTCTGAACAAACAATTATTTCAATCAGGGTCATTAATAAAAGAACAAAAATACGGTACTTGTGTAGTGAAGAAGCCGGAAAACTCTCCCCATTTACCAAGGTATATTCAGAATGTTAGTTTATATGTGTATCATTATAAACATAATTTTAGTTAATATTTGATATGCTTTCTGGTCTGAAAGTGGAGTTAGCTCTGAATCTAGATATAAACATGCTTTTAAAAAGTACTACTTTTATTGTTTGTACATTCTACACATAATACATTTGTATATACAGAGACAATAAAGAAATACATAATTATTTAAGGTTGATTTTGTCTGGAATGGTTCTCGAGAGCGATTATGCTAAAGTGTAAGAACTTGTACTGCAATTAAGAATGAATTAATTGTTTTAAATACAAGGTTTTTTTCGTAATAGGCTTCCATGACCTTGAGCTGCGACGTAATGCCACCAACTTATAACATGCTTAATGGGACTTTATTTTGGTGATTCCTTGTCCCAGCGAGAGCTCTTGGAACGCAGCTTTGACAAGATTGTTTTAACAGGTCCGTGAGACATTGACCATTGACGTAGTGTCACTCACATGTAGTTAAACATGCGCAATGATTCATAATATGATCCTTCAACGTTTCTTTAAAGTCTGGCTAGGGTTTAGATACTAAGCACGGACAGGAATTTCTATTAATGCATCCATGAAATTGACCCTTGAATATGTGACCGAAAATTACAATATGCTCTACTAGACAGCATATTTTGCTTCCTAAATAATTTTATCAAAATTTGGCGAGTGCCTTTGGATAATATGCACGGGCTAGACTTTTATTACTTAGTACTAGGCACTGAGGTATAGGCTCGACATTATAATATGCATAACTTGACATCATTTTTATTTGTAGTTTTTATAAAATTCTAGCCAGGAGTTTAAGAGATGAAGCGGATACAAAATTGTCCATTATCATGCCTTTTAAAAATTGATGCAAAAGCATAGCGACTTCAAATAAAGGGGCGAGACAGACGGATATGTTTACGAGGTTATCTCTTTGCCTTTCGTAACCTCAACATACAAAGGTTAACCATTTACCGCAATACAATACCTCAAAGTTGTACTGCGAGCAGAATGTACTCAAGCAAACCTCAGAACATCTGTTGTTTAAAGAGTATATGAAAGCATATGACAGACGTAACGGGAAATACAATATGGTGGCCAGGTGGTGATATATGATAACGCATGATTGTTTGTGTCTGGGGTTCTTTATCCCAACAGTATTTCGTAACATTCCACAAGGACAGTAAGTCTGATTTAGTGGAGGTTATCATTTTACTCGGCCTCAATAACTATTTGACCAGGTTTGGTTCTAATAAAAAAACAGCTATTTCACACAAGAGGATTCTGCTCCTCCATTCCGCCAAACACAAGTGGTGAGAACATAGCACGCTCATATAGTCAGGAGGGAAATAATGGCATTCGGTGTGTATGATAAAAAATCTCCAAATTTGTCAATGACTTGTATTGAAATATATATTTGTATTTATTTGTTTATAATATGCTGATTTTCTAAGTTGTATTAGCTTGGTAACGGAGCAAAAGAATGATAACATTAATTAAAACAGCAAAATTTAAACAAAAAAACCCAAACAAAAAAACTTGAAAAAAAAAACAAAAAGCGTTGGTTTTCCCCAAAAAAAAAAAACAATTTTTTTTATTAAAAAACCACCCCCCCCCCCCCCCCCCCCAAAACAAATAAAGCCCCCCCCCCCCCACAAAAAAGGGGGGGAAAAAAAAGAGGGGGGGGGGGGGGGGGGCAACTTATATCAACCGCTCATGAATATCCACCTCTGATTAGTGCCACTGTTTTTTGTTAGGTGTTTGATGTTTAAATAAAGATGTTTTTTTTAAAATTTTTAAAAAAAAATTTTTAAAGACTTAAAAACAAACATATAAAAACACCCAAAAAAAAAAAACACCTCGTGCCCCCCCCCCCCCCTAAAGGTTTGGTTTCAAAACAGAAATTTGATTTGAACGATTACAAAGAAGGAAAGAACGTTCAGCCGTATTTTGGTCGTTCAAAGACGGGCAGTTTACCTTATTAAAAAAATCGTATATAGCGACTCCGGATAAACGTAGCTCAGCTAAACGACGTTCTTGGGCCTCCTTTTTTTTTTAAGAAAACCCCCCCCCCCCCCCCCCCAAAAAAAAAAAAAAAAAAAAAAAAAACAAACTTCCGTTCTCCACAACTTTATACTATAAAAAAAAAACAGGCAAAATTTAAACAGTTTTACCCATTGAGCAATAAATATTAGTTAAGAACCTCGGAATGAAGAACTAGATGCCGTCATGTGCTTTGTTCTAAGAACATGTATCAAGCATCATGTTTCTTGATCAGGACTCGAACGCTAATCTTCAGCTTTGCAAATCAAGTGACTGAAAACATAAACAACAGGCCGACATAAAGCGTTTATATTATATACTTAAGTCAAACTGACTGCTAAACATGTTCAACATATGTTCTTGGTGGTACTCTGTTATTCATTTTTTTTTTTTTTATTTTTATAAAAAAAAAATTTTTTTAAAAAAAATTTTTATTTTTATTTTTTTTTTTTTTTTTTTTTTTTTTTTTTTTTTTTTTTAAAAAAAAAAATATTATATAAAAAAAAAAAAAACCCAATCAAAACCCAAACTCTTCTTTTTTTTTTTTTTTTTTTTTTTTTTTTTTTTTTTTTTTTTTTTAAAATAAAAAATAAAATCTAATATTTTTTTTATTTTTCCCCCCCCTTTTTTTTTTTCTTCCCCCCCCCCTTTTCTTTTTTTTTTTTTTTTTTTTTTTTTTAAATTTATTTTTTTTTTTTTTTTTTTTTTTTTTTTCCCCCCCCCCCCCCCCCCCCCCCCCCCCTGCTATCGTAACCTGATGCCAGTCGTTGGTTATTAATTCACCATAACAATGATCAGGAGCAACTTTATACCAACAAAGCATGAGTATTTTCATTCTTTATCATGGTGAGCTATTGTGATTACCTGATGTCCGTTTTCCGTTATTGTGCGTCCGTTCGTCAACAATTTCCTGAAAACGACATCACTTCATAAACCACTTGTTCGGTTTGGAACAAGCTTCACAGGATTAATCCTTGGATTGTCCACTAAAAATGTTTAAAGAATTCCATTATGTTGAGAACTCTGGTTGTTATGGCACAAATAGGATACTTTTCTTCATAACCATAAAGGCTAGAACTATATTTTTTGTATATGGCAGTTTCCAGTGGGCCTGTTTCAAAACTGTTCAATCTTTGCATCTGGGGTCAAATTGACCTCAGTCCTAGGAATCAGTTGATTTTACATGGACTTGTTTAATAAACCGTCTGAAAAGTCTAGTTCTAAAAAAGGCACTAGCACTTCTAATATATTAATTCAATCTAGTTGTTTAAACAAGGGACCATGGTTATCTTATACCACTCATCAAGACACATATTCTCCACAGGACAAAAATAGGTCAAATAGTCAGAAAGGGGTCATTTAAAGTAGATCTAAATTATTAATTTGCAAAACTTTCACATGTTATAGGTTTGGATTACTTCAACCACAGATTGTTCCATAAAATTCAAACTAATTCAGACACATGATTTGTAGCGTCAATTGTGACCCTTGTGACATGACTTGAACAATCTTGTTAGATATCCACTAGACAAACAAAATGTCTAAGCCAGCCGTAGTCATTGTGCACTTTTGAAAATGTTCCTACTAAAACCCAGAGCGGGGTTAATGTTGACCCTACGAACATGATGTGAACAATCTTTGCAGAGGCTCATTAGATAATACAACTATTTTTACACGACTGTTTAAATCTTTAATACTTGATCTGATTATTACAGGGGTTACAATATCTTATTTCAGAAAATATTAATACAACAGTAATGATCATCATTGCATGTAACAGTGTAACTGTCCTTTTGCTTTTCTCGTTTGGCTATCTGAATAACAGAAATGAAACAAACTTGTGAGAAAATCAAAGATATAACAAACAGTATGTATCAAAGGCTTCACTAAGCATTAAGACATATAATGCGTCACATAAAATGGTGTCGGCGATATATATTATGACTTTTCTAACATATATAGCATACATGTACATGTATACCCAAAAACTTAAATAACGAGAAAATTCAATGCAAAGTTTGTGTAGAATATCTAAGAAGGTTAACCTCTTTAACGGCACAAACAACAAATTGAACTGATAACGACGCATATTCTCATAATTACTCTGAATCCTATCGAGTTTTATTCAAATACTCATTACTATGACAACCACTACACGTTAATCCGTCTCATTTGCGTCACTTTTAAATCTATACCTTTTCAACGTCAAATAAAAAAATGTTGGTCTTCTCAAGATAGACAATTTTTCCAAGTGTGCTTTTCTACAACAGCTTGAAACATGAAGTACTCGTTATAAGTGTATAATACGCACTGGTCGACGGTCGAGAGGAAGGTCAACCACAAAAAAACTACAGATTTTACTTTTTGGTATGCAAAATTAGACTTTTAATGAATAGAATACGCAAATTATTTATCTTTTTAAATAAATGTTGACTGTAAAACTAATATTGTCCTGCGCAAATATGATTTATTCGTAGCAAATATCCGCAAAGAGCCTACAAAAAGTATAATTATAATTGTATGGCTCTTTAGGATTACTAGTATACATTCACATCGGTCATTCGTTAGTAACATGACCGGGTATATTATTCGATGTACACCTCAAAGCGTAACGGTTACCGAAAGGATTTAAGAGATTATATCTTTTAAATTAATTGTTTGGGAAAAATAATTCGATTGGCTTTTACTCATTACTTTGAGTAAAATGTAAAATATTATAAAATGTCTTTGCTGCAAAATAGTTAACGTATACAATGGTTTATTTATTCCAGCTGGTATCTTATTTGTAAATATCAGGTTTCGTTTGAATTTCGCCGGATAGCCGTGGTCATAAGATCAAACACATAATTACTGATGAGTTGTGACTATCCAAATCTGTGGAAATGATAATACCCCATCTTGAAATACTTGGGTATTCAACTCATCATCTGTCATTTTTTGACTTCAGATCAACAACATCACTTTTTTACACTTTTCACAACAGTGTGAAAGTACTGTTACATATGTACATGGATAACAAAAGACGAGGAGAATCATGGTTTCTAATCCAAGGATCGCAGGTTCGAATCCCAGCTCCTCCACATCCGTAACTAATGGTATTTCGAATGAGACGTAATACCGAGGTCAGATGTATCCGTCCTTTACGCATGCATGTTAAAAATCCATAATGTGTCTCTTGAACGGGATGCGTTTTGTATCTTGCAATATCTCCCGAAACCTAAGATAATTAACTATTCTTGGGACGTTGGTCGTATGAATTATCCGGTACCGACGATAAAACTACACAATACATACTGAATATAGTCAAGTAAAAGACACAGACAATAAACAGGTATATTTGAATAAAGTTGCTCCTGTTGAAAGAATATAATAAAGTTTGATGAAACTATACACATTGTTCCTGTTCATAACGTAACTCTGTTACACCTATAAGGATTTTAAAATAAATTGGCACAAATGTTCAGCACATGGAGATAAACGTGTCATGCACAAGTACCGTATCAAGACATTGAAGGTCAAGTTCTGATACTGTTGGACACCTCTTCGGAGCATTATCTCTTATAAGTTACAGCTCTTGGTCAAATTACAATGGTTTAAACTGTTTACACTTAGGTAGGGAAAAAGGTTCAATCTACAAACGCATAAAAACGAGACCTGTCTGTTTTTGGAAAAAATATACAATAGTCCTTCTGTCCAATTTTGCTTGTTCAACGCCCAATATATTTTTACTTGTCTTTTTATCTTTCACAGCTGATAGTTATGTAGCCATTGATAAATAATTTATTTACACATACAACGGATTATTTAGTTTCAGTAGTAATGTATACTTCTCCCAAATCGATAACGTCACTCCTTGGACCAAAATTGGATTATATCGTTAACAATTGTAGGCCACAAAACTTTTCAAGTCGCCATTATGATGCTCATTATAACAATTTTTTCGAATATGTTCACTACTTCATATACACGTATCCACTACAAATGTTCTAAACTAATATAAAATAAAATTACTTCCTACTAATAATGCTTATTATTATTAGTCTGAATACTGGTGACTATGAGAGAAACGAAAGCGACTTTGTGGTTGGAAGTGGTGCATGTGGTGAGATGGACCATGATATCCTGGATACTCATCACGGTAATCTCTATGACCGTAAAAATGAGAATTGAGCTGGCCGACACTTAGCACTACAATGCACCCCAAAAGTGCAAAAACCATAAGGCATGCAGTAGTCTGAAACTTCATTGTACTCTGAAATGATAAGAAAAAAATACATTTTAATTTCAGATAACTGAAAGGGATGGTCTTTGTGCGACAGACCTTGGTGTTGTGTAAAACAGGTAGTGTCACCATTGCTGTTTTAAAGCATTTTCAGTACATTCCAAAGATATTGTACGTTAAAGTTCAACCAATCAGACATACATGTACCTACATACATTATATCTTTTGTATTTATGTCGTTTCCTCACGGAAATTGTTTCTTATTATTTGCAGCATCTTTAAAACAACTTGCTATAAAGTTTGTAATATATACATTCAATAATAAGAAGGCCAGTTTAAAGGTATCTTTAGTTACAGATATTTGTACACCCGAAGTGGGCCTAGTACATTAAGAAATACAGATGCTTGTATGCATATTTTCTATCAAACCTGTTCATGATGGAGTATAGTAATAAATAATTATTTTCTGGTGTACGGCATAAGAAATGTAGTTGAATGTAACGTATTGATTGGTTTTTCTGAATATACCCGAACTATGTGCCTATAATAAAAACATAATTGTATCGATAACATTTCAGTCCGCGAAGCTTTTTTTCCCTTTTTGTAGGAGTGAACAAATCCTTCGTTGAACACGACAGTACCTTTGGTTTAACGTACCGTAATTTCTGGACAATAGGCCGCTGTCTTTACGTTTACAGTGGATTATGCACATTTCTTTCAAGTAAAAATCTTGCTGAAATAGGTGTGTGTAAAAAGGGTAGAGGAAATAATAGCTTTTAACCCAATACACTAAACTCTTCCTGCTACCACTACGAAATAATAACTTTCCAAATATTACTTTTTCTATTTTGACTGGGAGAGTCATTTTAAAAAAAATAACTCAATGCATGAGTTGCTTCCCTTCTACCAACAAAAACACAAGGGAGATCACTTTGAAGAAAGGAACTCTTATCTTATTACTCCATTTTTTTTATTTCTAAAGCACCAACTTCAAATACTAATGCGGCATTATCATTAGTTTAACACATTTAAATGCACAGCAACCGAAAATTGCTTTTATAAAACTGTCACCAAAAATACACTATGTGCAGTAAGATACGCATAATGTCACTTTAAAACATGCGAATTTTCTAAATGCGGCATATGCGGTGAAGCAGCCTATATTAGCTTTTTATTTCACGCGGCCAATACGACATTTTTTTCACTAATTTTGTATTTTTATTTGAAAATGATAAAGTAAAGCGGCCTATAGTCCGGAAATTACGGTACACAAAAATGTGGTACTTTATTGACTATGGCAACAATATGTGACAGGAAAATCTGTTGAATGTGATGTTTTAGTTATGTGGGTTTTTAGTAACGCTGGTTGATAAGCATAGACCAGTTACCGAATGACATTACTACATATTCTACAAGAAAGCTTATATCTTGCGTAATTATGCTCCCCGAAAAATCGCCACTTTCTTCGTTAGTCTGACCCGCATTCGTTCCGGGCTATTCCTCAGCAGCTACATGTACTGGTGAGAATTCAACGAAACTTCGTGTTAACTAGCAAGAGATGTGCATATCGTCCGCTTGTTCCGGTTCGTTATATTTCACAGAGATATGGCCGTTTGACACCCTCTGTATTGAAATTCGTGCCCGGGCTATTTCCGAGCAACCACGGGATTTCAACGAAATGTTCATATTCATATATAATCCAAAAAAGAGATTCTCTCAATGCAAGCGTGTTACAGATCGATTGTTTTCACAGATGGATGGCCCTATGATTACGTCTGTATTGAAAATGTAAAGCACCATTCGTTATCAGCTATTTCTCGGCAAGTACTATTCAAAGCCAAGAAATCACCTAGTTCAGATGGCCTCATAAATGAGATGCCTATCCACCTTGACTGCTTCGCAGTTAATACTCTTCTTAAAAGTCTAAAACCTTAAACTCGACCACATTTGGAGAGATTCTATCCACACACAAGGTAAGGATCGAAATAAGGCTTTTAGCAATCGTCACCATTCGTACCACTAGTGTGGTTGGGTAAATCAACGGATATCATTATGAATCAGCAAATGAAGTGGTACTTAAGGACTAACAAGATTCTGCATAAACAATAGGCTGGCTCCAGACAATTCCGTAACACAGAAGACAAGACAACATACCTTGTCAAAGAGGTTGAAGATACATTCCAAGAAAACTAGTTCCACTTGTTACTTTGATTGATCTCCTTTGGTGCTCAAAGGAGTATGCATCAACTGCTACCTTAAGAATGCAGCAAGTTTCAGGCAAACATTCAGTATGGTCGTCATAAGACTGGTGCGTACAGATAAACACATACTCTATGCATAATTTCACTGAAGCAGGAGACTGGTTCCATCAAGATTAGCGATATTCCTTTAACTGAAGTGGCAGAGGCTTCACATTTTCTTTGAAAGCGACTTACATGGAAGCTTAATCTAAAACTCACATTATGGCCGGTCGAAAGCTGGCGATACCACGTAAGTTATGTGGCACTTACTTGTGAGCAAAGGAGAGTATATTAAAAACAGTATACTTGGGAACAGTAAGGCATGTATACTTTTGAAAGTTAAGCCTACCTTGAATATGGTTCCGCAGGTTTTTTGACGTTAGCAAAGATTAATCAGCAAGTGCTGGATAAGGCCTTACGAATCATAACTGGAGTAATGCTTACAATTTCAATTAAGTCAATTCGATCACTCGGTAAAAAAGGGATACGAAGGCGCTCAAGCAACCAGCTTTTACCAGTTCTTGCCAGATCATCCAATGAGAACTAAGCTTGGGGCTATACCAAAGTATTGAGGGCGCTTTGTTCATTAATTTAATGAAATAGACTAAAGCATATGGTAACTATCTTGGACCACAAATTAATCCTGTTAATCAAACGGAACTGCCGGAGCCTTGAAAGTATGACCTGTCAAACATCAGTATGTCAACCTATGTCGGATGACAGTTCGCTCGATACGCTTTCAAAATGACAGTAAAATTGATAATGACTACAAAGTGGTTAATTTGTCACAAGAAAAGTAACAGTTATCAAATAACCTTGAAGACGGCGAATGATGTGCGTAAAATATATTGGAATTTTTAAGCAGGTTTCTGTATTGCTTATAGAGATTTATCTTTATTAGTTATTGAGGTATACATGTCCATGAAATGTTAAGTCCAAATTAGGAAACCGATATTTTTACCCAACAAGTAATAGTTATCAGAAGAAATACATAATGTTTCCGACAGCTATCTTTACTGGTTGTGAAGATGTTTAATACAAAACCTTTTAACTGTACTTGTCTAAATGGGACATGACTCTTAACCCATCGCCGTAAGAGTTATCTTATCTCCGAATAATTAAGCTTCTTAAACCATTTCACATGAAATAATTGACAATGGTAACAAAAGAGATTAGAAAAGTGTTCAACCTGACATTAGGATTCTTGTAAAGAAACGAAAATTACAACTGACAACAAACTTTAAATATCTGAAAATGTCTTACCTTAGTAGACTATCACGGCTGTCGAGTGACCAAGCTCTGTGCTCTACAATAAGCAGATAGCATTTATATATCCTTTAAAGCCATAACGTCATTGGATATAAATGCCAATTATTTTAATATAAAGCAATTATTAACAAAAATATGCAGTGGTTTTATAAAGAAACATTATGAAACACGAAGATTTATTGATAGATTGCCCAGCACTTAACAAAAATTATTATATACAATTATTAAAGAAAATCACCTGTAGGATGAGGAGACAATTAAAGCTCATCTTAGCTATGTCATAGAATTAAAGAAATACAAGTTACAACACATGAGTAGGGACAGTCATTAACGTTCGTCCCTGTGTGAAACAAAACATTAAATGCCTTTAGTATGTTCTGCAATTGTGACGACTAAGTCGCGCACAATTTTTAATACAAATCGTTTTTCTTCCTAGTAAAGGGAACAGAATATCGTTATACATTTTAGTATTACGACAACAACGTCAGTTAAATGTACTTCAACATTACATGTACAATGTTAACAAACATAAATATACGCAGTTCATCAGTAATTGGTTTACTACGCGCCACATATTGAATCCGTTGTTTACCGTATAGTTTCCAGACTTGTTGTATGTATCGTATAGTTTCCCGGCTTGTTGTATGTATCGTATAGTTTCCCGACTTGTTGTATGTATCGTATAGTTTCCCGGCTTGTTGTATGTATCGTATTGTTTCCCGGCTTGTTGTAAGTATCGTATAGTTTCCCGGCTTGTTGTATGTATCGTATAGTTTCCCGGCTTGTTGTATGTATCGTATAGTTTCCCGGCTTGTTGTATGTATCGTATAGTTTCCCGACTTGTTTATATTCAAAAAGTATTATTTTCAATAATTTCTGGCAATATTGGTCATATTTTGGGACAGTATGTTACTTATGTAAGGTCATGAAGAAATGCTTATACGAATCTTGTTTTGGAAAGGAAAGTAACAACACCATAAAACTTATGTAAATGCCATAACATTACTCAGTTCAAATTTTAAATTACCTACCGTCGTCATGTTTTGATATGCTAGGCAGGAACACAACTAACGCAAACTAGAACTGTCACAAGAGTGACGAATTATACCCCCACAATACAGCTTTGTCACAGAAGTATGGCAACCATAAGAAAGGAATGGCCACAAGGACATACATTTCAGTTATTATACAATTGTGTAAATGTATTGTTTTAATAGCACACAAAATATGTAAGGTTGGAAAGTGTGGATTATTATTAAATTTAATAGGGTTTATTTCAAACATGTTAATATACTAACTCCTATCAAATTTCATGACTTAGCCCCAAGCGTTCTTAAGTTATCATCCGGAAACCGTTTAACTGTCCCAGTCAGACCTTGCCTACAGACTAAAGTCAAACCTGACCTGTATTTCATGATGTTAACCTGTGTACAAAATTATTTAAATAGGTCAACTTTCATGAGTTATACGAAACGTTTTACTGTGGGTCACTGTGACCTTGACCCTTGCCTACTGACCTCAAAATGAACTTGACCTGTATTTCATGATGTTACAGCTGTTTACCAAAAATAATATAAATCGGTCAAGTGTTCATGAGTTATCATCCAAAACCGTTTTACTGTCATGGTCACTGTGACCTTGACCTACAGACCTCAAAGTCAAACTTGACCTATATTTCATGATGGTTACACCTGTGTACCAAAAATTATTTAAATCTTGTTCAAGTCATACATCACTTATCATCCGGAAACCATTTTACGTTCAGGGTCTACAGTGACCTATGACCTTTGACCTACTGACCCCAAAGTCGAACTTGACCGTTTTTCTGATGTTGAACCTGTGTACCAAAAATTATTTCAATCGGTCAAGTCGTTCATGAGTTACCATCCGGAAACCGTTTTACTGTTCTAGGTCACTGTGACCTTGACCTTTGCCTAGACCCAAAGTCAAACTTGACCTGTATTTTATGATGTTACAGCTATGTACCAAAAATTATTTAAATTGGTTCAGTCGTTCATGAGTTATCATCCGGAAACTGTTTTACTGTTCAGGGTCACTGTGACCTTGACCTTTGACCTACTGACCCCAAAGTGAACTTGACCATGTATTTTTTATGTTGCACCTGTGTACCAAATATTATTTAAATCAGAAGGTTCGTGAGTTACATCCGGAAACCATAAAACCAACAACCGACTGACGCCGACCAACCGACATGCTACTAGTAGTAGTACCGCCTGGAACCTGAAATTTTAATTCTGTCATGGCCGTCAAGTGATTTAGTTCCCTACTTTACAGTTCAAATGTATAGTTATAAATTATATGCGGGAAAAATTAATGTTTGTAATAATCCACTGTTCAAAGTGGATTGTATTTGGAATGCTTTACGGTGGTAATGACGTAACTGTCTATTATAAGGTGTGAGATAGAATTTAGGATCAACCTAAACATGATTATAAACCATCTAATGAAATAATGTTAGCCTACTATATTGTCTTCTAGTTTGCAAGAAAATCCAATTCAAGTTGTTTACCCGCTTACACGACGAAAATTCTGTCGCGTTTCAACTTTAAAGTTTCGCATTTTCCACGCCACCCACCGGGAATATCCAACGCTCTACGACTACGCAATAGCGCAGCTACTGTTTCCTTACTGAGAATTGTGATATCTTAAAAATGAATAGCTATAATATCTACTAGAGGTGTTTTAATGATAGATTATGCGTTTTTCAATAGGACTGTCACAAAAGCCCTATTGTCGCATCGTAAATTTGCACCATTATGTTAAGGTTCACTTTAACAGCTATTATTTAAATTTTATTAACTTTGTAGTTGTCTTCCAATGCGGATCACGTACTTACTTGATCAATTGGTACCATTTTTAATACCTGTCCCTCATTAGAAAGATAGATATTGTATTTTTACTCCTAGTATCGCTTTATCAAATATAGTGTATGACTAGATTACAAACTAGAACTTGCATTTTCTAAAAAATACATATCTGTTCTGTAGACATCCATATAATTAGCATTAAGGATACGGCTGCATTACTAAAACTTGAGTGAATAATTCTACATCGATATCTAATAATAATTTCTATACTCATGTTTCCAGTGGCATATGATATGTTTAATATATGGTATATCGAGCTTTATTAGTTTATTAGCTGATTATCTGGTACGGTGGATCTATATTTAAAGTATAAATTGACTTCGTCCTTTTTAGTTCATCTGGAACAGCGTGGCAATGTGAGCTATTGTGACCGCTTGATCTCCATCGTCAGTCGTTCGTCGTCAACAACTGCTTCGAACGACATCTCCTCTGAAACCAATGTTCATGAAACCTGGCAGGGATGGTTTGTGTATGAACCCCTACCAAAGTTGCTAAAAGAATTCTGAGCATGTCAGAACTCTTGCTGCTACGGCAACCCGAAGAAACAAAATTCAAAATTTTCGTCTCTTAAACGACTGGTCAGAATTAAATTTAATTGGCATGAATGATCACCTGTTGATTTTCAACCAAAATTAGTACAATGAAACTGTTTCATATAAGATGAGTTCTCCAGCGGAATGAGACTGTTTCCTCTATATATTCTACAAGTATATAGAAACAAATTTCTCTGAAGCTACCGGTCAGAATTTTAAAAATCTTCTAGTAGAATTTAATTTTACTTGACTAAATTATCATAAACTTATGCCAAAATTGCTAGAACAAAAATGATTCCTTACAAAGTGAGACTCTGGTGAGATAGGGCTGTTTTCTAATTATAACGGTTATCCATATTAGATATATGTAACATCTTGAAAATCTGCTGTTAGACTTTAATTTTAAGATATGCATCATCAGTGTTGCGCAGAGTTTTATATCACCGTCAGGTATAATAATATGTTGCAGACTCTTTCTGCTGACTCAGGGTCAATGACCCTCTTATTACACAATATATTTTAACCACTTTGTAAAATTATTTATATCTCCTTAACTGATACGTAAAGAAGTCATGGTGAAGCGACCTGGGAAGATGAATTACTTGATTTCTCCTTTATCAAGTTAAGTTTTAAATGCTTCATCAAAAACCTATTTTTGCATTGTTTATGTAATAAAACTAACGTCATACGTAAGTCCGTAAATGCGTTCAAGGCTAATCATCATTTAGAAACAATTATCAAGTCAGCAAAGTTCAGGAGCGAAATGAATGCAGTTTGACTTTAAGTTTTTCATTATAACATACTTGGATAAAAACCATATTAAGTTATCCGAGCCAAAGAGTAATTGTCTTAGTAAGTTTAAACAATATTTTATCAATTCAAAACATTTACAAAATGTGAACATAATATTATTAGTACATGAAGGGTAGAGTAGAATTTGTCTGAGTTGGTAACCTAGATATTGAAATTAGATATTGCCAATTAAAAGTCCAAATTTGTAATTCTTCGTACTGTCATTCTAAACTTTTTCGTCAATAGCATGTCCACAAAATAAAAATTATTACCAAACTGCATCTCTCAAATAGTTTAAGTATTTTATATAAAAACCTACATGTATCACAACCTAACATAATGAAATTCAATGTAGGGTTAACGCACGTTTTTTCGTGTTATAACATCTGCAGAATCCCGAGGGATGGTTGGTTGCCCGAGCCCAGGTAAGGGCGAGGGTTCAAGCAGATCCCGAGGGTTATCAGGTGTCAAACGCGTAAAAATGTTCGTTAGCGCTATTCTAAACAATCATAAAAATAAAAATGAAACGCTCTTACTGGTACGACGTTCAACAATGCGTGGGACAACGTCCGTGTTGTTTACGTCACATTTATGACGTCACCAGCGGTTTTTAAACCCGGCACTGTTGGCGCCTAACATGATGTAAGACTTGGGAGACAGGTCCTTTGTTTACAATGGCCCTGTACTGCGCATAAATGAAAACGGGTTATTACCAAACTGCGCGTCAAACTCCCCGTTTAACGTTTTTCCCCCCTGTTAAAACACCGGCAAAATGGGCAATAACAGCACATTTTATGCTATGACTGAACGATACTCTTTGAATGTACTTTTAACACAGGTAACTATGTGTCATTACTTTACTCAGTCTACACACATACGTGGAAACAAGAACTACCTTTAAAAAAGATAGTCGGTGCCATTTTTAGTATACGAAAGCGAATGTTAGCTAGATTCTTACTGTAAAAATTAATTTTATTCAGTGGGAAGGCGCCAAATGTCACATGGTGATATAGAAAAGAACATTGACCGGGTTTTGAACCCATGTACCTTCGCTTGCAAATTTGTCAAACCGAATGCTCTCCCGGCTGAGTTAACCGGCCACTTGTCGATTTAGTCCCAAATAGTAATTAAATATCTATCGCGACATTTAATTTGTGTCATGAAAACAAACTGAATCCTTGTTTTTAAAAATATGCTACTTGAATTATTGACCGTTATTTACTGGCCGTGAAAGTATAAATACTCTACACTTCTATAATTAACATTAATTTGGAGGTAACGACATATCATGTGGATACAGTCATGTAGATATTAATTATTTCCGTACTTGAATTGTTAACCTACTCAAGGAAGAGTATTTATGTCTATCGATTACTTGTTGGGGTTATTCTCTGCTTGATTGCAAGGGATAAAGAAAACACATAGTCCTATTGAAATGAAATATGTCATTTTAATAAATGACAAGTTACTTGAAAAAATGTATAAAATGTATCAAAATACATAATGCATGAACATTTATCATGATCAACATAATATGCAAACAATACATCCAAATTAGAAGTGGACAATATTTCTGTAACTAATACGATTATAGAATGTTATAATGATTAACAAAGTATATCGGAAGTTTGTAACTTGTTTCCGCAATAAGATGTTGGACTTTAAAAGCAAAAATAATCACATGGCCAACATTATTAAATTGTTATGATAGACTGCTAATAAAAATAATTAACGATCTTAGCTTTTTGTTTAACTTTTGTCATATTGACTCTGAAATGACTTTTGATCGAAAATATGATTGTGTACAATTGACAAAACCTTGTATAACTAGTAAACAAATTGTTCATATCTACCAGCAACGGTATGTTATTTTTAAATGCATTTTAATTCTTTGTACATGTGTTTAAGGCCATGGGAAAATTGTTTACTTTTAATTTACATGTAAAGCCTTGTAGGTCGAAATGTAACGTGCATGAGGATAAAGATTTTATTATTATTATTATTATTATTATTATTATTAATTTTGTTATTATTATAAAAAGTACGTTAAAGGGGTGGAAGGATGAGTCAAATGGTAAATAAATTGTAAATTTATTTGAGAAATCGCTAATAATTTATGAGAAAAGATCTGACTATTGGCTGGACAACATCTAAATCGAGGCGCTGTGAGATCGAAGAGGGTTATAGGTATCCCCGAAAGACAATTTGACCTACGCTGAATCTTACCTAAAATGAAATGTCGACAAATACATCAATACATGACACAATGAATGATTCACAAATATATGTGGCAGGGAAGTTTGTTTTATTATAAAACGTACGTTAAATGAAAAATAATCACATCTTCGCTTTACCTTGTTAGAGCCAGTGGGATAATAATTCGCGCTTTGAACTGAACTTAACAGATTTAGATGTAGATCGAAAATTATTGTGTACTAAGGTCAAGACCTTGAAACAGAAATAAACAAAGCAATGCCGGAAGTGATTTACAATACGTACTTCCAGTGATAACGGGAATGTACCAAAAATAATTCTGGTTACCTTGTAATAGAAATCGGTTATTTTGGGTAAATATATAATTATGTAATCGTTCGTAAATAACAAAGTTATCAATGAAATAACATCGGATTGATTTTGAATATCAAACTACAAACTCTTATATAGAGCTCCGTACGTTCGTTTCCGTAAATATCCGTACTTTTCCGTGATATGCATATGATTATCTTCCGTAATCAGCTAACAGCGCAGTAATTTCTAAACCAAAGTCCATGAAAAAAATGTGTAATACAGCCCGTAAGCTATGGACCTTCCTGCAATCATTTAAAATTTTATGTACTGTTTTTATTTATGTTTTTACAATCTGTTCTTATCGTATGCGACATTCAAATAGAAGATTGATCTTGTCTGTCTTGCACTACTTTCCCATAGCGCATGTTTACAGTTGTTATTCGCACATAGCACAGTTAAATTGTCCGCAGTGTTTGAAATGTGGTATGCTAACTAAGGCCTAGAGGACTTTCAGTCCCAAGGCCAAAAACGGCTTCAGTGTTCGGACTTACCAGGCCCTATGTGACGCTGTTGTAATAGTCCATCGCTTCAGGGCATAAATATTTGTATTTAACAATGAAATAAATATAGGATATTCTCATTGCTATTAATCCACTAACAAGGTACATTACAAGCGTGCATTTATATTTCCATCATTGTGATATAGTTCAAAGCTAATAATTCTTCTAGGCGGTTTTAGAGTTCAAACTTAGTCAATAGCCAGCTAAATACGGCTGCTATATCAATTCTAAGTAGAAATGTATATGAACGAATGCTTACATAAATTTATGAAATGTCCTACGTGCTAACCAACTCCTGTTGCTTAAAACCTGAAATCAAATATGCTGCTAAAAACGCCCAATGTCAAAAAGTGAAGGTGTAAAATCTAAAATTAAACCTGTCCTCTCAGGCTATGTTGAATCTTTGGATGGCTTTTGCTTAGTTCATATACCCTTCTAATCTGTATAGTTTAAATTGTTTGTAACATATTCGTGACTGCTAATTTGTTTTTGTCTTAATGGCGATATCATTCAAACATATATGTCATTCCATGAATTTGTAATTATTGTCCAGGTGTTATAGACTAGTAGGTAGTATATTAACTAATATTCAGGACTCAATGATTCTTATATACCTATTGCCTTTATTATCAAGTAAATCTGCTATATCAATCCTAAAATGTAATCAAAGTTGACTTAAACATTAAATATATAAAATGGTTCTTTGTTCTGTCCTTAATAAAGGATGTCCAGTTTCTTAAAATCTGAAGTCAATTGTCAAACCTGTAAAATTGGCATGTATATTCCCTAAACCTGGGATTTTTCCCTGTCACACTGTGGCTGCATTTTTGTCAATTCCCCTTAATCTGTATATTAACTTTATTTGGATGTATATTCCCTTCACATGCGATGTACTTCTCTGCATATAACATGTTCAGTCTTACTGCTAATCCAATTAAACTTCCTTGTGACCATGGAATGTCTAATTTTGTCCGGTGTGTTACTAAGGTTTATATTCCCTCTTGTTTGCATCCCTTGACTGTTGGATGTTTGTTCATTTACATTAGTTTATGTATCTGTCCTTGTGATCATGGGATGTATATTCCCTTCACATGGGATGTACATTGTATATTCCCTTCACATGGGATGTATATTCCCTTCACATGGGATGTATATTTACTCTAGATGAGAAGGAGACGTCTGAGGAGACCAAGAAGCATACTGGATACCTATCTGATAGTTAATGGTCACGAGTATTCCATATTCTCCAAACATACCTGCGGTCATATGGAGAAAGTAGTGAAGGAAGAATAGATTTTTATCATAGAACACTGTAAAACTATAAGACATAGGTAAGGAACACTTGTTTGAGATTAGACATTGTTTTACTGTTTGCTTGGGCTTGGTCAAAACTGATTCAAGTTTCTCATATTTGTGTACCTGCTGTCTATTGTCCATTGCTCAATGACCTACAATAAAGTTCTTGTATCCTTCGGACAACAAATAGGTGTATTTTTTTACGTGGCAGTGTCAAACGCATTAGAAAAATTTAAAATTTGAAAACCAGTTTGAATATTCTATGAAATTTTATTATCCTCCGCATAGGCGGAGGGATATAGTAATGGGCTCCGTCCGTCCGTCACACTTTTGTCCGGAGCATAACTATGAAAGTATTCATAGGAATTTATTCAAGCTTTACACACAGACAGAGGATATTAAGAGGAAGTGCAGTGTACAAGGACCTTAAATCTAGCTGGTCCTATTTTTTAATCTCCCTTTTTAAAATTTTCTTGACCAGGTCATAACTCCTTAAGTACTGAACCGAGTTGAATCAAATTGCTTACACTTACAGATGACATTAAGACGCAGTGCAGTGTCTATGAACCATAACCGTACATTACTTATTGTTTTAGTTATCTTCCTTTTTTGATTTTTCATATAACACTTTTTACCGAAAACATATAACTCCGAAAGTATTCAAGGGAATTTGTTTAAATTTACACACAGACAGAGGCTATTGAGAGGAAGTGCAGTGAACAATGACCTTAACTCTAACCTGTCCTATCTTTTTAATTATCACTCTTCATTAAATTTTCTGGTCACGGTCATAACTCTTCATCGAAGATCAATTAATTGATTCAAATTGCATACATTCATAGAGGGCATTAAGATGCAGTGCGATGTCCAAGAACAAAAACTCAAACTTACTCAGGTTACTTACCCAGGTTTTCAGTTGTCTCCTTTTATTGACTTTTTGCATAAATGTTTGTGCTTAGCATACAATTTCAGAGTAGAAGTGCGACAATAAACACAGAAAAAAAGTACAGGTGAATAACCCTCAACACATTATAATTACATATATTTTATTAAGCCCCTTTCAAAGAAGACTGGTATAGTGGTTTGCTGATGTCGGTCGGTCGGTATCTTGGTCTGTGCGTTCGTCCGTCTACCAACTGGTTTCCGGATGGTAACTGGAGAACGCTTAGGCCTAGGATCTTGAAACTTGATGTGGAGGTTGGTCGTGACTGGCAGCTAACCCCTATTAATTTTGAGGTAAGTAGGTCAAAGGTCAAGGTGATCCTGAATTGTAGAACAGTTTCCCGTGCAATAACTCGAGAACCTAGAATCTTGAAACTTGATGAGGATCTAGGTTGATCATGACCAGTAGATGACACCTATTCATTTTGAGGTCAGTAGAGGTCAAAGGTCAAGGTAACGGTGACCCGGAATTTTAGAATTGTTTCCAGACGATAACTTGAGAACGCGTGGGCTGTCTTGAAACTTGATGTGGGGGTTGGTCATGACCGGCAGATGATCCCTATTTTTTTTAATTGACTCTCCCAGTCAAAATAGGAAAAGTAATATTTGGAAAGTTATTATTTCGCGAGTTTGATGAATTGGATTAAAAGCTATTATTTCCTCTACCCTTTTTACACACACCTATTTCAGCTGGATTTTGATACTTTAAATCTAGACTATTCGAGCATCCATTCATCTCAGCTCCGATTGTTTGGTCAATAGAAAGAGCACTCGGCATGGGGAGGGGGCATGCCTAACATGGATTTTGCTCGCATATGGTGATCGATGGTCATTGCATGATTAAAATCGTACATCTGAGCGTCCGGAAATATAAGCATTTGATTCAGTTTGTTCAACAGTAATATCTTGCGTTACATATAAAAGAAACATATAGTACGTAAAGCTCCTATTTACTCTATCAAATCTTTGTCATAATTGCCCAAACTCGTGTCTAAATAGATTGATTCAAATGATATCAAACTGCAAGTGTACTTTTCCAATTTGTTACATGTACCATGTTTGATGAAAATTATCATTTATAAGGAGAGTTTATGAATTTTTATAGCTTAGAGTTTTCTATCTCAATCCTTTACGAAATGCTGTTGTATATTAGTATGTATTCTCATGTGATTTTTTTCAAAAAAATATTGTTTAATGACACCAAAGTTGTCATCATGGCGTTTTGGATGCTATTTTACGAGCATGGAAGGAATGCGCTTGAAGATTTTTCCTTTTGAATCTTAAAAAGTTAAAACCATACTGCCACTAAAGTGCAGCTTTTATCAGTTTGCTGCATCGAAAAATGAACACTTTGGTTACCTAAAGGGTAATGGCACATTAAACCCGCCCGGGGTTACCCATCCAGAAAACCCGGGCTAGGGCCAGATCCCTAAAATGGGCAGTCCTGGCTAATACTGGGTAAAATATTATTTTTTTAACGTATAAGCATGCCGGATTTGCTTTCGTCAACTGTACTGAGCGTTTAATCTGCCTCATTTAACATTATATTATATTAGAATGAGTACATAGACGATACTAATAACCCGTTTATTATGAATATCTTTGGATGTAAGTTTCCGATAACAACTACATCAAAATATTTTTTATTCAGGAACTGATGAAAAACCCTTTATTTACATCATGTGTACATTTCCCAGTTATATTACGTATTAGAATGAGTACATAGACGACCCAGTAAAAGAGTGTATTAATGTAATATGCATTTTGGCATGTAAGAATCCGTTACACAACTATGCACAAAATATTTTTTTATTGCACGGAACTATGAAACATTTATTTACTATCAGGTGTACATTTCCCATGGCTCAATATAGGCTGTCATTTTAAAGCAGACTATTTATACCACAAACTGACATGGTTATGAATTACATAATCACGATGTCTCTGATTGGGGCATATCAAGTAATACTGTTTTTTATTCAACAGTGATTACCAGGTCTAATTGCTGCTTTCCCCTCAGCATTCTGTAACCAAAACACTAACTTGTGCACATTTCTGTATGCCAAATTTGTATCGTTAGATTGTTCAAGATCAAACCAAAGTTTCAAAAGCTCCTTTCTTTACCTACTTAACTTGCAGGCATTTTAATTACTTCCTTTGCAAAAAGACTTATGCAATTGAATCAACAGCACTAATTTCTCTACTCTTCCACCATACCATTAGTATGTATCCAGATTTCAGAAGGGTATTGTTAACATCATTGTATAAGGAGGTTCATAAATAATGCCAGAGCTGAAAACCTTTTTTAGGCAGTGTATATTAGTATGCATTTCATTTAATTTTTCAATAACTTACTTGTTTAACCAATACGTCCCATTTTTTCAGGGTTAAGCATTACGGATAATAGACAATATCCTGGGGCAGGTGACGATTTAATTGTGTCCTTAATAGGGATACAGATGTCAGCCACGTACAGCTTTGATTATTGCCAAGGATAACCCAGTAAAATACGGATTTTCCCAGGTCTTCCCCTGGTGTAGCATGGGCAGGACGATAAAACCCAGGTTTTATGCCAACTCTGGTTACCTAGGTCTTTGGTCTAGTCATAGAAGACGACAGTACATTGGTATAAACACATAGGTTACCTAGTTCTATGGTCTAGTCATAGTACTTTGATACAGTTGCACATGGCTCACTGTTTCTTTGTCATACACAATGTAAATGAAACAAAAATAACACAACTACTTTGTTATGATTTTATGTTTTACTTCTACATAGGCAATGACAAATTTTACCTGTAAGACAATAATAAAAACATCATTAATTTCTACATCATAACATGTCACATCCTACAATATATACATGTAACAAGAAATTCATACTTTACCCACTTACAAACATCATACTACAACACAATTATATGAAGATGTCTCTATTGAATAGTAAACCCCACCCACAGTACCACATAAGCTATATCTAGTCAAAAGTACTGCTTAAATGATTATGGTACTGCAGTTAGAACTCTGCCAAAACTGTTATTGAATGTCTAAAAAAAAACAAAACAATAAAGTTGAATATATGTATGTTTGTAAGAATATAGGATTGAGAATTGATACCTAAAATAACACTTGCTACATGTAAGCATTATCTACTCTGATATAGCACAAGATATTTGACTGCTGACGGATGAAAATTTTCTAGAGAACTGATAAAAAATGTATGATTAACCATGTTGTTATGGCAACAACAGTCTGTCTTGTTTGTGATTATAAAATCCTCTATACAAAATTAACTGTTCTGCCTATTCAAGGAGTGGTCTGACCATGGGCCCAAATTGGAACATCTTTAAAAACGAAATTTTTTTGCATTAGAACATGCATTATGACCCTAGTAACATTGACCCCCATTTTTTTAGCTAAACAATGCAAAAACTAAAAATGGGTAAAAATATTTAGTAACGGTGACCTTCCTTGATCCCCAAGATCATTACCCCAAAAGAGTATTGTTTGCATAAACAAATACAAATCTGTACCCATAAAAACTGTTTTATAATCATGACCTTCTCTGTTAGCCACGTTCTCTCTTACCCTAAAATTTTGGCTAACACTATCTTAACTAAAAATATATAATAATCTATTTTTAGTAACAATACCAATTGACACTATTGACTTTGACCGGAAAATTTTTGTTTAAAACAAGCTAAAACCTAAATAATAAAAACTATTTTTAGTAACAACAACCTTGACCTTGTACCTTAGTGACGCTTGACCCTGAAAAATATATTTTTTGCTTAAAGCTAATCAAATACTATAAATCTTTTTCTTACTAATTTTGAGATTGAACTTGACCATGGACCTATATACACTAAAAAATTTTTGTTATTTCAATCTAAACTAAAAATAATTAAAAATCTATTTTATTTAAAATAAATTAACCGTTAGAAAAAATTTGTTTTTAGAACTAATCAAAAAACTTAAATAAAATAAAATCTATATTTGTCCAACAGTGACCTGACCTGGAGCCCAAGTGACCTTGACCAAAAAGATTTTTGCTCATAAACAAGATCAAACATATATATATATAAAAATCTATTTTTAGTAAGGACCTTTTTCATTCCACTAGTTTCATTTCTGTACATAGTAACCTAAAATCATCTACAGGTAACCTTATCTACATGTTAAATTAAATTACAAATGGTCCCCCCTAACTCAATTTATGATGTGCAACCATTTTATTTTTGGTATATAGTGCCCTTGACCTTCAACCAAGGGCCCTAATGCATTCTGCTAACTTCTGCTCTACACAAGCTATTTATACACTGAGTTTATTGCAATTAGTCAACAGCCATAACTTGTGTTAAATTTGGTCGCAAAAAATTTTTTCTATTTTTAGTTACTACCATCTTGCACAGTTAAACCTGTTCAATCCCAAGTGGAAGTTTCAAGCAAAATCTGCCTATCCTGGATTTATTAAGAGAACCATTTTTCTATTTTTTACTGTACCTTGACCTTGACCTAGTGACCCCAAATATTCCTATATGGTATATAGCTTAAACCAACTTATTCAAATGGCCACTCTAATTCTGTTAATTTGAGTCGCAAACCGTTTTTCTATTCTTAGTACTACCTTGATCTTGACCTTAAGGACCAATTGTTCAATCCCCTGGAAGTCTCCAAGCAAAATCTGCCAACCAGTTTAATTGCAGTTGGTTCCTAACTAAAATTATCCATATGGTATATAATGAAAAATCAACAAAGGCCCATAATTCTGTTAAATTTGGCCGCACGCAAATTCTAATAAATCCTTTTTTGAAAAACCATCTTAAAATGATTAATGTTGTTATGGCATCAACCTGCTGTTTAGTTATTAAATCCCTATGCAAAATTCTGCCTCCGGTTTAAGAAGTGGTTGCGTGCTACAGAACTTCTCTAAGCTATGCAGTACATAGTCTGAAAAAATTCCAACATGAAGGGCCAGAATTAGGTTAAATGTTGTGGTGATGATCCCAAGATTCTTCATTCAGAGTTTTTTACATAACCATATACACATTTATCGTTCATCCCTGGTAGTTTAATCAAAATCTCTTTTAGCCACTTTCTCTCTCTGTTTTAGAGACTTCTTCACATACTTCTTGCTGATATATAATTATAGTGTAAAAATACAAAACAAAGGCCATTTGATCTGTTATAATAGGTCCCTATAGTGACAAAAGAACAACTTCACTTTATTACCATCTACTCATTGGTTGTTAATCCCTGGAATCTTTATAGCAAATTCTTTTTCCTTCCCAATTTTGAGATAACTTATGCATAATATACACTAACAAGATTTCGCATTTCTCCCTTACTCATTAAAACAATTTTTTTAAATAAATTTATTACAGATACTGATTATAGAACTTATACCTAAACTTTCTAAAACAAAAAGATTCCTTTGGCATGCTGCAGCCCAAACGCTGGTTGGAATGGATAAACAACACGTACAATTTATCACAGACAATGCTACTAGATAAAAATTAATTTAATGCAGTAAATAAATATAAACATTAAAAGGTTGAAAAAAAAGATAATGCACATTTGAAACAATAGATGATACAATGAAAAATAAGACAACAGAAAAAAAGGTCATTAAAAAGAAAAGACCTGGATAAGGTACTTATCACCAAGAACAGCTTGCATTGTACAGCTTGTAACTTGCAATCTGACAAATTTCTCTTAATATATAGTGTAATTGCAGACTTAAACAAATGTTAATCTTACAGCTTTCTGTGACATTATTCAAGTAAAGACTGAGTTGAAACTGATTGTTATAAAATCATTTTGAGTGCATTCATTGTGAACAGCAAGAGTTTTGTCAGTGTCCTCTCGAATAGAAAAAGCTGGAAATAGCTGATCATCTTGAACAACAGTTTACTCTTCTTCACCAATAAATAATGTGTATGAAGAGTTTATATTGTGATATAATCCCCGAGGTCATGTCAATCTCTATTAACATCTGCAATGTGTATGTAGATCAATTATGAAGTTCTTTCCCTTGAAGATCATTTTACTCTGTAAGCACATCCATATGTAATTACTAGTACTTTGCAATCTAATGAAAGAATTTCTAATGACATAGCTATCTGCCGCAAGGAATGATTTTGCTAGCAGGACTCCATGGCGGGCGGAAATCACTTTCCCCTTGCTCTTCTTTCAACTTCCGCAGTTTACGTACATGTGCTTCCTTCTGATCTTGTTCTTCCTACAAAATAAAGCAATAAACACTATTACATACTTCTTTTATTTCTTAAACTACAGACAGCAAGTGATTTTGTCTATGATAACCCTTCTCATCCATGCAGTCTGATCATGATCTGCACCCATCAAAAATCATTAAATTTTCAGTGAGCATAACTTTAAGTAATTATGGTTTCAGTCCAAATTGAAAGTTGAGTGTGTTAAAGGATCTTTGCACAATCGTCATCCAATAAACACTTTGTCAAATCTCATATAGTCAACCTTTACTCTGCTGGTGGCAACAGATTCTGTCTTCTGTGAGCAGTGTAGATCATGATCAGCTTGTACATGTATATCTGTGTTGTTAAAAACTTAAACTGGCTGTTAACGTAACCACAACTTATATCTTGATTCCAAATTTGATTCAACGAGGAAAACACCAGGGTGACATTTTACGTCAATAAGGCTATATTATGTTGTAATAAATCTTTGAAGATGTCAAATGCTTGTACGTTTAACAGCCAGTAAACTTTCAAACAACTTTGCCATGCAGATGGACTACTGCAAAAAAAAGTGTTCTTAAGATCTTATATCAACATAAAAACAACTTCCAACTGCACTTAGTGGTAGCCATGCATTAAATGTTTATAAAAGAATTTGCATGAAATGTTCATGGACACAGAGAGAGAAAATAAAAGTTTAAAAACACATGAGCCACTCAATTTTAGCAAATAGTCATTAGATATTTGTATACAGATACTGTGTGACCCTCACAGATAAACTTACGTCAGAGTGCACTGGCATTTGTGAAATATATGTACCCTTTGTGAACTATACTAAAGCAAGACAACAAAATTGAAACTAAACAAATGATAGAAACCAATCTATTACAGCTAGACACTAAAGAAAGTGAAGTCCGTGAAGCAGCACAAGTTTCTCTTAGGCTTACAATGAAATGTGTTGTACCCTGATAATGGTTACAATACAACTAACTCAAAAATGACAGAAACATCCAAGAGGTACATGTTCTATGTATTAAATATTCTATAAAGAGCTGCTGTATGCGTATTTTAATTACCATTACCTGGTAATAAAGTAGCATTATTATAATTATTGAATGAGATGATTACAGAGTTGTTAGTATTATCACTATGTACACATACAAAATGTGAATTTAGGCGTATGTGTTCTCTATCTAATTGTGCACGGTATGGTAATTAATTAGTATTTATAATAACAATATTTGTTAAACTTCATTACTTTTTCTAATTGAATGAAATAGAAAGCAACAATAGAACCAGTGCATGCAAGCCTTGCGGTTACCAGCTATAAATACTGCAAGTTTCGTATTTTTTGTGTGACAATAAAATAACAATTTTATTGCATACAGTCTAATTGACAAGTATAAACATTGTGAAAGATTATTTTTCTTATTATCTATATGACATTAATTTATCAAGAGATTTTTTACTTAGCAAAGAGTTGGATTTGTGGGATCAAAAATTAAATCATTATGATCAATACCCAATTTACAGCTGTCACTTGTGCTATATTTCTTGAGTCTGGAAAGGTTGTCTAACACCGGTTCCACTGTAACTTCTATTCAAAACCAGTCTATCTATGAAATGAATACATGTACATGTATACAGAATGAAAGTGGGACTGTCTATAAACATTCAGAAACCTTTAATTTTCAATATTCACAGTGCAGAGGGCAAGTTAGTACTGGCTTAGCAATTTCATTGTTTTTGGAAAGTCAGTAACCGTGAGTTAAACAATTTACTTCAAATCCTAGCATTCCCATAAACCTGATCATACAGGAAGCCTATGATATTGTACTACGTTGAAAAATGCGTCTCACCAATTATCAAGCAAAGTTAAACCCTAGTGATTTCACAATATAACAGAACAGTGTGTACGCTATTTAAACTGTTAAAACTGTAATCTGCATTTCATGCAATTTTAACAGTATGACATCATCCTGACGCAAGCATCAAAGGTTGATTTAGTTATTACGAAGGTTTCAGATCGATGAAATCAATGCGTACCACTGTTAAAGTAAACATTTATACCACTTTCAAGATACGATCAAAATGTTAGTGCAGAAATAGATATAATAAAGCAAATTGAAATTAAGGATTAAAAGAAAACTACAAATGTACAGGTATCTAACTATGTCATCTTTTAAGCAGATCAGATTTAGGGCTAGTTTTTCAAAATAATTTACTATTGTATATGATATATTTGATTTATTTTAAGGAAAAATGCCCAAAGTATATTTGATTTGCCGAAGGATGTTTAATGGAAGTGTATTAATGTCACACCGTGTAAATGAAATGATATCGTCCTATCGTCCACAAGGTATCAATTTGCTAGCGGGACTCCATGCAGGTTTATAATCCTCGTAAAATTCCTCATTGTGATGTGTTCTCTTCATTGCTTCAAACTCCTGCTGTTTCTCCTGAATAAATACATCTTGTATAAAAACAGTCCTATCCCAGCTTGTATAATCCAAGCTTGTATAAATACAGTCTTATTCCAGCTTGTGTAAATACAGTCTTATCCCAGCTTGTATAAATACTGCCCTATCACAGCTTGTATAATCCAAGCTTGTATAAATACAGTCTTATCCCAGCTTGTGTAAATACAGTCTTATCCCAGCTTGTATAATCCAAGCTTGTATAAATACAGTCTTATCCCAGCTTGTATAAATACAGTCTTATCCCAGCTTGTATAAATACTGCCCTATCCCGGCTTGTATAAAAACAGTCCTATCCCAGCTTGTATAAATACAGTCTTATCCCAGCTTGTGTAAATACAGTCTTATCCCAGCTTGTGTAAATACAGTCTTATCCCAGGTTGTATAATCCAAGCTTGTATAAATACAGTCTTATCCCAGCTTGTATAAATACTGCCCTATCCCAGCTTGTATAAAAACAGTCCTATCCCAGCTTGTATAAATACAGTCCTATCCCAGCTTGTATAATCCAAGCTTGTATAAATACAGTCCTATCCCAGCTTGTATAAATACAGTCTTATCCCAGCTTGTTAGCTCAATAGGTAGAGCACAAGACTTGTAATCTCAGGGTTGTGGGTTCAATTCCTGGGGCTGACCAACTAAAATTACTAACAGTCTTTCGGATGAGACTTAAACCGAGGTCCCATGTATGGGTGCTATACACCTGGCATGATAAAGAACCAGGGTTGTCTCTGGAATTGGGACGCTTTCTGTATCTTGCACTATCCTCCGAAACCTAAAATAACTAATCTCTTCTGGGGGCATTGGTCAAATGGGAAACCTGTACCAACGATAAAACCCTAATATACATACTTGTATAAATACTGCCCTATCTCAGCTTGTTTAAATACAGTCCTATCCCAGCTTGTATAAGAACAGTCCTCACCCCAACTCAATGTTAGTTACCCTTAATAAACCTTCTTTTGAACTTACAACAAAACAAGACTACATGTATATGGAATGCACTTTCATGTCTACCTGATGGGGGCAGAAAGTTTTTGAAGTTGCCATGTTCCCCTTGAAGAGTTTGATAGTCATAATAGAGTTATTCCTTGAGTATGATGCATGCTGGGAATGTAGTTTATGAAATACTGCAAAATTATTTTTTGTTGACATGTCGTTTCTTTGTTTGGATGAACAATAGACAAGTATATTTTCAAGTATGTCTATAATTATGTAAACATAATTATATAAGACCTGCTGTATGAAGAACAAGAGGCATATCTGACCGGTATTTGTATTCATGCAGTCTGATCCGAAACAACAATGTTCACTTCGCTATTTTGAACAATGTGAGTAAAAAATATTGCACTTTTAGTGTAGAAGTATAACCCAAAAACTTCTCTCATCTCTTTACAATGATTATAGATGTAAGAATGTTGGTTTTTGCAGAGTATGGCTCATAAAAATGCCATTAACTAGGGTCATATTTTGAGTTAATGAAATGAAATGCCTATACAGTCTAACCTCTCTACAACAACACCAAAGGGAACATCAATTTTTGCTTTTTGAGAAGAGGCTGTTGCTCTAGGGTTGTTAATTTGTTCAGATATGACTGCTTTGGGAAATAAAACACCTATCTTTGTAGAGAGGTGTTTGCTCTTCAGGGGTGTTGTTTAGAGAGGTTGGACTGTATTAGAATTGTCACTCAACAATAATGATTTACAGATAACATGCTATTAAGATAAACTATGCTGCAATAATCTGTCATGATACAGGTAGTTATACTGCAATTTATAATGCATGCAAATGTCTTTCAAATTACCTATACAATGAATACATGAAGAAATAAATGGGATGTATTTTGCCAAAATTCAAAATCTCTGTTTAAAATGCAATGCAACAGAAAGTTACAAACCTTTTTCTTGAGCCATTCATTATACTCCTTTAAAGAATCCTTTTCCTTCATCTTCTGTGTTTGTATTATCAGTTTCTGTGTCTTCATCTTCTCCTCGTGTTGACGATGTACATTTTCTTTTATGCTGTCATCCTTCTTTGATTTCCTAAAAAAAACACCAAAAAAATGTTGCGTCTTTATCTGTATTATCTGTTGAGATGGCAAACAGTCATGTGTGAACTTGGTTTTTTGTCTTATTCTGTTTTCAGGAAGCTTTCAATCCTAAAGTGATTGGTCAATGGAATGAAACAGGTTTTAAATACTATTTGTACTGATAACAATTTTACCATGTATTGGAAAATATCTGAAATTACCATCCACGGAAAGCGGTCTCATTTTGTTTTTCTTTGTCTTTTTTTATCATTCTTTCTTCCTGTTGTTTCCTGTGTTTTTCCTCTACTTTCCTCTTGTGTTCCTCTATCAATGTCTCGTCTTTAGTTTCTTTCCATTTTTTGAAATTCTGAAAACACAAGATGAAATTTGAGATGAATGTGTCACCCTTTGAAAAAACCTAAATAATCCATAGGCGCTCTTATCCAACTTTTCTAAGATTCAATGAAAAAGGCAAAATATAGTTTTGTCACTTCTTCTGTTGCATATAAAAGAAACATGATAGCTTTTTGGCATTTTTTCACACTAAAATTCGTTAAAATTTCTCTATGTGTAGTGTAGTACTCTAAACATGTACATAATACCAAATGAAATATTTACTATTTCGAAATCTTACCTGCTGGAAATGTGGTCTCATTCTCTCTGAGACATTGGCCAACATTTCAATGTACTGAATGTTACAGACAATAATTTTTGTGTGTAACAGAATGGGTATGATAGGTAATTTCTAGAGATCAATGTGCTATTTTAAGCAGACAATGTGTTTACAATGGTAGCTGCTCTGTTATCTATATAAACATTGGGATAAACAAAATATAACACTTCTAATATCAGGTAATAAGCCAAAATGAAACAATCAACTAAACGTACCTTTTGTGCATCCTTTTTCTTTAACAATTCCTCCCTCTCCTTTTCTTTCTTTTTCTTTTCTTCTTCTTTCTTCTTCTGTTGTTTTTCTTTCACAAATGTTTCTTCTTTCTGTTTCATCCATGCATTGTATGAAGCCAATGATTCAAGTTTCTTATCTTTCTCATCCTAATGGAGGAACAAATGAATAGGTGAGGAACAAATGAATAGATGAGGAACAATTAAATAGGTGAGGAACAAATGAATAGGCAATGAACAAATGAATAGGTCAGGAACAAATGAACAGGTGAGGAACAAATGAATAGGCAATGAACAAACGAATAGGTCAGTAACACATGAACAGGTGAGGAACAAATGAATAGGTGAGGAACAAATGAATAGGCAAGGAACAAATGAACAGGTGAGGAACAAATAAATAGGTGAGGAACAAATGAATAGGCAATGAATAAATGAATAGGTGAGGAACAAACGAACAGGTGATGAACAAATGAAAAGGTGAGGAACAAATGAAAAGGTGAAGATAACATGAATAGGTGAGGAAAAAATAAATAGCTGATGAAAACTATACCTTCTACTGGAATTAACAGCAAAATTTATTTTCTATGAAACGTGTGATTCCACATATCAGTAACTCTAATTCACACAACATAGCTCTAGTTCATTTGCTTTGAAGACTAGAAACCGTTTTTAAATCATAGTTTTAATAATGTCACCTCAACCTCATATCATACACTGACTTTATATAGTGTTGCTCAGCAAATTCTCCTGCAGAAATAGCAATCTGTGCAGATCATGATTAGAATACACTTCAGGAAAATTGAAACAAGAAGTTACCTTCTCTTTTTTCTTCTTTTCTTCCTCTTCTTTCTTTTTCTGCTCTTGCGTTTTCTTAGCTATTTCCTTTGTTTTACCTTTTCTCCACTCTTCAAATATTGCTTGTCTTATTGACACTGTGCTGTTGAATGTGTCTACAGAATATTCTGTAGCCGCAGAACTTGGCCGAGAACCAGGCAAAGAATGTCTTGGTTTTGGTCGTAGCACTTTATCTTGTGTCCTGAAACAGTAATTTGAGTTAAATAGTATTTTTAAAGTGCAGCAATATTAAACAAGAGCTGTCAGTAGGACAGCGTGCTTGACTTTTTTCAGTGTTAAATGCCAATAAAACAAAACTTTGTCAGTAAAATAACCCCAAGGATCTGTATAAACAAGGACCACAAGTAGCAAGATATCAAGTCAAGAGTTATCAAACGAAATTGTTTGATATCCCTGAATACTACAGCAAAGTTTTGAATTAATACTTCAAGTGGTTAATATGTGCATGACAGTGCCAGTTGCACACAAGACTTCTAGTTACAAATCAAGAAACATTTTCACAGGGTTATCTTTTCTTGCTTACAGACAGGTGTTATAATGGTATATAAGTATTCAATCTTTCAAATTAATATCTCAAATGGAAAAGTCAACAGGTGGACAAGAATGAACATTTTGAAATTTGAATGAAGTCAAAAAGGGCAATAATTAAAATTAAATCATTGACAGAGTTACCTTCTCCTGTCTGTGTTTGGGAATCATGATTTCAACACACTATCTAGGTAAAAAAAGGGCCATACTTCTGACAAAAACCTTGAAACAGTTATGGTTATGTACTCTTGTCTGTAGATGGAGGTTATGATGGTTAACAAGTATGGCAAGTTTCAAAGCCATGCGTCTAATGGTTTTGAAATAAAATCAGGTGGTACAAAAAACTTAACTAAGGTGTGACACCAACGGCGAGGCGAAGTAGGATAATTGGACCTCTGTGATTAAGTGCTTATAGATCTCACTTTACATCTTTGTGGACCTGAGTTTGATCCTCAGATCATAGTGAAGTCTATCCTTGGAATGACTATCAGTAATGAAGTTCATGACTCCACTTATAGGTTATTAGCTCAATTATATCAGGTGTCTTAAGAGTAGTTAAGATAAGATGTGAGCATTTTTCACAATCAAGCTTAAATTTTTTATACATATAAATAATGTAACTATAATTCAAACTTCCATCAGTAACTTACTTAGCACTTGCTGGTCTCTCCTTGGTGATTTGTTTCGGATCTGATTGAGCATCTTCTACCCGAGATATAATCTCATCCGCCTCCTTACGATCACTTCTCTGGTTCTTTGAACTGAAAGAAGATTAACATTTAAAACACATGGAATCAAAAGCAACATACGTATAGATCTAGATCATTGTTTTCTTGAAGTTAAATGGCTATTTGACAGTATTTTAATTACTTATATAGACAGAGACTTAAGTGAACTATCGTTCAGGGAAGGATCAGTACCAACCCTCAACTGCTGTATTAAACGATCCAGATCTAAAGTGGCCCTGATCAACAGCATTTACACAGACTTGCCCTGATCTACAGAATTTACACAGACTGGCCCTGATCTACAGCATTTACACAGACTGGCCCTGATCTACAGCATTTACACAGACTGGCCCTGATCTACAGCATTAACACAAAGTGGCCCTGATCAACAGCATTTACACAGACTTGCCCTGATTAGATTTACACAGACTGGCCCTGATCTACAGCATTTACACAGACTAGCCCTGATCTACAGCATTTACACAGACTGGCCCTGATCTACAGCATTTACACAGACTGGCCCTGATCTACAGCATTTACACAGACTAGCCCTGATCTACAGCATTTACACAGACTAGCCCTGATATACAGTATTTACACAGACTGACCCTGGTCTACAGCATTAACACAGACTAGCCCTGATCTACAGCATTTACACAGACTTGCCCTGATTTACAGCATTTACACAGACTGGCCTTGATCTACAGCATTTACACAGACCGGCCCTGATCTACAGCATTTACACAGACTGGCCCTGATCTACAGCATTTACACAGACTGGCCCTGATCTACAACATTTACACAGACTGGCCCTGATCTACAGCATTAACACAGACTGGCCCTGATCTACAGCATTAACACAAAGTGGCCCTGATCAACAGCATTTACACAGACTGGCCCTGATCTACAGCATTTACACAGACTGGCCCTGATCTACAGCATTTACACAGACTAGCTCTGATCTACAGCATTTACACAGACTGGCCCTGATCTACAGCATTTACACAGACTAGCCCTGATCTACAGCATTTACACACACTGGCCCTGATCTACAGCAATTACACAAACTAGTTATTCAATAGTTTACAAAATAAAAAATACTAGCCATGATTTATACTGTTTTCAAAGACATGTTATAACCTACACTGTTCAGAAAAGGACAGTCATGCTCTGACAGTTCTCTCTACTGATTACAAAGACTGACAGTTCTCTCTACTGATTACAAAGATTTGCCATAATCTGCACCTGCACAAACCACAAGCTTTAAGGCAGAAATATTGAGGGAAAATGTGGATATGAAAGTGTTTCAGAGATAAGACCTTAAATGGAAAGGTACTTTAAATGCAGATATAAATACTTATTTATACTCACAAAAGCTTTTTCTCACGTTCCTTCAGCCTTTCTGTTTCTCTCTCAGGATCTCTATCAAGCTCCATACACACAGAGCTTTGGTCACTCGCAATGCGTTTGTTGTAGGGTTCATCATGAGTTGAACTTTCATACATACTGGGCTGTTCAACTTGTGCTGAAAGTTAACAAGATCACCTGGATAACAGTTGAACGTTTGTATGTAGTAAACATGCATTTAATTACCCATCTCAGGCAATACAATATCATTGTATACCACAAAGCCAGTATTCAATAAATACACCTGTATAAACTATAAAGGAATCATCTGCTCCAAGTGCCTCTTTTGATGTATTCTTTGGCTGGCTGCTTAAACAGTTTAGACTACATACATAACTCTTTTAAACGGATCACACGTTAATATAACACACAAAACATAGAACCATACAACAAGAAAAGTCTTTTAGTACAAAATACCTGTCTGAAGTCAACCTGAGCTTATTTAGCTAGAGTTAATGTTAGAAAACAAACTCCACAACTGAATTTGTTATGATGAAACAGATTTATTTGACTATGTCAACTGTAGTAAATGCCTGTCAAAAGTGTGAAAAGCTCGCCACAGTCATTGCTTACTAGAGAACTGACATTTATAACATTCCTATATCTGTTGACAGGTTTGCATTTTAAAGTGTAAAGTTTTCTTTTTTCTGATGCTGTTTGTTCACAGGGAATGTCAACACAGTGCCACATTACAAAGATGTTTTGCTAACATTATATATTGATTCTATACATTTTCCTAAATTAAAGTATTTGTACAATATGTGCACTACCAAGTGCTAAAGCTTCATTTCTATACATACAGATTGGTTTGAGTAAGCTTTTCTTAATACTTTCCTAGCAATAAAAGATTTCCTTCTAAGTTATTTTCTTCATTTCCAAACTAAATGACAACTATTGATAAAGTGCTTTCTTTATTATCAAACAAACCATGAAAACTATTCAAATCTTACCATTAAATTCTTCTGTTATAGAGTCATGTGACATTGATTTTTTGAGACCTTGCTGTTTTCTCTCTGAGGATCTAAACTCCTGGCCACTTCTTGATTTAGCCTTGGGCTTATTTGATGTAGCGTCATCAGCTAAGAAGTCCAAAAGACCTGGCTCCTTCTTGGGTTTAAAATTCTCCCCTCTTTCACCTTTGATAACAAATATGAATAACATACATTTACCACAAACAGTTTTGAAAGTCTGGTAGAAAATACAGTAAATTAAGTCTAACAAGCTGCTACATTTATGAAATGGCTTTAGCTAAAAACAATTAACATATGCTTGTAATGATGTAATTTAGTCTTCCTTTGTAGCCACTGACACTGACTGCTTTAGTTCAGTAATATCTATCTGTTTTAGTTCAACTGCAGAACAATTCCCTCACGTATTATTTTTGTTACATTACTCTCATCCATATCTGTATAAACACAGTACAAAACAGTGTGTACATAGACTGTCTATGATAGACATTTTGTCAAATATTAAAGAAGGTCTTCTTGATGTATCATAATTTTTTATAATCAATGAAAATTCAGAGATCAACAAATACTCAGACTAAATGACTGTTCCTTTAAATAAGTCAGAATACTCTGTGTGTGCACATAAGCCATAACACTGTAGGGTTATATTCAAAATAAGCACATTTTTCAGTAACATCTGTAGAACTTGTCCCTGTTCTGTCCAATAAAACTGTAAAGTAGCATATTTTGAGATTTGCGTTCAAAGGAGATGTACTTCTTTTATTGAAAACCCCCCCCATTGTAGTGTTAATATGCCAAGAGTCATAAGTAGTTTATACATTTTGCTACCTATATATTGTGTATTGCCACTCCCATTGGAATTTACCTGCATGTTCCAATTAAAAAAAGAAATAGAAGGAACTACTTTCAAGACTAAAGTATATTATCGTTGAAGCTATCAACTAACATTTAATAACAAATCAAACCTTTAAGATCAAACTTTGTAGATTTTCCAGTTGGTGTTTGGCGGCCTGAAGGACTTTTACGTCCTGTTGGTGTTTCACGCCCAGTTGGTGTCTTTCGACCAGTTGGAGTATGACGTCCTGATGTTCTCTGAGTTGGCGTGGTCTTTTTATCATCTCTCTGAAAACGTCTTCGTTCACGAGTGGATGGTAACTTATCAGATTCCTCCTCCAGATCTACATGTTTCTCTTTTCGTCCAAAAATATCCACCTTTGGTTTTGGACGCTCCGAACGCGGTGACTCCAAAGACAGAGATCTGTTCAAATAAAATAAATATATGTAATCAAACATTTCTCATGGAACATGGTACTTAAGTTGACTATTCTAAAACTGCAAATGCAACCAATCAGAATTTCTAAGTGACATCTTGTGACAAGCACTTCTCAATATATTACAATTTGATGTATTAAACCAATTTTATATATATGTACAAAATATATTTTTTCAAATGATTTTTGGATTAACCTATTGTACATGTATACAACTCTGAAATTTAAGGCCATGATAGTGAAACATAAATATACAATGTGGGATACAACCAAATTTAGGCCATAAATTACAACTGATTTCTCTGATAGGAGTCTGATGTATTTGCATGTAAACTCTTTGACCTGAATGTGCATAGCTGACCTGCCCTCACAATGACTGGAATGTACAACAACTTTTCTCTGCTACCACATTTCAAGACATTAGATGTCTGCTCAGTATGTATTTACCTTGGAGACGAGTCCCTTGATCTCAGCTTAGGCTCTTTAGGGCTTGTACTCGATCCCTGTCGCGTCCTTGGCAATGGTCTTGGGCTTTCTGTAATTGGCTGAAGACTAGAATCCACGGGTGTTTTTCTACCTCCTCTTCCTAAGAAATATTGGACATTTATGATGTCTGCATACATATTAAAGCACTGAAAGTAACTTTTGAGACTTGAAGATACACGGTATGACAGTATGTGAAAGTTTGGATTTTCTGTTGAATTTTGAATGACGACTGCCTGATTTTGTTACAGCAGCAACTTTATGTATTTCAAAGCTTCGAAACACAGAATCACATGGAAAGTCAGTCAAATTAACTGAACTTGTAAATATTCTCAACAATGCTGACACTTTACTAGAGTTGTCAATACTTTTACAAGTCTTAATACAAGTGTAATTGAATGTTTATCTAATAAACTAAACTAAACTAACCCTTGATTAAATGCAGTAGCTGCTTAAAAGCAAATGAAAGAATGTGTTACTACTGAAACACACAAAAATACTTGACACAATACGTCAAACTACTTACTCTCCAGTTCTGCATTTGGCGACTGTCTGTCTTGATCCCCTAATGTAGAACGTCTGAAACTTGGAGCTTTCCATTCCTTCTCTACATGCTGCTGTTGCCTGTATGGTAGAAGCAAATATTTACATGAACTTTATTTTCTGTAAATGGGATGTTTACTGTAAAAGGAAAAATAACTGAGAGAAACGGTTACAAGATTAATGATAAATATAAATAAATGATCATGGCATTGAAAAATGTAGATAAGATGTGAACAGGTCCACAGGAATGAACATGGCTGTTCTTGTAAATGCCATCTGCATTAGATTACATTAAATTCTCTTAATGAAGTTAGTTAATGCCAACAATTCAACCCATTTAGTTAGACAGGAGAAAGAATAGACTGGACATTTACTACTTTGTATCTACATGTAGCTTATTATTATGTAGATTGTAAAGTTTAGAAAGAATATTGATAGGCTGATTAAAAACAACATTTAATGGTATTCAGTCTATGGACACAACTATTAACAACCACAACATCATGTTGAAAGTGTTAAGATACAAATTTGTAGCACCTGCCAAAAGCTAGAATGTTTCAACATTTTACATTTACATTGTATATCTTTATTATGATGCTTAGAAAATATTTAAAGCTTTACATATTTGGAAAGGTCTTTTCAATATCTACACAAATCAAACAAAATAAATGATGGTGCTTATATAATAATAAATGTGACTGCAAAGGGAAGTAGATATTTATATGAATAAAAATTCTAGACTGTCTTAAATTTTTTAACAAGATCTTGCAGTTATGAGTAACCCTCTTTATCCAATATCCAAAGTTTTTATTGCATTTTAAACATTGTTCCCTCTTAAAATATTAGACATTTGGGAGGTTACAGCAGAAATTGCCTTAAAATCAGTGGATTTTCAGCCTTTAAAAACAAATTTATATACATTTCATTTGTTGGTGTTTTTCTTCCAAATATCTTTTCCTCAGCTGTCATTTCTGGGTATTCTCGTGTTGTAACCGGTGACTTCTTCCCGCCAAACAGTGATTTTGGTAACATTGTTCCAGATCCAGACAAAGACGGTGAAGTCCTTCCCTTTGAGAACACACCCTCTTCCACTGGTGACTGTCTTAGTTTTTTATCCAATGGGGAGGTCTGAGAGCGTGGACTGCTTCCAAACATTTGGTCAATTTCACTTCGCGAATGCTGTTTAGAAAATCTTGGAGATTCTTTTAATGGTGGTGTATCTCTTAATGTAGACATAGTATCCTTTTTAGACTTTGAAGATTTGAGCCATTTGTTCGCATCATTGCTTCTCACTGTCTCACCAAGGTCGGGTTTACCTCTTCGCTTAGCAGATGTAGGTCTGTCTGTCCTTCTGTGCTGCCTGAAGTTCCTTGTCATACCTACAAAAGATAAAATGCTATGAAATTCTGTTTTGATAGTAAAATTAGAAACACATAACTATAAAGGTGAGCCAGAGATGCCAGGAAGAAGGGTTTTGGTCATCTTTATTTTAAAATACTCCTAGACTATGGCTCAGTATAAGCTTTGGGGTATTTAACCTTTAATTTCAAGCATTAACAACTGGTACATTTATGTATAGTGTAATATTTCCAAATGTTGAGAGGTTCCGCCTAGGTAGGGATTGTCCACCGTTTGACCAATATGGCTACCCATTACTGTTTAGGCCTTTGTTTAAATATTTTAAGTTAACAGTAAAAAGTGTATACATTTATTTACAAAAAGTGACATGGTAGAATGATTATTTATATTAATGTAAGATGGCCTTATTACATCTGACTGTTTCTTTTTTTAGTGTTACAGTGCTTACAGTAAACACTGTGCAATTTCAAAAGAACTTGCACTAAAATGAAATGTGCGTGTATGATCTGTGTAAGATCACATGCATTATTATCATGTCTTGTGAGTGACCAAATGCACAACTAGCGGTGACAAAATTGCTTACAAATTGGTTACAATTTATTAATATTTGACATTTTGTTGTCTTTATCAATTTTTACAATTTCTTTTTTTTTCAAGCTAATGTTACCAAATACTTTATATTTTTCTTACTTTTAAGAAGTGTGTGAGATCTTTCATTAAGTGGGTGTGAGCAGGTTAGGACCAACAAAGTGTCCATGTATAATGATTCTTAAATTTCTGACTTTCTCTAATATCTGACCAAATTTGTAACATCAGGATTTAGATCCAATTCAGTTTATATTGATTGATTGATTTTATTCAGGTAAAATACACTTATATACAAAAATTTAAATTAAATACTGTATTATACATATAGTGATATTTTCAAAGTGACAAATAACTACATGTATCACAGTATGCTTAAATTAACACATTAACTTGATATCACAGATTAAGATACTGAACATTAAACTCTGCATTCAAAAGGATATTTTTTGTAAAATATGGCTTAACTCACTATTTTCTTCCTCACTATCAACTCCATCATCTAGGCCCTCTGACTCTTCACTGGTTATTTCAGCAGAAAGTCCCATTTTCTTGCGATCTCTCATTTTCTGTCTCAGTTCACTCTGAAATGAATCAGCTGGCTTTTCTCGCCGCTGTTTCATTGACATATAGGGCCCATCCACGAAATCCATCTGAAAAGAAATACACAGTCTTAAAAATCACTTTAATTTTTTGTGAACAAATATAATAGAAAATACATTAACATCATAATAAACTTTGTGTGTGAAACATACAAGAGAAGAAATGACTACATCATGTACATAACAGTAAACTGTAACTGAGCTAAAATACTAAATTATGTGAAGTCGCAGCATCTTGCCCATTCCTCACTGGCATAGCCATGAAAGATCTGTCCACATACAATGTATATGGGCTGCAAAGTGGATCTTTACATGTTATGACAACTATTATTGAAATTCAACCATATTCTTTGTCGAAGGAACAAATTCAGGCTATTAGACAAGCAACCAAGGTGATTAATCTTCTTCCAGGAGAATGTGTCTTTTTAGAGCTACATATCCCTTGCCATTTGATGGGGCCGTGACAGTCACACAAGGATTATATGCAGAAGTCCTGTTTCTGGCACGATCTAGTGACAGCTCCATGACAAGCACGCCTCAGACACGCCTTTGACACATATTAAAAATCAAAATCAAATAACTCAGATACAACTCAGCTGACAACACCACAGCTAACAACTACTTCATAGATGATGATAACTGTACTTGTGGCCTATCATTGTGCTAAGTCCTTGGCTTTGAATTCATTTTTTATGGAAATTATAATATAAATTCATAACTGGAACATAGTAGTTAACAGCACAGGCTTAATCATGGTTATGTACATGCACTATATGAAAAACATGTTTTTTTCTTACCTGCAGATATTGCCTGTGGTTAATATGCCGCTATGTTAGTAGACAATATTTTTTCTGCATACTGCTTTTTGTGTGCTCCAAGTAACCAGGTAATATGATTTCCTATATATCTAATGACTAACACATAACAATAAAATACCCGAATGATTCAACCATGGGACTTTCCCACAGTTTGCTTGTACATGCGAACAAGTTCTGTCATGATTTTAGTCCAAAAAATCTTTGTAAACAAACTGATATTGTAAACATAACTGCCACTCTTTTGGGCAAACTGTTACTTCTAAATTCTATTTTAAGCTAAATCATACCTTTCTATAATTCGATGATATCAATCGTACAAAAGAAAACAAGAGTTTAAAACGATTTAAAACCAAAATTTGACATCGGGTCCTCTGTCAGCCATATTGTTTACGTTACTACGAATCGGCAAATTTCCGTTGTAAACATTTAGAATAGACGAAATATTATTAGCCAATAGTAGCAAAAAATAATTAAAATGCTTTTGTATTTCAAACCTGTCACTCATTCATTAATAAAATAAACACCAATAAAAGTTTATTTATAGCTCTAGAAAACAGACAAATCTAATAAATTGAAATATATGATTTAATTTCGTTTAACGAAATTGTTAAAGCTGTTAAAGTTTTGAAACACGAAATTTACTTCCTGGATTTGAAAAGTATTTTTTGCTCCGTTAGTGTTTAAACTACGGTATGCACTGATCGTTGTGATTAAAACGATATCTACTGAGATATATTTTTTGTCTTTGAGTTTAACTAAATGTCATTCTAACTTCTCAGGTAAATTTGACAGAATTCCACAAGTCAAGTGACAACTATGTTCTGCTATGTGCAACTGATGTGGGTACACTTGTACTTGACATTTTTGTTTTGCTATATGTACTCAACAGATGAATACTGTTATATTTTTGCTAGGCGCTATCCGGCCTGTAAAAGCGCAGATATCTATAGGACAGATCACCGTGACGTCATTCACCAATTTTGATTAGATTGCTGGCGGGCAATAACAGTTTTGTGTACAATGTGTGTGTATTGGAGAGGAATTTTCGAATTTTTATACTTTTTTTGCTCTCCGAAGGATTTTTAAAATTCAAAAAGTTATGAAATGTTTTTGATACTCATATTTTCTCATTAAAATATCTCTTGAAAAAAATTCTGTTTTTAATGACACTTGATTTTTCATAACGGCTTGTTGTTGCTATAACCATTCATGAAAACAGTGTAAGTTATGCGTTCATGAATTATTCATTTTGAATCTTAACTAAAATTGAAAATAATGAATAAAGTGGCGATATAAAACTTTTTGTAATATCTTTTGTTTTAAGAAAGTTTCGGTCGTTAAAATAACACCACTAACAATACAAAAATATGGACTACAGTCCGCTGCCCACAGGACTTATCTCTTATCAGTAGAAAATATTGCGCAATATGGGGTTTTGTTTGTAAACAAGATCTCTCCTATAAAATGTCCGTATGTAAAATGGGTCTGCGTTTGGAGTCGATTATTGAGACTAATGTGTCAAGTACCTGTGACCTAGTCTAATTAATTTGATGTTTAAGTCAGTTAGCCCCAATATTTTGACTGCAACTAGTGCAAGACTGACCCATTTTACAAACAGACATTACCTATATGTCTGTCTTTACTGCGTGAAGGGAGGCCATCATATATTAGCAAAAAGCCCTAATGCACACAATTAGTTGGGCTAGAAGTCAGTGAGATAGTTTTGGAAGGGCGCTTTCTTTTTTCTGAGGCTTGGCAAGTATAAAGATATCAGATCCAAAAAATTGGGTTAAACCAATTAGCCTTATACATAAGCCTACACTGTACCTTTTCATTGCAGTTACAGTGTTGTTTCATGTTTTGTTTTTAGGCTCTTAAGATTATATATATTATTGAACAATAAGTCTTATTTAACGGTTAAACGTCACATATAATCAACAGACATAATTAATATAAGCTACAAAGCTATTGTGCAACAAACAAGGTATCCAGTTACAAGAACTTATATATTTATTCCCACTGGGTCCTGTTATTAGTACCCAGATTCCCAGAAGCAGGAAGCTATGTACAGTCTTTTATAAAATTGCTTGGATTAATTAAGCTAGTTAAGCTGCAGTGGTTGGCTTTGTAAACCAGATAACTTTGTTTTGTGAAAGGTCCGTTCTTGGCCATGACACATTCTTTAAATTCTTCTTCTGTATTACCGGTTATTAAATTGCAATAAGTTTCAATACTTAACATTATGGCCATGAGGGAATGCTGTCTGCCAATTTTGAGCTGACTCAATCCACAAAGGACAACCTTACCATGTTAGAATAATTTAACCTTAAAGCTGCAATAAATGTCTTGTTGTGCAGAGAAAGTTAAAAAAAATTGAAAACCTAATAAAAGCATATGGAAAATCTATGCCGTCTTCTAATGCAACCTTATGCTATATGTGTGCTCCTAGCAAGTTGTCAGAACAAACATTTTACTTTAATTCACCATATTTTTCATATATATTTCAGGATAAAGCTGTTTGACAATTGCTTAAAATGATCTCTCATTTGTTTTGTCTTGTCAGTCAGGGGTGTAACTTGTATTTATAAGTTATTTTGAAAATAACTTCTGTAAGTGATATTTGAAACATTTTGTTAATAAAATTACTTCCCTTTCCTGAAAGAATTAACTCCCTTGAAAGTTGAGGTGACTAAAATAATGGGAATATCTTAAAATAACATACAGGTTACAAATCAACATTTCAGTTTTTCTTGAATTTCTTCATTACTAGCAAATTACCTCTGCAAGTACCTTTAGATAAGAGAAAGAAATGCAGGTTCTTTCTTTATAGCTGACAGTAATGACTTTTCAATTAGACATAATGGATTTATTGCCAAACTGATGACCTGAAAAATGTCCTACTTCAAAGCCCTTGCGTAAGAAGGTTTTGTCATAGTGTAACATGTTTTATTTTATAATCTTTAAGTTCAATGATCAAAGAAATAGAAAAAAAATGTGTAACTCCCCAGAAAATTTGTATTCTTGTGGAAAAATTATGTTAAATCTTTGTACTGTTTGGATGAAAATAACTTGAATAAGTGATCATGACTGAAAAATAACTTAAAGAAGTGATTAAGTGAGTGATGAATAAAAGATAAATATAACTTGTAGAAGTCATCTAAAATAACACTAAAATAACTTACACAAGTTACACCCCTGACTGCTTGTAATCAGTAATGGTATTGTTCATTCTGTAAATATTTGGAACACCGTGTCTTTCAATGCTTCTCAAGGAGTGTTTGCTTTTCTTTGGGGATTTATTTTTCAGAGAAATTGGGTTTGGTATTCTTTGTAGGGTGAACAACTTGCTGCCTAGTAGTGGGTAATACTTCCGTGCATGTAGATACTGTAAGAAATGACCTTCATGTTCTAACTAGAGTATGAGAGATTTTGAGCTTATGCCATCGGTGGTTTTGTCCATCAACTGTGCCTGTAAACTTTTCCTAAATATAACACTACAGGTCACAATTTCCATCTGGCTTTCATCAGACTTGTTTAGAAGGTTGCCTGCAATTTGTAGATGATTCCTGTTTTTGGGGTCAAAAGTCAAGGTCACCATGACCAAACTTTAACATTATTTCCACTCAATATCTTGAGATCTATATCACTCACAGTCTTCAAAGTTCATAGGATGATTAGTCTTAGTAAGTTACTGAGTAGACGACCCCTACTGTTTTAAGGGTCAAAGGTCAAGGTCACAGTGACCTCTGTTAGCATTTACTTGATAACACTTTAGGTCACAATTTTTATCTGACTTTCATCAGACTTGCTCATAAGATTGCATGCAATATGTAAATGATCCCTAGTGTTTTGGAGGTCAAAGGTTAAGGTCATAGTGACAACTGTGACATGAAGTTTGAAACTCATTTCTACTCAATTATTATCTTGAGATCAAATTACTAACAACAATCTTCAGACTTTATAGGATGGTTGCATGGTCTTATCGAGTTGATTAGCCTTGCTGTTTTGGGGGTCAGTTGGCCAAGGTCACAGTGACCTGTGTTAGCTTTTCCTTGATAATTTTGCTAAAGATTTTCACAACAGTCCAGTCAGTCCAGTATAGTAATACTTCCCCTTATGAGCTTCTTGCTTAAACTGCAGGTTATATATAAATTTCATAGATTATTATACCCCCACAAAACGAAGTTTGGGGGGTGGGGGTATATAGGAGTGAGTTTGTCGGTCGGTCTGTTGGTTTTATGGTTTCCGGATGATAACTCATGAACGACTTAACCGATTTAAATAATATTTGGTACACAGGTGCAACATAAAAAAATACAGGTCAAGTTCGACTTTGGGGTCAGTAGGTCAAAGGTCAAGGTCACAGTGACCCTGAACAGTTAAACAGTTTCCGGATGATAACTTATGAACAACTGGACCAATTTAAATAATTTTTGGTACACAGGTGAAACATCATGAAATACAGGTCAAGTTTGACTTTGGGGTCAGTAGACCAAAGGTCAAGGTCACAGTGACCTTGAACAGTAAAACGGTTTCCGGATGGTAACTCATGAACGACTTGACCAATTTAAATAATTTTTGGTACACAGGTGCATCATCAGAAAATACAGGTCAAGTTTGACTTTGGGGTCAGTAGGTCAAAGGTCAAGGTCACAGTGACCCTGAACAATAAAACGGTGTCCGGATGATAACTCATGAAAGACTTGACCGATTTAAATAATTTTTGGTACACAGGTGTAACATCATGAAATACAGGTCAAGTTTGACTTTGAGGTCTGTAGGTCAAGGTCACAGTGACTCAGAACAGTAAAACGGTTTCGGATGATAACTCATGAACGACTTGACCGATTTATATTATTTTTGATACACAGCTGTAACATCATGAAATACAGGTCAAGTTCGACTTTGAGGTCAGTAGGCCAAAGGTCAAGGTCACAGTGACTCGGAACATTTAAACTGTTTCGGATGATAACTCATGAAAGGCTTGACCTATTTAAATAATTTTTGGTACACAGGTGTAACATCATGAAATACAGGTCAGGTTTGACTTTGAGGTCTGTAGGTCAAGGTCACATGACTCGGAACAGTTAAACGGTTTCCGGATGATAACTTAAGAACGCTTGGGGCTAGGATCATGAAATTTGATAGGGAGGTTAGTGATATTAACATGTTTGAAATAAACCTATTAAATTTAATAATAATCCATACTTTCCAACCTTACATATTTTGTGTGCTATTAAAACAATACATTTACACAACTTATTGTATAATAACTGAAATGTATGTCCTTGTGGCCATTCCTTTCTTATGGTTGCCATACTTCTGTGACAAAGCTGTATTGTGGGGGTATAATTCGTCACTCTTGTGACAGTTCTAGTTTACATTTATTTAAAGATGATTTGAAACCATGGCGGGAATTCGAATAAGAAATGTACCAAAGAATGCAAAGGATAAACACCTGAAGATCCATTTCTCAAAACCTGAATATGGCGGAGGAAGGATTCAGAAGATTTATTATCCGCTCTTCAATAATGATGCAGTTATTTTGTTTGAAGACAAGAAAGGTAAGATGCAATGTTTGACCTCTGTTGCAATTGTACTCAATGACAGAGATGATTTGTTAAAGTCCCATGATCACTTTGAATTTATTTATATAGAAGAATGAATTTACTGATAGAATAATGATAAAACTGTGTTCTGTTTACTCTAAAACAGTGTTGATATATGCCTTTCTTTTGTATTCATGTCATGTGGATTCTTCACAAACAAAGTGTTGTCACTAAACATATCCTATTATTTGCATTATCATTGGGAAAAAAACAACACAATGTACTGCTCTTTATTTTAAAACATGTACATTTGTACTTTGAGTTTGAAATGCCACAGTCATAATATTTTTGTACAAAGAAGAGTTACTTTTACTGCATGGGAAGACAGTTTTCTTTGCAATATAAGTACGCCAAGTAATTGTAATACAAAAGTGATTATAGGCCTTTAAACCTTGTCCTGGTAAACTTAAATTTATTTGGAACATCTGTGTAAACATGTGGTACTATCCATATTTGAAGATGAATAAGCCTACTTCAAGTAATTGGTTAGAAGAAGGTAACCAGTTAACATGGTTAATTACTATGTTACCTCATAAAGTGATATGATTGTATTTCATAGCACGAAATTAAAATAAAATCCACTTGTATGTAAGAAAATTGCAAACTAACGTATTTTAAAGAACTGAAAGGTAAACATGTATTTTGTTAAGATTATTAAGTAGGCAATACATTAGATAGATGCCATTGAGATAATACCGGTAAGTAAAATCATAATAATATTTCAAACAGTTAACATGATTCATACAAAGTTTGATAAGATCTACAAATAAAAAGGCCCCATTAATATGTTAAACTTTAGTTTCCTTAAATGTTTACATGAATTAAGACTTTAAGAGTTTATCATTTTTACTATAATATCATAACAATGAAAAAAATGGCAAAGTAAGCTTGGTTGTCACCAACTCTTAAAACTCTTGTGATTTTTTCAGTGATAGACACAGTACTGAGAGAGGAGCACAAGATTGGTCAACATGCAGTAGAAGTGCAAGGGCTGCCAGAACATATGGTAAATACAATCATCATAAAAGTACATATTTATCTTCTGTGCAAAAAAAAATAAATAAAAAAAGATGGCATCATTGTTTTAATGTTCATTTTGAACACAATTTTTTACAAATCTCTGTATTACAACCAAGTCTCTGCTTTCCTCCTTTTTGGTGGAGTATAGGTGATTATTGAGACTAGTTTGTCAGTACAACATTTGGTATATTAGGAATGCACAGTTAATTAAAAAAGAAACATAATAATTGAAGGTGTTTTCTACGATGGATGCGAGGCTAGATGGTGATGCTTCAGTTATTGTACAAGTTACTCCCAAGCTGCAGGATGAGATGCAGTATGGAGAGGGGATCAAACTCGTTCAGGAGAAAGATAACACCTTCAAGCTACAGGGAAACTGGTTCCAGTTAGAGTGGGCGTGGCATTATATAGACTGTTTCATGCAGCAGCAAGTAAGATATTCTTTGTCATTAAGGATTAGTTTATACATTACAATACTCAGTTGATACATGGAGTTTTCTGTCTTTCAGCCAGGATAGTACTATTCACTGTTAATAGGGGAGAAGATTCATAAAGTAGTGGGTAGCATAGACTGTAATAAGATTGTTACTATAAGCAGTTGGATGGTGTATCATGGTTTAAGAGGCTTGGTTTGGAAGTTCCTCTAGTTATGAATATAGATTTGATGATTTTCATCTGTACTTTTTGAATAGATTTGATGATTTGTTATAATTATTTATATGGTATGTTTCTAAAAGAACATGGTTAATTAAATAGGGGTAATGATGCACCTTTTGTCTTGTTTTGAGAAATTACTAATTTAAAATTAATTGTTTTTTCCATTCGACAGGAGTTGATTCAGCATGAGATATCCCAGCAGCCCCAGAGATACGCTGGACAACCAGTGGAGGTAGATGTAGATGATGTAGAGGAAAAGTCTGGCACGTTTTCAGCTTACAGAAATTCTCCAACTGAAATCAATACAACGCTTCGTCAGAATATTGCAGAGCGATCACGTCTAGCCGAGAGTTCACTTAGCAAGGACAGACAAAAAGGGAGGGAGCTGCAGAGTGGCCAGATGGCACAGTATGACAATGAAGTTATTTCTTCATATAAAAAGCACTCTACAGGCTTGCACATGGGTAGTGGTCACCTTGATTACACGGAATCAAAATCATACTATGGTGACGATATTCCTTCGCTCAGCTACAGGGAGCCTTCGAGAGATTTGCACACAGGACATGATCACCATGATTACAGGGAACCAAAGTCACACGATGATGATGTCACGTCAAGTCCGAAGTCGAGTCCACGTGACAAAATACATGCTTTGAAGTCAAACATTGATAATTCGTATGACGATCAGTATAATCATAGAAATTATTCATCAAGGAGTTTCAGTGACGACAGCGAGGATGAAGAAGAGTTACATGGTACTGGTCATAGGGTTCCTTTAGCTAGCATGCAAAGCACGGTTAATGCAGAAAGGGCAAGTCGACGTTCTGAAGATGAAAATTCAACATTTCGAGAGTTTTCTGGCTTACAATCTATGAGTCAAGTTTCCCCTGGGAAAAGTCTTGGAAGGAGTTTAATGGATGAAAGCAGCAGGAGTGATTCTGCACATCATGAGAGTAACAGATCAGCAGAATCACAAACTTCATTGTCATCATCTTTCAGTAAGAGTTTGTCTTTGAGTCCTTCAAGAAAAGAAGGGTTAGGAAAGTCAGGAAAACGGTCAGTTGATGCAGTTGATCATTCTTTGGGGTTAAATAAACCGTATTTACCTGCACGTTCCACTGAAATACCAGGACGATACACTGAAGATCAGCTTTGCAAAACATTTGACATTCATGGAGTAATGGTGACAATATATTATGGAAATCTTGTCAAGGAAGAGACAGATGCTATTGTTAATGCAGCGAATGAGCAGTTAGAACATTATGGTGGTATTGCATACGCTATTCTTAAAGCCAGAGGTACAGAAATGGAAAAGGAGTGTAGGAGTTACGTGCGCAAAAACGGTAGCTTAAAGACATCAGAGGTAACTCATACTTCAGGAGGTGGAGAAATCAAGTCAACTCACATAATACATGCAGCAGGACCAATGTGGTTGAGTGAGAGGTGGAAGGACAAATTCACCTATCAGTTGTCAAGGACATTCCTCAGTTGCCTTGAGTATGCAAATAAGAGCCTGTGGATAAAGTCCATCGCTCTGCCAGCAATCAGTTCAGGTATTACATACATGTACTATAAAAAATTGTAGCTAGGATTTTTATACAATATTTTCGAAAAATTTCGCATGATACAATTTGCTGATCATTCAGGAACTTAGAAGCACCAGTTGGTGGTAAAGTTTTAGTAATGTTATGTAATAAAATCTACATTCTGATAAGCAATTTAATATAGACACATTCTGTTCTATTATACCCTAAAGTCTAAAGAGATTATAGGTAGAAAGTGATTGGTAAACCATTACTTATTTTGTCTCCCCCTCCACATGTAACAGGGAGGAGAGACATTTTGATGGTTGTCCTGTCTTGATGGGGAGGGGAGACATTTTGATGGTTGTCCTGTCTGGATGGGGAGGGGAGACATTTTGATGGTTGTCCTGTCTGGACGGGGAGGGGAGACATTTTGATGGTTGTCTTGTCTGGATGGGGAGGGGAGCTTTTGATGGTTGTCCTGTCTTGATGGGGGGGAGACTTTTGTGGTTGTCTTGTCTGGATGGGGAGGGGACTTTTGATGGTTGTCCTGTCTTGATGGGGAGACTTTTGATGGTTGTCCTGTCTGGATTGGGAGGGAGACTTTTGATGGTTGTCTTGTCTGGACAGGGAGGGGAGCTTTTGATGGTTGTCCTGTCTGGATTGGAGGAGACATTTTGATGGTTGTCCTGTCTGGACGGGGAGGGGAGACATTTTGATGGTTGTCCTGTCTGGATGGGGAGGGGAGACATTTTGATGGTTGTCTTGTCTGGATGGGGAGGGGAGACATTTTGATGGTTGTCCTGTCTGGATGGGGAGGGGAGACATTTTGATGGTTGTCCTGTCTGGATGGGGAGGGGAGACATTTTGATGGTTGTCCTGTCTGGATATGGAGGGGAGACATTTTGATGGTTGTCCTGTCTGGATTGGGAGGGGAGACATTTTGATGGTTGTCCTGTCTGGATATGGAGGGGAAACATTTTGATGGTTGTCCTGTCAGGATGGGGAGGGGGGACATTTTGATGGTTGTCCTGTCTGGAAGGGGATGGGAGACATTTTGATGGTTGTCCTGTCTGGATGGGGAGGGGAGACATTTTGATGGTTGTCCTGTCTGGACGGGGAGGGGAGACATTTTGATGGTTGTCTTGTCTGGATGGGGAGGGGAGACATTTTGATGGTTGTCCTGTCTTGATGGGGAGGGGAGACATTTTGATGGTTGTCTTGTCTGGATGGGGAGGAGAGACATTTTGATGGTTGTCCTGTCTTGATGGGGAGACATTTTGATGGTTGTCCTGTCTGGATGGGGAGGGGAGACATTTTGATGGTTGTCCTGTCTGGACAGGGAGGGGAGACATTTTGATGGTTGTCCTGTCTGGATATGGATGAGAGACATTTTGATGGTTGTCCTGTCTGGACGGGGAGGGGAGACATTTTGATGGTTGTCCTGTCTGGATAGGGAGGGGAGACATTTTGATAGTTGTCTTGTCTGGATGGGGAGGGGAGACATTTTGATGGTTGTCCTGTCTGGATGGGGAGGGGAGACATTTTGATGGTTGTCCTGTCTGGATGGGGAGGGGAGACATTTTGATGGTTGTCCTGTCTGGATTGGGAGGGGAGACATTTTGATGGTTGTCCTGTCTGGATGGGGAGGGGAGACATTTTGATGGTTGTCCTGTCTGGATATGGAGGGGAAACATTTTGATGGTTGTCCTGTCAGGATAGGGAGGGGGGGCATTTTGATGGTTGTCCTGTCTGGATGGGGAGGGGAGACATTTTGATGGTTGTCTTGTCTGGATGGGGAGGGGAGACATTTTGATGGTTGTCTTGTCTGGAAGGGGATGGGAGACATTTTGATGGTTGTCATGTCTGGACGGGGAGGGGCGACATTTTGATGGTTGTCCTGTCTGGATAGGGAGGGGAGACATTTTGATGGTTGTCCTGTCTGGATGGGGAGAGGAGACATTTTGATGGTTGTCTTGTCTGGAAGGGGATGGGAGACATTTTGATGGTTGTCATGTCTGGACGGTGATGGGAGACATTTTGATGGTTGTCCTGTCTGGATGGGGAGGGAAGACATTTTGATGGTTGTCCGGTCTGGATGGGGAGGGGCGACATTTTGATGGTTGTCCAGTCTGGATGGGGAGGAGATACATGGATACGATGGATGCCACAATGTCTTTGCAACTCCTCTTACAATGTTGAGCAGTTTTCAACAAAACTTCACATGAGTGAACAGTCTCAGGCCTAGTTGTGAATATTGTTCCTTTTCAGATTCAGTTATTTTAGGTGGAGTTATTTCCCTTGATTTGTAAAATTTCACAATGTCTGTGCTATTACTCCTATACCACTCTACATTTCACCTAAGCCCCACATGAGTTTTTGCCCTTAGATCTGTCAAATTTAGTGATGTGGCTATTTCTCCTGTACCACTGGATGCATTTCAAGCAAATTACGCAAGTAATGAGCACCATGATTGTTTACATTTGCATATGATCAGTGTGTTCCGGTTCATTAAGTTTTAATGATGTTGTCCTAAATTTGATGGGGCCATATGGATTTTAGACATGTTTTAAGGTTATAATTATGTACTATGCACATAGTAAAACCTTTCAACCTTTAAACTTTGTATGAAAATGTCTGTCAGAAATAAACTAGTTATACCCCGCAACGAAGTTTGGGGGGGTATATAGGAGTCACCCAGTGGTTGGTCGGGCGGGCGGTCAGGTGGTCTGTTGCATTTTCCTTGTCCGGAGCATAATTTGAAAACTACTAGTTGGAATTCAATACAACTTCATACAATGGTCAAGCACATTGAGAGGAAGTGCAGTGCACAAGAACTATAACTCCATCTTGACTCATTACAGAGTTATTGCCCTTTGTTACTTTTCCTTGTCCGGAGCATAACTTGAAAATTACTAGTTGGAATTCAATACAACTTCATACAATGGTCAAGCACATTGAGAGGAAGTGCAGTGCACAAGAACTATAACTCCATCTTGACTCATTACAGAGTTATTGCCCTTTGTTACTTTTCCTTGTCCGGAGCATAACTTGAAAATTACTAGTTGGAATTCAATACAACTTCATACAATGGTCAAGTACATTGAGAGGAAGTGCAGTGTACAAGAACCATAATTCTATCTTGAGGAATTACAGAGTTATTGCCCATTTGTTACTTTTCCTTGTCCGGAGCATAACTTGAAAACTATTGGTTGGAATTCAATACGACTTCATACAATGGTCAAGTACATTAAGAGGAAGTGCAGTGCACAAAAACTATAACTCCATCTTGACTCATTAAAGAGTTATTGCCCTTTGTTACTTTTCCTTGTCCAGAGCATTACTTGAAAACTACTGGGTGGAATTCAATACAACTTCATACCATGATCTAGCACAATGAGAGGAAGTGCAGTGAACAAGAACCATAACTCTATCTTGAGTAATAACAGAGTAATTGCCCTTTGTTACTTTTCCTTGTCCGGAACATAACTTGAAAACTACTGGTTGGAATTCAATTTAACTTCATACAATGGTCAAGCACATTGAGAGGAAGTGCAGTGCACAGGAACCATAACTCTTTCTTGACTCATTACAGAGTTATTGCCCTTTGTTACTTTTCCTTGTCCGGAGCACAACTTGAAAACTACTGGTTGGAATTCAATTTAACTTCATACAATGGTCAAGTACATTGAGAGGAAGTGCAGTGCACAGGAACCATAACTCTATCTTGACTCATTACAGAGTTATTGCCCATTTTTACTTTTCCTTGTCACAGAGCATAACTTGAAAACTACTGGCTGGAATGCAATACAACTTCATACAATGGTTCAGCACAATGAGAGGAAGTGCAGTGTACAAGAACAATAACTCTATCTTGAGTAATTACCAAGTTATTGCCAAGAACAATATCTCTATTTATACCCCCGAAACGAAGTTTGGGGGGGTATATAGCAGTCACCCGGTGGTTGGTCGGGCGGGCGGGTGGTCGGTCAGGTCCGTTGCATTTTCCTTGTCCGGAGCATAACATGAAAACTACCGGTTGGAATTCAATACAACTTCATACAATGGTCAAGCACATTGAGAGGAAGTGCAGTGCATAAGAACCATAACTCCATTTTGATTCATTACAGTGTTATTGCCCTTTGTTACTTTTCCTTGTCCGGAGCATAACTTGAAAACTACTAGTTGGAATTCAAAACAACTTCATACAATGATCAAGCACAATAAGAGGAAGTGCAGTGCACAAGAACCATAACTCTATCTTGAGGAATTACAGAGTTATTGCCCTTTGTTACATTTCCTTGTCCGGAGCATAACTTGAAAACTACCGGTTGGAATTCAATACAACTTCATACAATGGTCAAGTACATTGAGAGGAAGTGCAGTGCACAGGAACCATAACTCTTTCTTGACTCATTACAGAGTTATTGCCCTTTGTTACTTTTCCTTGTCACAGAGCATTACTAGAAAACTACTGGGTGGAATTCAATACAACTTCATGCAATGGTCAGCACAAGAGAGGAAGTGCAGTGTACAAACACCATAACTCTATCTTGACTAATCACAGAGTATGCCCATTTTACTTTTCCTTGTCGCAGAGCATAACTTGAAAACTACTGGTTGGAATGCAATACAATTTCATACAATGGTCCAGCACAATGGGAGGAAGTGCAATGTACAAGAACCATAACTCTATCTTGACTAATTACAGAGTTATTGCCAAGAACAATATCTCTATTTTAGTGTTTTTTTGCAAGGTATTCTGTTACTACTAACTTCCTCAGTTTATAAAGCAGTCTTTCAGGGGTATTAATCACATTTAGTGATAGCTCTAGTTTAGTTTCTTTTGCAAGGTATTCTGCTACTACGAACTTCCTCAATTGATAAAGCAGTCTTTTGGGGGTATTGATCACATTTAGTGATAGCTCTAGTTATATTTAAAATTACTTGGAAAAATTAGTTATACATTGTAAGTTACAGGCATCCTTCTGCAGAAAAAATTCCTGATTCATCGATTAGTCTGAACATTACTGGGTACTTGATTGGATGTAAATGAAATTAACTGAATGGGATTACCTTAAAATTCATTGTACAATGCAGGTGTTTATGGTGCCCCACTTGATACATGTGTTAGATGCTTCTTGGATGCTGTCTTGATATTCACAAGCAAGGGAGGAGGGGACCAGAGATTGAAAGATATCCGTCTAGTAAACAATGACGCAGAAAGCACTGTTACATCCATAGTGTTAGTTGAGACTCTGTTAGAGCATGGGATTGAAACTCTTACTGCAGATGCTGAGGAATTCCTGGGAAAGAATGAAAGAGATAATCGAGAATTGAATCTTCCACGTGGCCGCAAAGAAGTAGGAAGTTCTTTCTCTAAAACATATGTAAAGGACCCTCTATCAGGTGTTGGTTATAATAATGTGGACACTTCCCCAGTTGGTGACAAAATGGTTTTGTCCAGAAGGAGGTCATCTTCTACGAGCAGATTACCAGAAAAAAAATCAGCCACTGGAGATGTCCGGAAATATGACAAACAAAAGGGTGAGTTTGTATCTGAAAGTAGCACAAAGTCAGGTAGTGTGTTGGGAGGCAGTGTCAGAGAAAAATATAGAGATAGGACTGGTTCAGTGAATCTTGGTCTGAAAAAAGACTCAACTCCAGATTTTAGAAGTACAATTAGTGGTGACACAGGTACAAAACCAAAAGATTCATTGAGTCAGTATTCCAAAAGATCGTCTGCTGGAAACAGCATTCGTAAATCTGCTCCGAAAATAAAGCCAACTCTTCTTACATCAGATAAAATGAAATCATTGAAGACCACAACAGCATCACCAAAGAAATCGGAACATTTTGGTCAACGCACTAGTGAAGATTATGGTGCATTTACACATGGTGGAAAATCTAAACCCTCTTACAGGCTGCATACAGATACAAGTGAAGACGATGAAGACTATGGCATGAGAAGTCTACCAGCCAACTTGCATAACCATTCTTACAGAGAAAAGTTTCTTCAAAGCTCCAGTGGTAAGCCTGAAGTTTGTGCCATCTGCCTTGATGATGTGAAAAAACCTGAACAGTTACCTTGTAAACACAGCTTCTGTTCACACTGTATCAGAAGACATTTTAAGAGTTCTAAACCATCGTGTCCTACTTGCGGAGCTTTGTATGGTAAAGTTGTGGGTGATCAGCCAAGAGGGGGGCGTATGACACACATTACAGATCGTAGTAGATGTTTGCCAGGATATGAAAATGAAGATGGCATGATTATAATCACCTACACATTCCCAGATGGAGCACAAGAGGTGAAGTACTAGTATCAAAACACACATTATCATTAAGGGGTTAAAACTAAGCTTAGGATTCATATAAAACATGAGTAAATTTCTTAGATGCGGATGACATTTATCCAACCTTTGACTTCTTCATTAAATATTGGTCTGTATTGTGAAATATGTGGCATTTTGTAAATGAATTCAAACTTCAAAGTGAGAGAATAATCACAGCACATTATACACAAGGAAAATGTATGTTAAGTAAGACAAACTAGACTGGTCAGAATAAGCTGTCTTGTGGGAAATGATGATTTTAGGTTGTAAAACAAATTGATAATTTTGATTTTCTCAGTTTTGTAAATTTATTTTAATTAGGTGTTTTTTACCATATTTAAATGATTTATTTGAAAGCCTGCTAAAATGGAATTAGAGCAATAAATGGTTTTACATTAACAAATTTAGCAAGAGATTGTGTTTATATTCACAGTCGTGTCACTCTCAGCCAGGACGCAGTTACAAGGGTCTCACTCGAAAGGCTTTCCTTCCAAACTGTGTAGAAGGTCGGGAAGTTTTACGTCTGCTGAAGAAGGCTTTTGATAATCGCTTAGTCTTCACCATTGGTGATTCAAAGACCAGAGGAGAATCTGGTGTGCTTACCTGGAATGATATTCATCACAAAACCAGTGTTGGTGGTGGCCCAACAAGGTACAACTTGATATACTTTCTTATTCATGTCTTTCGCATTTGCTTAAAATATATAAAAAAAAAAAATCAGATAAATTTAGTGTTCTCCGTCTTTTTACCTGGGAGAAATTTGTCTAAGGTGGAAGCAACTGTATGTGTTGGTGTCACAAAGTTTAAAGCTGCTAAGCAAAGGAGTAAATGTTCTGTGTGAAATCTCTGCTTTCTGCAGGTACAAGTCATTCAAACTTTCAAAATTACGCAGATTGAAATCTAGTGAGATGTTAAAGTGTTCTCATTTTATGCATGTATATATAATATATTAATCGTATAATAGTGTGTCTAATAACAAGCCTTCAAATTCTACTTTTTCACTGGTTTCCATTAACTTTTAAATTAAAATAAGCACATAGCTAAGATAAATATGAAAGTGTCTGTTTATCATGTTTATAGCAAGTAGCTGCCAAAAATAGGTGTACATGTATTTACCTGAAAACTAGCTTGTTAGGAAGTACCAGTAGTGACTTCACAGGCAAGATATTCTATTATCAAATTGATCATGTACATAGTTACTTGTAAGTGAATTCAAATAAAATCTTCTAACTTCTGTTTTGCTAGGTTTGGATATCCGGATCCTGGTTATCTACAGAGAGTGAAAGATGAGCTTGCCATAAAAGGAATTAAAAGTGACTAAAACTGAGAATCTGGGTGTAAAATGTGCATGTGAAAGCTTCTTTCTATCTAAGATTTTAGGAATACTGTGGCCTTACTTCTTTATAAACTTGCTGTCAAAGAAAAGCACAAGTGACAAATAGCAGAAATGTGTTATGTGTAATGTGTTATGTATACATGATACTATTTCATAGTGTTTTCTAATATACAGCGGCTTTTAAAACTCATTAATAATCTTGCCATCAAAAAGCACAAGTGACAAATAGAGAGAAATCTAAGAAATAGATATATACAGCAGTCAAACTTGTTTTAAAGACACTATGTGAATGAAGACCAGCATACAGAAAACATGAAGAACACTTGTAAAAGACAAGCTTTGAACTTTACATTGAATGATCTTTTTTTTTTAGAGATTTGACTGTATTTACCAAAAGGTACGCGAATATACTTACAAAAATTCTGGGACAAAGTAACAGTAATATAAACACATTCAATTAACTTAAGTCTCATTATCAGTTATAGCTGTGGAAACCTGCGTTTTATCTATACGTTTACAGTAAATTCTGTATATAACAAACACTTAATGGGACCTTTAAATTTGTTCCTTTTATCAGTTATATCCATATATAATTTTCATATTATTGATAAATAAAGAAGAAATCAGGCCCAGAGAATGTGTTCCTTATATACGAAATTTTTCTGTATCCAGAGTTTTACTGTAATTGTTATACTTAGTACAGTCTTGTCTACTATTATAGTGCCTTCAGACCTGGTCATAAAGTATAACTATTTCATGACACAGATTCAGAACATAAACAGTATAGAACTCATTTAAATAATAAGTGCCGTCCAAATAATACTTTTTCAGTTGTTACATTCCATATTTTGCATTCAAGAAGTTTTTATTTAATTAGAGACATGACTGTATTGTGACATACATGTATACCCATTATAACTAGCATCCAATCAGTGTATGTTATTTGACTATAACTTATAATAGCCGTATAGTTGACAATATCGCATCGTATCAGATTTTAGTATGCCCCTTCAAAGAAGCCGGGGTTTATATTGCTTTGCAGCTGTTGGTTGGTAAGTCAGTAGAGCTTTACTTTCTACACAACAACTTGAGCAGGCTTTGACCTAGAGGTTCAAAACTTGATCAGGACATTGGTCTTGGACAGAACTTGGACAGAAAATGAACTTTTTGAGGTCACTGGGGTCATGGTCAAGTCACAGTGACCTTGCATTTGAAAATGGTTTCCCCGTACTAACTTGAGAAAGCTTTGACCTTAAGGTCTCAAAAATTGGTTGGGACATAAGTCATGAGCAGAAGATGAACCCCATTAAATATATGGTCACTGGTTAAAAGGTAGATCAAATCAACCTTTTATTTAAAAATGATTTCTGCTCAATAGCTAGAGAAGGCTTTGACCTACAGAACTCAAACTTCATGGGACTTTGGTCATGGATAGTAGATGAACCATATACATTTTGAGGTCATTGAAAACAGTTTCCACTCAACGTGAGAAGGCTTTGACCTAGACATTTCAACTTTGGTAGGGACATTGGTCATGGACATGAGGTGAACCCTATTCAGTTTAATGTTATTGGGTTAAAGGTCGAGGTCACATCGACTTTGCGTGTTAAAACAAAGACCAAAAGTCTTCAGAACTTGCTAGGATTATAGTATATGAAGAGTAAGTGATCTTTCTTGATTTTGTGGTCATGGGGGTCAAAAGACAAGGTTGCAATGACATTGTGAAAAAAAACTGTTTGCACTTAATTACAACACTTTGTTGCAGCATCTCCAAAATTGCTAGGATTAATGTTTATGACAATTTGACAACCTCTATTGATCTCTAATGACTTCCAGGTCACTAGATCATCAGCAATTTCCAGCATTGCAGTTACAGGGTTAAGGGGGGCATATGTGTTTTACAAACATCTTGTGTTTAATTGATAATGTAATATACAATTAGAAACATTCCAGTGTAAATAATTCTTGGGGTTTTCTTTATAGTTTAAAACTGTGTTTTATCCATTTGAGTGCTGTTTTTATGTTAGGTATCCAGCTTGGGGCAATTGATTCTGTCAGGGAACCAGTGCAGTGATTCTGTCAGGGAACCAGTGCAGTGATTCTGTCAGTGCAGTCTGATCATGGTTTTTGCTGTTTGCTGTGGTCTACTTTTTTATTAATGTACAATATTAATATTGACGGAACTTTTATCTGATTTTGTAGTAATTAATGATATTTAACAGATTTCAAGTTTTTACGAGATCAGTCAGACATTTTCTTATATATCATTGTGTCATATGTAAATGGACAAACTTTGGTACAAGAAAATATGTGGAGAAAGGATATGGATGATCCCTCTTACTTCACCCTGAACCTGCTAAACTTCTAAAATATACTTATCAATCTTTCAGTTTGGACAGTACCATATGTGGAGGTGTGCTCAGTGAAAATTTCCTGTCTCAATTACAATGCAGGTCATGAGCAAATAGAACATTTGTAAAAGTTGATCACAATCTGCACTTGTTGTAGAAGCAGAAACTTGTATTCTTACTGAATAGGGACTTAAATGAAGCTATTTTGTTATACTTTTATTAACTTTAGTCCAATTAGATATATTAGAATTCCATATTGTGCAGCACTGATGTAACTCCATTGTATATAATATTATACAAAGTATATACATGTATGATACATTTCACATTTGAACCCAACTATGCAGGTATAAGCCATTTAATTCTTACTTTATATATATATGTTTGTGTTAACACAGTCATGTCTTAGAATTAGTATCAACATTAAAGTGTGATGTTAGATAGAAATAGACCTACTAGATTTTTGTCGAGTTTATTAACTTTGCACTATCTAAACTTTTCTGGTTATTTCCAGTTCTTGAGGTAAGTTTGATTACATTACATGTTTTAGTTTATACCATATAAAGTCCTTGTAGCAGGATTGCCTCTATGGTGACAAGTTTATTTATTTGACAAACCTGAATAAACAACTGTTTCTGTGTTTAATCACATACACTTTCACTTACTGCCATCCTTTGGTTGAGCAGTGATGTATACTAAATGGCGGTTATTGTTATTGGTTACATATGGTACAAAATAGAATTTTGAAGTTTGCATTAAGATTTTCCAATTTTTATTTGATATACATTATTGGTTTTATACTTGTTACATTTTACTTTTATTTTCTGTAAGACTATGACCATTATTGGTCGTATTGGTGTATGATGTATACATTCTGTTAAGGAGATTTTAATTTGTTAATGTTGCGTATAAGCCATGTCGAAAGGGAGTGGTATTACTAGGTTTCCGTCCAGTAGTTTAAATTATCTAGATATGGTAATTATATAGCCACTCGTACCAGTAGGTAGGATTATTCTTAGCATTTGTTAGACTATTTTCTTGTTTGCAACCTAGATTCTCTGCTACTAGGCCACGCCAAATAACACTCGCATTTAAAAATATTGTCATCCATTTTTACACATAAGTCCATGTCAGAGTTGATGAATCTAAAGGGAAAATAAATGTTGAGAAATGATCCTGTAACCTGAATTTGTGTTTTCTGTCTTATTTTGTAATGTTGTAATTAAAGGGTGTTAGATGGTTAATAAGGGTCATTTTATTTACCAAAAATGTGCCATTTTTGTTGTTGAATATCACAGTTTTGTGAATCACTTAAATATCAATTATGGTAACTGGCTTTAAATTCTTATATCTTTAGAGTTAAAGATTTGGGTTCACAGAACCAGGTTGCGTAATACTGAGTTTTTATGCCACCTGGGTAGCATGGCAGACCTGTATGGATTGCTTTGTATAATGTCAGGGTAGGGGTGGGGGTGGGGGTTGCACTCATTGCTATTTATTTTTGCAGTCAGTAACTCAACAAGGCCTAGCCTTGGGATCCTTATGCTTGATAGAGAGGCCAGTTTTACACTGACCCAACATGAAAACTTTACAGGATTATAATGGGATTTACTATGCATGAGAAGAAACATCAATGCCTCACAATGCAGGCAAGGAATTCAATCATTTCTACAAATGTTAAATTTTATCAGTTGGGGAAATGAGTTTATCCAAAAAAAATTAAATATCATCACAGGAGCTTTCAGATATAAGGTCATAAATTCAAGTATATATTTAATTCAAAGGGAGGTAATTTAAGAATTTGAATCTTTGGAGTCTCAACTCTCACTTTTGCATTGTGTTTTCATAAAACATTGTTGAGTTTTCTAGTCTTGACATTAGTTTCTCTCAACTGACAGCAAAAAGAATATTTTGTCTTGACAACCAATTTGTTTTTGATAAACATACTGTTTTCACTATATGAGTTATCTCCCTTATATGCATGATAAATGACTTTAACTTTTAGGCTTATTATTGCCTTTGTTATTTGTCTTATTTTATAGTCCGAGTGAAATACATTGATTTAATATTGTGTTAAATATTTGTATAATAAAAGTGTAAAGTTTTCATTTTGGGCGAGTGTAACTAGTTAATCACTCCTTAAGGTCATAAGGCTGCTGGGTCAAAGGTCCAGGCCACATTGATGATGAACACTTAAATGTGTTTCAGTTAATAACTCAACATGGCATAGGATCTGTACAGATTTTGAGAACTTGTGTTGCCACAAAATTCTTTTCATTTTTGTGCTAATGTAACTACCTACAAAGTAGTCTTTGCAGCTCTTTATATATTCACATTGTGTCACATGTACTTTGATAAATTGATACCAGACTGAAATGATTATATTTTTCTATAGTCAGATAGTTGTCACATGACAGCTTTTGTTTGTTTCAATAATCAGATCACTGTTACAGCATTAAATGTAGATATATATATATTTGTTTGACTTTTATTCTATTTGTTGGGAAAAGTTGACCCCTGCACTATTAAGGGTTCTTTCATCAGTTTGTTGGTAACATGGGTTTAAGCACAAAAACATGTATAACACAAGCAAATTCAGTGAACTTATATCCCCTGCCAAATTAAGCAAATAGCTGAAAAAGAACAACTGGAAAGTGTATTGGTTGGTTTGTTTATAGGGAAAAAAAATTTTTTTTTAAATTACACCACCCCACTGGGACCTCATCTCCAAGGCGATATTTTATTTCTTCAAATTGCAGGCAGAAAGCTTGTTGTTATTCAATTAAATCAGTGCTACTACTTTCAGACTTAAGACAAGAAATCTTAAGTTTCTATATAGCATAATTATATAAGAAAAGCAGAACATCCCTTTAAGGGCCTCATTTCTGTAAAAATCTGGTTTCTAAATTTTCTGTTGTTATAGAATACAAAGTTGATGATTTGTGCCAAGCAAAGCAATATTCCGACAATTTAAGCCTCAAGTTTTCAGAAAAAAGAAGCATTTTAAAAATTTCACCACCCATTGGGGCATCTCCGAGGGTCAATTCTTTTTTCAGCATCTCAGCGATACAGAAATCAATTCTTATCAGTTAACTCAAATCAGAACAAAAAAAATCTAAGTTTCTTAATAGAGTATTTCAGAAAAGCACTACACTAGCCTCATTTCTAAAACAGAAAGTGTAGGGGGTGGACATTAGAGTGATCATTGAATTATTTGAGCCAATTACAATTTAATTATGATAATGGACCAATCCACACTTTACAGTCTTGTCAATTAAGTATTGAAACTTTACTATCGCAGTGGAATAAAGGTACATGAAACCCTACTCTAGGTAAACATCAGAAATTACTAAGAAAACACACCAACTACTTCAAAATGATAGGAATAGATTCTGAAGGTGAAGAAGCATGAAGTATTGCATTAAATTTAGCTAATAGTGCAACCTTGACCTTGAGGTAGGGTATTGGGTATTGTGTGACACATAATATAAGCTCCCATTTTTTGAGAGCTTGAAGCTGGAGGTGGCTGTTTGGTTGTTGCTGGTGACACACCCTTGTGTTGGATGAAACAGTGGATAAGAAGTTATAAGCACATTAATTTTGTCAATGTGTGAAAAATGACATGTCTAAATGTTGCATTTCCCAAATCGATGAAATAATAGAGAACACAAGCAAAGGTATTTTTTTTATACTTTAATTAACAAAATTATATATCTCTTTTATCATAACTATATCAAGAACTGTTTACACACTCCAGAAGAAGAAATTTCAACAAACATAGAAGTCTATCAGACACTGAGCTCTAGGCCTTGTGGTTTTGGAGAAGATTTTTACAGTTTTTTGACACAAGTCTACTGAAAACCAGTGACCAACCGGTATGTTTATTTTGACCAAAGGGGCATGCTTTCAACAAACTTGGTAGAGGTACTCTGAGCAATGCTGCTCTATGCCAAATATCTAAGGTCTGCATCTTCAGCTTATTGAAATTTTTTAAGTGTTTGCTTTCCGGTGACATTGCAACCAGAATGGCATGGAATACATTTCTTTTAACAATTTTGGTAAAAGATCATTCCTGTGAAGTTTGATCAAAAGTGGCCGAGTGGTTTAGGAAAATATGTTTTAAGTAAAATTTTGACAGAAGCATGCATAGGCATGCATGACAAAAGGTGAGCTAACAATTAAGGAATAAACACCACTATTATCTGCATCTGCAAGGATAACACTCAAATTCCTTGTTCATCGATTATTTAAAGATCCCTTTTCTGGAGATATCTATAATCCAGTTTTTAGGACAGATGGACAAAAACGAGTGGAATGACGGACAAAGTGTAATCCTATACATGTAGTCCCATCCGGTGAAACCGTCTGGGACTTATAATACTGATAGTAGCATCAACAATAACAAAACAGTAGTCTGTATAACAATAGACTGCATATATAGGTATCCTTTGACGAGTGTGATCTATAGACATATCTTAACCACATAATATAATAATATTGTATATCTACATACATTCAATTCCAGTTGGCCTATAGTGATCAATTACTGAGTCTGTAAAAGAATAATGTAAACCAACAATTATTTTATAATTACATGTACATTCTTTTGTCTTTTTATCAAACATTTTCTGAATTTTGTATGAGGTGATAATCTTCGACTAATGCTAAGGTCAATTATTTTCCCGACCTGTGAACTGTGATGTTGACTTCTCTTTTTCATTGGTCAGTATCACTTTTCCACAGGTTCACAAACTACATATTGACCTCGACATTGACAAATTACATTAATGTATGGTACAGTTGTGTTCATTGGTTTTAAAGGAATACACATTAAGTGCAAATTTTGGTTCTGTTCTATTTAAGTACACATAATTAAAATTCAATCATGATAATGTGACAGAGACACAGACCAGTCCAATATCAATTTGAAAATTCATTGGATAGTGTAAGGATATCCCCCTTTGTATGCATGATATACCTTTTTATACAAAACTGTAAACATTTGCCTATGCATGCAGCTACCACATCACTGTAACATTCTCCTGAATGCAGATCTAAAATACAATACACAAAGCTAGTCAATAATTAGATATTACACGAGTACAAAGAGCTGTTCAATGTATGTTTTTGTAATCCCATATTGTAGGAATACACATTAGTATACTACAACCAAAAACACTTCAATACCGAGGATGGAATGCCACTTTACATAGAAACTACATATATTAATGCCAGTCTGTCATCCATGAGAAAATGTTTCTACAAAATAAAAAAAAATGAACACTATGGTATATCACTGTAAACTGTAAATTTCTGTGATGTTTATTCTTTTTAACATCAAGCATTATTCAGAGTATGCAGTCTGCAGTCCAAATGTATTTAGTATTAGAAGTCAATAAGTGCTACAAAAGGAGGTGCCACAAAGGCCTGACATTCTGTACCATTCTGTACCATAGAGCATGGTTCAGATATTGGCAGTCTCTATTAATAGCAAAGGTAAGTGTAAATGACAGAGTTTCTCCCATAGTAAGTAATGCAGCACTAACAATTAAATTTATAATATGGACTGACTTCTAACAATCATCCAAGAGTGACTTGACGAAGCTTGAAGTCTAGGTCATACTGATATTATAAATGGTGTAATAATCTTTAGAATGGTGATTTTGTGATACATGTGTATACTAATATAATATCATGCATAGAAAGTTTGAACACAAGTGTGGGTAATATAAAAGATGTACGGTGAATATGCTATATAATATGATTAAATACAGCAAAGTACGAACCAACGAACACAAAAAAATGTAACAAAACAAACATACTCTTACAAATCTACATAACTGGTAACATATCAAAATTAGTTCTCACAAACTTTTTTAAATAGTTGTAAAAACTCAACACAGAAATTTCAGCATGCCACTTTTGTTGGTGGTATTCTGGTGACTTTTCATTTTGTCCATCCTGAAATACTGCTCTGTGTGCTTGCTGCTGTTCTCGCAGATCAAAGCTCTTCCTTCAAAGCTTCAAAGATTGCCTTTCACACAACTTTTGCTACTCTGCAGAACCAACATTTGAAATGATTGTAAAAGAGTTATCATAACATAAAACAGTAATTACAAGAACAATACCGTAACTCTCTGTGGGATAAGCCAACAGTATAGATTCAGATCAGTGCAAAATGATGTGTCACAAAGGCCCAACATTCAGTATCACACAGCATGGTTGGAATATTGCCAGTATATATGGAAAGTAAAAGTAAGTGTAAATGATATAGTTTTGATAGCCAACTCTCCCATGCAAAGTAATGCAGCAATTACAAAAATATGGACAGATTTCTAACAATGGACGAAGAGTGACTTGACGAATCTTGAAATCTAGGTCATACTGATATTATAAATGGTGTAATAAACTTTATAAGAATGGTGATGTTGTGATATATATGTATAATAATACAATATCATGCATAGAAAGTTTGAACACAAGTGTGGGTAATATACAAGACATACGGTGAATATGCCCTATAAAATCATGATTAAATACATTATAAATGGTGTAATAAACTTAAGAATGGTGATGTGATATATATGTATAATAATACAATATCATGCATAGAAAGTTTGTGGGTAATTTACAAAACACATGATGAACATGCAATAAAAAAATCATGATTAAGTGCAGCAAGGTACAGTATGAACAAAAGAACACAAAAAACGTAACAAAAGAAACATGCTTACATAACTGGTAACATTTCAAAATTACTTCTCCTAAGCTATTTGCATAAACAGTTGTAGAAACTCAACACAGAAATTTCAGCACGCCAACTTTTTTTTGTGGCATTCTGATGAAAACTTAATAAAATAAACCAACAATTATAATATAATATACCTAAGTTAACGGTCAAAACTTATAAATATCTGTTTTAAAATAAATTCTAACATTTTATAGCACTAGAGCTATTTGAAGTCAAATGTTGGCACTTTTTATTAGATATTGTCAATAAAGATTCATGTATTCAATTAATGGAATGGTTGACAGACACCCTTAATCACACTATCAACAAATTTAAACAAGAGGGCCAAGATGGCCCTATATCACTCAACCGCGACTTATGACGATATAATGACAAAACTTCAACTCTGAAGTAAATATCATAAACATGACCTAGTTTTTGACCCTAGATGACCCATGTTCGAACTCAACCTAGATTTTATCAAGGCAATCATACTGACCAAATTTAATGAAGGTCCAATGAAAAATGCAACCTCTATAGCATACACAAGGTTTTTCTATGATTTGACCCTGTGACCTAGTTTTTGAACCTAAATGACCCATATTAAACTCGACCTAGATTTCTTTAAGGCAATCATACTGACCAAGTTTCATGAAAATCAAGTGAAAAATGCAGCCTCTATTGCATAGACAAGGTAAAGTGTGGACAGACAGACAGACGACAGACAGACAAATGACGGACATCAGGCAATCACAATAGTTCATCTTTGAGCACTTTGTGCTCAGGGGAGCTAAAAAGTCATACAACAAGGTAAGCCTGTTTAATCTAAATGATCTACACGATCATTCTGCTCTGAGCTCTCAATAGACTTTTCACTCTTCATTTTGTCCATCCTGTTATACTGCTCTGTGTGCTTGTCACTGTTCTCCATGACCGAAGTTCTTCCATCCAAGCTTCAAAGATAACTTCCATTTTTCGGCGACTGTGAACGTTGCCATTGTTAACTGTGGCAAGGATTTTGTCAGGTTTTGTGAACTGGACAAACCTCTTCAACTCCAGGAAGCTAGAATGTTCACTGTATGGAATTCCTGAATTGGAAAAAAATACTATAGTACACTCAACTTCTTAGGAACAGTTACGGTTACTGTTGTCCTTTTGTTCAGAATAACTACAATATTCATGATAATTTCATCAAACTTTTTCATAACAATTTCACTGGTCATGTTCTGGATATGTAGTGAAAAACTATTGATTACTACAATATACAGTTCTTTAGAAAAAATATGCATAACTTTCCTAATACCAAAATATAATTGGTAACCATGGGAAAAAGAAATATTTTACCATATATTTTAATGTTGTCCCTGCTGACTTTAGGTTTGATATGATACAAAGAGAGGTTCTTTTTGCTATGTGCCCATCCTGTAGGCTCAATACCTAACACACTGTTATACCTCTTTCCATTTAACAACAGGTGCTCACATAGCCCCTGAAATTACAATGCAACAGTGTGCAATGCAATAGTCAACAAAGCAACAGTGTGCAATGTAATAGTCAACAAAGCAACAGTGTGCTATGCAATAGTCAACAAAGCAACAGTGTGCAATGTAATAGTCGAAAGTGTACAATACTAAGTGTGCAATGCAATAGTCAACAGTGTACAAAAAAAAGTCACCAATGCAATAGCGTATAATGCAATAGTCAACAATGCAACACTGTATGCATGATAAATGCCAAATTCAAAAATGAGCAAAAACTCTATTTGAGAGAAATTAAGCACAGAATAACTTTATTCATACTTCAGCTGAAATTAGTGTAACTGATGTGACAAAAATCTCTATCTTGTATATGTGTTAAACATGTTCACAATCTTACCTGATAGTTGATTTTATTCATAGGTAAAACATGCAGACATGAATCCTCCCACTTTAGACTGACACGCTGTTTCAGTTGTTCATCTTCCATACTGTCTAGGACAGTCTTCTTATCTCTTGTCACACAGATCTTACAGTCTAGTTCCTCTGCTATGGCTGCAGATATAAAGGCAAAGATTCAAGTCATTTTATTCTTAGAAATTTGTTTGCGAATAAAATCATTAATATATAACAATCAATACTATAATAATCGCTGGTGAATTTGAAGACACAGTAAGGTGATGTAAAGTTAATCATCAAACATGCTGTCTGAATCTTTAAGCACGACAAACATGTTTGTCCAAGAGGCTATGGAGCATTGCCCAATGAAAGTTTTAAGTTTATAAACTATGTTGTACACATCAAGTTAATGTTTTTGTCAACTCAAGCTACAGTTAATAGTTCAAGACCTCATATTTATTTTGTTTCAAAAACACACAGATGACCCATTCTTTTTGTTGTTTTTTACTGCCAGTTTGCAACAGTATGTCAGTTATGTACACACAGAAAATTTACCTAACCACTGTTCCTTGGAATGCTTATCAGACTCCTCTACTTTGAAAAGCTGCAAACTTTCTCACAGAGTCAGTTTGGTAGCTGGACTTGAACCCATGACCATGATGACCCCTGATCGGTGAGAGATGACACTTCAGAGAAGTCAAACAACTATACAACATCAGCAAACAAGTGCATGTAATAGTTACAGCCTACCTGTAAATATTCTCTCTTTGCCAATTGAGTAACTGCCACAAACAATCAGAGTCTTTGGGTTGTTTGTTAAGGCATCTAAAGCAAGCTTCACTGCAAACGGTATCACTTCCTTTTGTGGTGGAAAATCATACTGTGGATCGCAGTACCTGCAAATATGTATATACTACCCATGTTTGGCATTTGCCTTTAATCATTCAAGAAAGCTGGCCCCTGTTACTGTACAAAGCAGTAGTGCTAGCAGTTATCTAAAAAAAATTTACTGTTAAACAGTGTTGCTGTGATAGCCCTTCATTCAAAAACACATTTATAAACAAGTGACAGAAATCTGTTACAATACCGGTTTTCAATTTCAGTTGTGGCACTGACTTGTCTTCTTCTTACATAACATCATGTGGAAAAATCAAATGGCCTAATTAGGCAAAAATTAATTTTAAAAAAAAAGAAGAAAAAAACAGAAAAAAAAAAAAAAACTTGTCTGTGTGGGGTTGAACCTGCATGAAATTGCATCTTACTGTAACAGAAGCTCCAAAGTATAGGACTGGTATATCTATTCTAAAAATAGACAGTAATATCTTGATATTCTCCCTTTTATACTAACCAATCTTTGAATATGCTTATATAAGGAGTCACAAATTGCTAACGGACGGACAGTATCTAGGGGCAGAACATTATATATTCAATATTCTTAGTATAAGTTCTGTAAGTTTGGTTGAAATCCCTTAAATGTAGGAGTTCCACACAAGAGTTTTCTTTATAATATTACATTATGTGGAAAATACAGGCCCTAAGTCTGTCAAATTGAACAGAATCACAAAACCATGCACCTGGACAATACTGAAAAGGGAGAAAAACATAAATTTTGTGATTTGTTCTGTGAAAATACATAAGGGCCTTCTGTCAAGGCCAAAAAGACCGATTATATGCGAAACACTTATGAAAATACCGCACAGTTTGGTTGAACCCTTTGTAGGAGCAGTTAATCAGATGAACTCCTAAAAAAACAAGGGCCTTAATTCTGAAAATTATCTATATCACAAAACCCCGAAAAAATGCCCCGGGGGCTTCATGACATACCAGGCATTTGTTAGATCTAGCCATGAGGCAGTACACGTTTACGCCCCCCCCCCCCCCCCCCCCCCCCCCCCCCCCCCCCCCCCAACCACCCGTTTTTGTAACCTCTGCACCTGGTAATGTCTACACTACTTTTCAGTTTTTTGCCGGACTTGTCTTGCTCTTATATCAAATTGTGCCTAAGCATTTACAACAAAATGTACTGCCTGTAACATGCTACTGTGCTGCCAAGCTCTGGTAATATCATTTATAAAACAAAACTCTGTATTTCAATTTTTCCTAAGTCAACGAACAGTGCTTTCATTACATGTACATCTAGTATCTAAGTAAAGTGTGTATTTCCAAGTTTGTAATTGTGTGTATTTAACAAGCCCTGAAAAGAGGAGGAACACCTTCAGACTTCAATTTGAAGAGTATCAAAACTGCACCTGGACAACTGAAGGAATATAAATGTTGTTTTGTTTTGTTACATTAAGTCTATTTCACAAGGCTAAAAGACTATTATGAAACACTTGAAAGATACCCACAGTTTGACTTTGCAGTTAATCAGTGACTCCTAAACACTTAACTGATTATCTATATCCTTCAGACACCAGGCATATTTAGTCCAATAGGCAACACTTTTTTTACCCACCTGACACTTGTTAGTTTTCAAAGTACCATCAGCCTTACTTTGACATGAAAGTAGGACCTAATTGTTCTGTACAATAACTGTTGATTTTATGGACGGCCAAACATGTCTTAACCAACAAACATGTTTTTTTAAGATTATACAATAATGGATGAAAGCAAGAGTCTTAATTTAACTATTATCTTTCTGCAATGAATTATTTTTAATACACTCAGACAAAACTCACTGGTTAGCTTCAAGAAATGTGATTTCCACATTTTCAACCACTGTTGGTGTGTTGAGTGGAATAGTGTTGATGTACTTGTTGTCTACTCCTATCTTCTTCTTCACGAGATTACCTGTGATCTGAAATAAACGTAATTTTACCATACCTAATTACCTTTCCCAGAAACATAATACCTAATAAACTCACTTCAGTCATCCGTAACCATATAAAAAATATCAATAATATATACAAAAAAATATTAAATAGGACCATAATATTACACCAGCAAGTCGAAATTTGTTACATTTCAAACACTGACATAGACAATTTAACTGTAAAATGTGCTGATAACAACTGTTAAACTGCGCTATGAGAAAGTAGTGCAAGATAGACCAGATCAAGCTGCAGTTTGAATGAAGCATACAATAAGACCATATTACAGAAAAATAGTACAGACAGCTTAAAATGATTGCAGAATAGTGCATAGCTTGCGGGCTCCATTACACAATTTTTTTAACAGTATTTTGTTTTAGAAATTCCTGCACTGTTAACATCAACCGACGCTGATTAATACGGAAGATAATCCTTCAGGGCTCACAGCACTTTGATTTATAATGTACTTATATCTACCAGCATGAACACACATTGTAGTAGTCTGACACCTACCTTGCTACAATACATAGGATTCCTGAACTGTTTTCTCAGTCCCATGTAATGATCATAGTGGAAGTGGGACAGAATGTATGCACGGCAGTCGGGAATGTTACCATATCGAAACGCATCAACTGTCATACATGTATCTGCAATTAAAAATAGTTTACTCTACAGATGAAAGTCTTTTCCACTTTTTAAAGTAAAATGTATCATTCTTATTTAATGAAAGATGATCTATTTCTTACATATTAAAATGCAAAAATTATTATACAATAGAATGAATTTTTATGATGACCGAAGTGAATTCTCCCTACAATACTTGCTCTAGCTAGACTCCTGCCAAACACTTTTAGGTTATTGAAGTGAATCAAAATTAAAATGAATTTATCAGTGAACATTTCTCTGCCATTGAAGTGAATGGCAAAAAAGAAGAGTTTAAATGATATTTGCAAAATTTTAAAAACTTTATCCAATAAACTGAAGGAAAGACTTGCTTATGACACATTTCAGTCAACCATTATTTTCAAAATCTTCATTGCACATAAAAATAATTACTTCCACTTCACACACTTCTTCCTGCTGGTGTTTGTTCAAGAAAAGATTGTTTTGTAATAATATTATTCTCTCTAATATGGAAGAAAGGATAGTGATTTACCTGGTATTTTCTTATAAAATGGACATTTTCTCTTCACTTCATTTGAATCATCAGACACTTCTGTACTTGTTGAAACTCTTCCCCCTTTCCAGCTTTGACCTCCCTGACTGGACTTTTCGGTCTGTTTCTTTGAGGAAGGTTGAATGCTCATGTCTGCAGATTTTCCCATCAAAACATCATTTACAGATAATGTTCCAGAAGTACTTCCTTGTTTCAGTTTACCGCTATTTGCTGCATTATGTTTGGCACTTTTACTGAACAGTAACCTACTGCTTGCCATAAGGATGTCTGTCGCACTTTTCCTAATTTGTAAAATAGATTCCACTTCCTTATCTGTCCCAGAAGCACTACTGGTACTCTCGACAGTTTGCTGAGATGCAATATTAGCAATAGGAGCATCGTTATTAACACAATTGGCACAGTGTGGAGTATTCACTGTTTCACCAACATTATCACTATTTTCTATCATGAATCCTTCTCCAATGTTAGTGTATGTATTTTGAGATAAAGTACAAACATTTTCTATATTGAACTGAAGCGAACATGTACTTCCGGTATTGTTTAAACTGTTATTCTGACCACAACAGCTTCTCTTCGTTTGGCTTCCTAAACCTTGGCTCTGATTCGGACGTTTGGCTGGAAACAAGTCGGGAAAGAATTTTGCTTGGAACCAGTCTGACTTGGACTCTGCTTGGCACAAACATGACACTTAATGTGCCCAGAACAAGTCTTAAGATGGTGAGGTGAACAAACATGACAGGAACCTTGTGTACAACTTTGAGTTAAATTGTCTCCACTAGTCTTACTACTACTTGACTTTGTTCTACTGTTCTGAGACTGAAGTCGATTACAAAGTGTTTTTCCTGAAGAAAAGTTAGAATACATACGAATCACAGCCTCTACATGATGTAACTGTAGAACTTGATAATGAATGCATAGTTGAACATTTATCTACATTTGAAAGATAATCAGACGAACTGGTATGTAGACTATTTGTGCAATGACTTGAAGTGCAGCTTGTATTTCCTCTGCCATGTAACTTGTTTGTCTGTGAAGACAAACTAGGAGATCCACCAGCACTGGAAATTACATCCCGACCATTCATTGGTTCAACATAGTTTGACCTGCACCCTTGTTCTTCAATACACTTTGCACAACACTTCGCGAAACGTCCAATATTGTTAAACCTTTCACAATCCTCACTGCTGTCAGTGTGAATGGAGACTTCTGACTTGATCTCTTTTGGTTTGAAAAAAGAAGCCACTGTTTTCTGTCTTGAACTCGAACAATTTTCTTTTTTGACCTTTTGGTGTTTGGAAGTGTTTTTGCCAAGCTTTCTCTTTGTGGGTGTTTTGGGTTTAATTTCAATCTTAGGCTTCTTTTCGACCATTTCAGACCCCTCAAATTCTTCTTTTACAGACACAGAAGATTTTAACCTTGTAGATCCTAACCTGAAAGAAGTTAAACTAGTAGTTTCTTCATCTTTATCCATCAGTTTTTCATATCTACCAGATGAATGTACTCCTTCAGAAATATCTCTACTAGGTCTGTTAGACTTTCTCATTCCATTTCTATTTTTCATTTTTGTATCCAAAACTGTTTTATCAGCTTGTACTGAAGACTTAACAGTAATCTCTGGGTGATTCTTTCCTTTTGATTGTTCACCAACATTAAAGTTTTGTCTATCAGGATGACTTTCTTCTTTTTCTTCAAGACATGGTGAATCACCATAATTTACATTTGACTTACAGCTGCGAGTGTTTTGTAGCATTTTAGTAGCAAAGAAACCTCTATGCAGCTCTTTGTGTTTTTCATCACTTTTTCCAGTTTCATTCTTTGAATTCCTTTCCCTAGCACCAACTTTTCCAAAATCTTTACATGGTGTTTTCATTGATTCTTTATACAACTGGGAACTATTTTCCCTTAAAACTGTCTTTTTAGGTAACTCTTGTTCCACATCCTTTTCTTGAAAGGTTGGCTGTGTCAATGTTGTTCTCAGTATTTCCCAGTCACTACTGGAGTCTGATTCTGGTGATTTTGCTGGTGTTTCCCGAAGACTTGAAATAGCACTTGGCTTTGTTGGTCTATCTGTAAATAAATCTATAATAGGATCATCATCTCGTTTGTTACTCACATTGTCTATTTCACTATCATCTCCTTCATTCCAATTTGACCTCATTTTGATGTTCTGATTATTTTCAGCTTCTACAGTGTCAACTTCACTGTCTTCAGCAGCTGTGACATTATCAGTATCAAGTGCATCATTAATCATTTCAGATAGACTTCTTGTATCATCTACAATATTGTTTATATCATCAACGCTACCATAACTATCATAAGAAAGATCTATTGTCTCAACTCTAGTTAACCCTGCTGATACATTGGCATTTCCTCCAACAGTTTTCAGCCCTAATGACTCATAATCTTCATCACTGCTGCTATACACATCTTCATCCTCAAGTTTTCTTCCAAAGAGTTTTTCAACTGACTGTTTCTTAGCCTTCCCTTTGTACCCTTCTAGATAATTTTTGTTCTTATCCAGAACATTTTCTTTACCACTTTTCTTTTTAGACACCAATCCCTTCATTGCATCACCATTCTGCTCAGTTAGTACTCCATCTATTTCATCCCCTACGCTGGGTAAGGTGTCGTCTAAAGCATCATCATTTGATCGCTGAGAAAAATTGGAATCTTGACTTGAATCTATCTCAATGACGCACTCGGCACTACTCCCTGGTACAACAAGCTTTGTACCATTGCTATTTGTATCAAAGCTTAATTTTGTCTTAGCACTGTCAACATCCCCTGAAAAACATTTTCATTATAAATATTTGAATAAAACGTTTAATAAATTTACACTAAATTAAGGCCTGTATACATCACATATGCCCCAAAGTGGTCATCTGACTGTGAAGTGTTACCTTTAACTACGGTAGGGCAAAAAAAAACAAGCTACAATCTGATGTTGATAATGTCAGTAAATGGTGTCAGCTTAACAATATGGCTTTAAATCCTAATAAATCAAATTGCATGCATCTTGGCTCTGTTCATCAGACAAGACGTAATGACAGTCTTAACATTGTCATAGATAACTGTTAGATTGATTGTGTTGAACATCAGAAAACACTGGGTTTACACATTGATAGAAACCTTACTTGGAATATTCACACTGCAAATGTTAACAAAAAGCTTAATTCTCAACTGGCCCTTTTACGTCAAATTAAGCCATATTTGAGTCAAGATAAGCAAATCCTTTATTATAATGCATATGTTCTACCAGTGTTTGATTATGGAAGTATACTTTGGTCTACAGTAGCGTGAAGAACCTAAACAAAATCTTGAATATTCAAAAGTGTGCTACAAGAATGATACTCAATAAGAATTACGATTACCCATCTGCCCCATTGTTTAAAGTACAAAAATGGCTACCCTTTTCCACAAGAAACAAATATCATATTGGTATGCTGGTGTATAAAACACTTCATAATTCATTCCCATTGTACATGAAAGATATTTTAGCAACATGTGCTTATAGGACACATTATGAGCTCAGATCTTCATGTAAAACTGATATAGTTCAACCTTTTGTGAAGTCAAGATTTTCCAAAGGTACTTTTCAATACTTTGCAGCATATGTGTGGAACATTATATGTACCTGTTATCTACTTTCAATTGATTGAAAGCTAAAATTCACCAAGTAAGGCTGTTTTCTCTGTTTGTAGGGGGGTATTTGAAAAAGCAAAAACATTCTGGAAGTACCGGACTCCATTAATTTGGCTAGCTTGAGTAAACTACAGGTTCTCAGTTCAATTATCATATTAACTTTTCAATTTAATCATATTAGAAATCTAAAAAAATCCTAAAAGGGCACATTTTAAACATAAAACATAGAATGGAATACCTTTATCACGTTGCTCAACTGTTTCATTTTTCCGTCTGGACCTGGCAAGGCGTGTGTGACGAAATTTCTTGTAATGACTTGCAATCTCACAATTACAATCAAGACCCGCCTGACATTCTGCAATGTTGAAGAACCACTTCTGATCAGATTAAAGAATGGCATTTTAGATTATGCAAATACTTCATTTGTCAAATGTCATTTCTGTAATTTATACCTGTAACAGACAATCAATGACAGACTTGTCTCATTGTACCTTTTTTTCTTAAAAGAAGCAGTTGCTTTTGACATCGTTGGTTCTAAACCTTACTGTTAAAGTTAATGGATAGCAGGATATTCACATGCGAAGTCACAATCAATCTCCCATGATAGTTCTCCTCGGGAGCTCAGTATAAGTTTTACCCATGCAGTACTTAGACTTTAGAGCACCTCAACAGGCTTCCATACAAATGTAGATGATGAAACCACTAATATCCACACAGTAGTTGGGTTCAATCAATGATTTAACTTAAGTATGGTAACAATCTATAGCATTCTTGAAATACCCCTACAACAAGAAGTACCCAGATTTTATAGGCTGTTTCAAGCTGGATAATTAGATATCCAATAAATTAATCATAATGTTGAATTAGTTTAGTTAAAGTCCCTGGTGCATTCCTAAAAATGCAAAATGTTGACATATTAAGGCAAAACATGACTTTAACTAGTGAATAACTGTTTAGTAAAACAATATTCATTTTCATCACAGTTATCTTCTCTTACTTAAGTTAAAGTCTGATGGAAATTGTTCTTATTTTTGTACTATATCTTAAAAACTAGATCTCTCAACTGGTTAAGTCAACAAATGGCCAAGAATGAAAATTTCTGTCTGTGTCCTCTCCATATGCTCAACAAATGGGCCATAATTCAAATAAAATCCTTGAAGAATTACCTTCCCTGCCCATGTTTTGGGATCATGATACAGGACTACAATTATTTCCAACTGTCAAATGTAATATTGAAATAGTTGAGTCAAGGGAAGTGGGTCTTTCACGAAAACTTAGCCAAGATGTGCTAAATCGATAAAGGGCCTTAATTTTTAAAACACATCACCTGACAGAGTTACATTCCTTGCCTACAGATGGGGGTAATGATGTAAATACAGCATTTCAAAGTTTCATGCAATATCTCAAAGGGTTAAGGCAAACGTGGATTTTACCGATAGTCAATGTATTTTCTAAATCACACATCGGCATATATGCTGTCAACACCTATGACAAGTTATGTACACTTGTCAGTTTTGATGTAGGTCACTTCCATGTTAAACTAGAGTATGGTTACTTCTAAAGCACCTGCCCAATGTTTTGAAAAAGTGAGTGGTCTCTATAGCTTAACCATAAGCTAAAGGCATCTGTCTTACTGAACAACGCCCAGAATTCTGTCAAAAACCTTGTTTAGAGTTGTGTACTCTTGTCTATCTATGAGTTACTGATGGTAAACAACTATGCAAATTTTGTCAAGGCATCCTCTTATACTTTTGTGATATTGTTAGCAGTCACAAGATTCTTATCATCTGTTTTCACTCTGCCGCTGACTGAGAGTTGATACTCCCCTTTTCATAGAATTGCAATTGTGCTGAAAATTAATCCATAATCATGAATTAGTTTTGTTAGAGCCTGCATCATTCCAAATGTACTAATCATTTATACAGAATAATGAATTAAATAGTACAATGAGTGACCTGTCTTTAGAAAAGCAATACTGACTTATAATCATGCCTGTCTTTCTTACTTATTGAAAAGTATTTGTTATATCATTAAAAACAAGAGCTGTCACCTGAAGTGATAATGCCAGAAAGGGTCAATCTTCCATATGGGTCCACTCCATATGCTAACAAATGTGCCATGCAATATTTAAGGAATCTTTACATGCAGAATTACCATGAAACAAATATCAGGACTGAAAAACAATTTTCAATATAAATGTCACCTTGACTCTTTTATCAGAGGCAGGATGGGAAACTTTTACGCTGTCATCTTGATGTGCTGAACGACAACTCTTTGCAAAGTAATTGCAGCGCAAATCCTTCAATGCATGACTGGTTATATTCCTCATTCAGTGGTATTAATATAAAGAATTCAATTGGAGGGCCTTAAAACTAGAACTGTATACTTTGACCTTATATTATTTTAAGATTCAATATATTATTAACATATTTGTCTATTTTCTTAAGGGGTGTAACTTGTACAGTTTAGTTTTGAAAATAACTTCTGTCGTGACATTTAACCATTTTGTTACTAAAGTATACTCTAATCTTGCTCAAGATAACTCCTTGCAAGTTGAGGTCACCAAAATAATGGAAATATCTTAAAAGGTAACTGGTATACAGCTTACCTAGATCGTCATTTCAGTTTTTAGCTTTAATTTCTTCATTTCTACGCACTTTTCCTTTCACTAATACCTTTTGTCTGGGTCTCTTCTGTTTTTGCTGATTGTAATGACTTTCAATTAGATCATAATGCATCTATTTCCAAAATCGTGTCTAACAGATGACCTGAAAAATGTCCTTTTACTCCAAAAATTTCATAAGATGGTTTTGTTGATGCGCAACTTTTTGTATTGCATGATCCATTCAAGACAGTGATTTTGAAATGAGAGAGCATCAGTCTAAATCCCGAACATTTCAATTCTTGTGAAAAAATGATGTTAAATCTTTGCACTGTTTGAGACTGGTATATAACTTGACCACGTGATCATATAAAAAATAACTTAAAGATGCCCTTGGAGGTGATTAATACTAGTAAAACTATAACTTGTATAAGTTTTCTAAGATAACACTCAATATAACTTATTATACATATTACTGCCTGATTTTTTACATATAAAAACTTTCTTTCATGATTGAAAGTTAAATCAATCTCTTTCACAGTGAAGGCATTTAAACATGTCAGCCCTCCTTTAAATCCTTATCATGGGAGGTGGACTACTGTAAAGCTAAAGGCTTAAGCAGAAGCAAACAATAGCAAAGAAATTGATAAGTGCAAAACAAGTGTTTATTATACTAAGACACTTTTCAAAATACAGACAAGAAGGGTTATGTATGGCAGATAATTTGAAAATTATATATGTCTGTGACATTGAACTACATGTGTGGGCAATATCCGGTTTAGTATTTGCCCTACATTTTTGTCAAATGAAAATGTCTAAAAATTTAAAATGTTCTCTGTCTATTTGCCACAAGCTTCTTACAGTCCTTTTCTATGTATCACTCTATCTTAATAGAGCAAGACTCTAAAAGACCTGTTTGCGCATGATGTCAAAAAACGTAGTAAATAAAGTCTAAATATAGGGAAAACACTTTAGTCAGTTAGAGAAATCCCACCACCCCCCCCCCCGGGGCCGCCCCCCCCCCCCCCCCCGCCCCCCTTTGGGTTTCTATTGAAAAATTCCCTTTTTACCCCCAACAAATACCTTTTTACGTGGGGACTATAACATATTATGTATATCCTAAATCAACTGTTGCAAAACAACTTCATTGCATATAATGATCAGCAGAAGGGTTCCGATACATAAATCTGTGTCATCTAGGCGCTTGATTCTAAAAAAGGTAGTGAGCCATGATTGCTACACATCACATATCAACCTGAAAAACGAATGGACAGATGCATTTTGAGAATTGGTTGTGTTCTTTTGAAACTACATTGTATAAAGAGAATGAAATGAAATGCTTGATAGTAAAATGTACCAGGGGACTTTTATTTACTTTCATTCCGTAAAATGAACTGCTTGATCATAACATCTTCTTTTTAGGACAGTTCCCCAAAAACATTTCCAAGCCCCATTTTCTGTAGCATCATACCCCAGAAGAAAACCCTCTTCTGGGGAGGTTCCCTTTTAGCATTTGTTTTATATACATAAGTAGTTATAAATGTATAACTGTCATTCAGTAAAAGAAAAACTTTCGTCTCTCTACATATAATCTGGTATTAGTCCCTGGGGTCTATAACCGAAATATATATATAAACAGACAAAAGTTGTTTCTTTTCATTTGAATAGACATTATTATTGCTACTTGAGGGATACTGACATTATTATTGCTACTTGAGGGAAAGTACTCCCCGGGAAGAGGGTTTTCTTCAGGGTTTTTTTATACTACAGAAAATGGGGCTCAGAAATATTTTTGGGAAGTGTCCGAATGAATTTGATTTTACTATCAGGTATTTCATTAAAAATTTACGGAATTAATGTGAAAAATAGTCCCCGTGGGCGTTTAAAACTGCCGGGGGATGTTTTAATTAACCATGAAGTGCAATGATTTATAGCGAATTCATGTGAAAATTCTTCTAAATACTCGCAGGAAACGCAAAGTTCATGGACAATATGAACATATGTATACCCAAGTCCCGTTTTTCACGTGCTAAAAAAAAATGTCCAAAAGGACGCACATATTTCAAATCTTTGCGTCCTTTGCATTTTTTGTGCGTACAGGATGCAGGACGCACGGCTAGATTATTTACTGCCCATTGTAGAACCAGTCTATTTTGATCTTGAAGTTGAACGTACGAAACAGTGTAAACAGACGACAGAGAACAAGTAGGGAAATGTCAATGTATTCAATAAAATTTAATGGATGGAAAATGATGCAAAAATGCATTACAAAAAACATGTTTTTTTGCACCACTAAATAAAAATGACCATTTTCTTACGTCTCCAATCTCTACACAGAACAAATTTTATCCAGAAAGCGGGTTTAACATGTGCTCTTATAACTTGCAGGCTGTAACATCAAAATACAAAGCAGTCGGTTTTGCAAACATTTCCGTTACACGGATACGACTCTACCACGATTTGAGGTAGCTCAACGGTACATGATGTACAGCACAGTAAGAAATTATGTGTCATGTCAGCAGTTTTCATATATCCGTATATGGCCAAAAATGTGCAAGTCCTTAAAAATGTAAACGGCCTGGTACCGACACATTTTCATGTTATATAATCATATCACCTATATCTAATGTATTAGCTTAATTAATATCAATGCTCCAGGGCTCTGTGACTGCAAATAAAACTGTCACCATATCGCGAAAACTTATGATAAACTATGTTACCTGGAATTTTCTCCCTTTCGGTGGTTGTGACCGATACTCCCAAATGTCGTCTTCTTCATCGCTGCCAATGTGCTCTATTTTGGGCATTTCCGTTTTTTGTCTGGGCAGCAAAAGCTACAGGGCTTACGCACTATTCATTTTCTGAATTTCCCTCTATACCGGAAGTTGATAAATAATGTCACACTGGTTCCTATTTCTCTCCACATTAAGATACCCACGACACAGAACCAAACATTTGTTTTTGCATGGTGATGTGTCAGCTCTGGTGAAAAATATCAACTATTGCAGCCTTTTTCCGTAACATATACGTTTGTATGTGATCAATGTTTATTTCTTTGGAATAAATAAACCATGTTAAATCTTACCAACATATTGTCATAACATTAATATGATACAAATATCGGAAATGCCAAGGAAACATTGGATAGGTTAGAAGAAAGTGAAAAAGAAATGGAGAATTTAATTTGCTTTTGAATGCTACATTATAATAGATTGATAAAATGTTAAAAAAGGAATTGCAATGCAACAGGTTTAATTAGCAAAGACAGAAATAGCCAATGATACAGGTCATCTTGGTAGTATTTGCATCAGTGCTGTATGATATTAACAGTATTTTGTATCAATTGGCAACTGCATGATCACCCTAGTCAAGGTCTTTCAAAGACCTTGCCCTAGTGCAAAAACTCAATAAGTTGAATTGAAAATAGTTGCAATAATTGAGTTTTTACACTAGGGTTACGCATGATGATGATTCAATAGGAAAACACGGTGCTGTATTTCTGATAATTTGAATTGGCTTAGACCACAGGAAGTTGATATTTTGTCAAAAAAATAAAAAAGGTCACTGTGCTTAGACTGTGATATATCTGCAATAGAGATGTTCAGTCATGATTTATTCATAGGATAATGCTGCTCTTTGATGGTAAATGGTTTGTGGTGCTCGTGAAAAAAAACCTATGCGCAATTATGAAGATGTTACTTATAAAAGAAAATCACTCGGATCTATAAAAAAAAGATGAAGCTGTAAACTATAATTATCACTGCTGCTAAAGTAATAAAGTTTGAGTGGTCGCAACCAAACAAAATGATCCAACCATTTTGTTACGTCACACGATATTGTAGGGCATGAGAACTGTCAATCAACTTGCCATAATACAAATCAGATAGAGTAACTGTTTGCTTGAATAATTACGTTATTTCTCGGAGGCTACGCCCATACATTTTTCCTTGTCCAGACTGTAACTTTGTCATGCATTGAAGGATTTTGAAATAACTTGGAACAAATGTTCAGCACATCTAGACGATGTGTTGCGTGATCCACATCCCTACCTCAAAGGTCAAGGTCACACAAATGTTCAACACATCAATCCAGCGTGGCTCATATAAGACCCACGTCCCTACCTCAATGGTCAAGGTTTATAGGTAATGGAATCCTGTATTATGCATACATTTGTGTCCTGACTGCAACTTTGTCATGCATTGATTGATTTTAAAATGACTTGGCACAAAATGTTCAGCACTTCAAGAAAATATGTCACATGCAAGAATCACATCCCTACCTCAAATGTCAATCTTGCAGAGTTTTAAACTGCTGTTTACATTTTTCAGGATTAAGAAAACCTGATATGGAGGTTGAGGAGCTTGATCCGGAGAAGAATGCACCAAGTCCAGCACCAAGACTTGTAGCCAAGAAGCATGAAGGATCGGCATGTAGGCTTGTGTTTGCAGCTGCCTGTTCTTTTCTGGCACCATTTTCATTTGGTTATTGCATTGGATACAGCTCACCAGCCATTCCAGAACTAGAAAGCCTAGGATTACTTGAGAGGTCACAGAGTGGATGGTTCGGATCCCTGCTGACAATTGGAGCACTGGGTGGCGGACCAGTTGGAGGATGGCTGATTGAAAAATTTGGCAGAAAGGCAACTATTAAGTTTACTTCGATACCCTTCATGTTTGGTTGGCTGTCCATTCTTTTCTTGAATGGACCACAGGGCTTATTTCTTGGTAGATTTCTATGTGGATTTGGTTGTGGACTTGTTACAGTTTGTGTGCCTGTGTATATAGCAGAAATTTCAACTGCTTCACATAGAGGATTTCTTGGAGCTGGCATTCAACTGTCTATAACAATTGGAATATTAGCTTCATATGCAGCTGGTCTTGCCTTTAAATGGTCAGACATGGCAGTGATTGGAATGATCCCAGCAGTTCTGGCATTTGTTACGTTGTATTTCGTCCCAGAAACTCCAAGATGGCTTCTCATGAAGGGAAAGAAACTAGAAGCTGTTGCAGCTCTTAGACAATTACGTCATGAGCATGCTGACTGTGAAGATGAATGTAGAGACATTGAAGAAGGTCTGGACCTTAAGGAGCAATTTTCTTGGGGGGAATTCAAGAAACCAGAACTTTCTCGTCCATTGATGATTTCCATTTTCATTATGATCTTTCAGCAGTTTAGTGGCATCAATGCAGTGATGTTTTACACTGTAGATATCTTCAAAAATGCTGGATTGACAAACAGTAAAATGGCAACAGTGGTTGTAGGCGCCGTGCAAGTTGGAGGAACTTTCTTGTCATGCATTTTGATGGATAGAATGGGACGACGCAGATTGTTGATCATTGCTGGATTAGCCATGAGTGTGGCCTGTTTCGCATTTGGATGGTACTATCACAAACTAGATACTGGATCATCCCCATCTGATCTGGGAACTTGGGCTATTGTATGCCTCGTTGTCTACATTTTGGGATTCTCCCTTGGCTGGGGACCAATACCAATGCTCATCATGTCTGAAATTTTCCCATCTAGAGTTAGAGGAGCTGCTAGTGGAATTGCTGTATTTACCAACTGGTTATGTGCATTCATAGTTACCAAAGAATTCATATTTTTACAAGATACCTTTGGTGCAGCAACAACCTTCTGGGTTTTTGCCATATTCTGTACAAGTAGCGTCATATTTGTATGGAAAAAAGTTCCGGAGACAAAGGGAAAGTCGCTTGAAGATATTGAGTTGTACTTTCTGGGGAAAAGTACCTTGTATGTGTGAAGGTGATGCACAATACTACAGGGCAAACAAGATGAAAAATTCACCAATATTGTGGGACTAAAATCATAGTTTAGGTATGATAAATGCTTTCTTTTATCATGTTGTACAGTGGTATGCTGCCTTTATTATGTACAAGTTAGTTATCTACTACTGTAGTACTTTACCTGCACTTTGTTACGGAGTATTTTATCTAAGAACTTTTTATACCCCCCAAACGAAGTTTAGGGGGGTATATAGGAGTCACCCGGTGGTTGGTCGGTCGGTCGGGCTGCGCGTCGGTCGGTCAGGCGGGGCCTGTTGCTTTTCCTTTGTCCGGAGCACTTGAAAACTACTAGATGGAATTCAATACAACTTCATACAATGGTCAACGCACATTGAGAGGAAGTGCAGTGCACAAGAACTATAACTCCATCTTGACTAATTACAGAGTTATTGCCCTTTGTTACTTTTCCCCTGTCCCGAAGCCATAACTTGAAAACTACTGGTTGGAATAATCAATACAACTTCATACAATGGTCAAGCACATTGAAGAAGGGCAGTGCACAAGAACTATAACTCCATCTTGACTACAGAGTTATTGCCCTTTGTTACTTTTCCTTGTCCGGAGCATAACTTGAAAACTACTGCCCCCCCCCCCCCCCCCCCGTTGGAATTCAATACAACTTCATACAATGGTCAAGCACATTGAGAGGAAGTGCGTGCACAAGAACTATAACTCCATCTTGACTACAGAGTTATTGCCCTTTGTTACTTTTTCCTTGTCCGGAGCATAACTTGAAAACTACTGGTTGGAATTCAATACAACTTCATACAATGATCAAGCACACCCAGAGGAAGTGCAGTGTACAAGAACTATAACTCCTATCTTGAGTATTTCCGAGTTATTGCCCTTTGTTAGTTTTCCTTGTCCAGACATAACTTGAAAACTACTAGTTGGAATTCAAACACTTCATACAATGGTCAAGCACATTGAGAGGAAGTGCAGTGCACAAGAACTATAACTCCATCTTGACTAATTACAGAGTTATTGCCCTTTGTTACTTTTCCTTGTCAACGAACCATAACTTGAAAACTACTAGTTGGAATTCAATACACTTCATACAATGATCAAGCACACTCAGAGGAAGTGCAGTGTACAAGAACTATAACTCTATCTTGAGTATTTACCGAGTTTTGCCCTTTTGTTACTTTTCCTTGTCCGAAGCATAACTTAAAAACTACTAGTTGGAATTCAGTACAACCTCATACAATGGTCAAGTACTTTAGAGGAAGTGCGTGCACAGGAACCTAACCCCATCTTGACTCTTACAGAGTTACTGTACTATTACCCTTTGTTAGCTCCGCCCACCCGCGAGAATATGGAGAGCTATACCAGCCACTTGTGCGCCCCCCCCCCCCCCCCCCCCCCCCCCCTTCTTTGGTTAAAGTTTTGCCTGCTAGTACTATCATGCACATATCTCAGTTACCACTTATGATATTGACTTGAAACTTTGTTCTGTCTTTAGGGGTGTCATACAATCAAGGCGATAACTCTTGAAAACATTTAGTACAAATTATGGCCCTTGTTTGACTTTTGAAAATTTGGTTAAGTTTTGCCTGCTAGGTACTATGATGCACATATCTCAGTACCACTTATGATATTGACTTGAACTTTGTTCATGTCTTTAGGGGTGTCATACAGTCAAGGCAGATAACTTCTTGAAAACATTTAGTACAAATTATGGCCCTTTGTTTGACTTTGAAAATTTGGTTAAAGTTTTGCCTGCTAGGTACTATGATGCACATATCTCAGTAACCACTTATGATATTGACTTGAAACTTTGTTCATGTCTTTAGGGGTGTCATACAATCAAGGCAGATACTCTTGAAAACTTTAGTACAAATTATGGCCCTTTGTTTGACTTTTGAAAATTTGGTTAAAGTTTTGCCTGCTAGGTACTATGATGCACATATCTCAGTAACCTCTTATGATATTGCTTGAAACTTTGTTCATGTCTTTAGGGGTGTCATACAATCAAGGCAGATAACTCTTGAAAACATTTAGTACAAATTATGGCCCTTGTTTGACTTTTGAATATTTGGTTAAAGTTTTGCCTGCTAGGTACTATCATGCACATATCTCAGTTACCACTTATGATATTGACTTGAAACTTTGTTAATGTCCAGGGGTGTCACACAGTCAAGTCAGGTAACTCTTGTATAAATTTAGTACTAATTATGGCCCTTGTTTGACTTTGAAAATTTGGTTAAAGTTTTGCCTGCAGGTACTATGATGCACAATCTCAGTAACCACTTATGATATTGACTTGAAACTTTTTTAATGTCTTAAGAGGTGTCACACAGTCAAGACAGATAACTCTTGTTTAAATTTAGTGCAAATTATGGCCCTTGTTTGACTTTTGAAAATTTGGTAAAGTTTTGCATGCAAGGTACTATCATGCACATATCACAGTAACCACTTATGGTAGTTATATCAAACCTTGCAATAGTGTTCAGTGTAAATTTTGTATCAAACAATTAATTTCCTAAAAATTAAATCAATAGTTATAAATTTTGACTTTTTTTATGATTCACTTTCCTAGTTTATACTTAATAGTTAGCAGAATTTTGTTTTGCTATTATACTGATAAAAGTTTTGTTTTATTAGCAAACACCCAAAATGTCAGCGTGCTGTCTTATGGACAGCTCTTGTTTCTTTTCCTTGTCCGGAGCAAACTTGAAAACTTCTGGTTGGCCCCCAATTCAATACAACTTCAACAATGGTAAGCACGTGGGAGGGAGTGCGTGCACTAACCATAACTCCATCTGACTAATTTACAGGGTTATTGCCCTTTGTTACTTTTCCTGTCTGGCTGGAGCTTTTCCACAAACTACAAGTTGGAATTCAATACAACTTCATACAATGGTCAAGCACAATGAGAGGAACTGCTAAGAACAATATCTCTTTTTAGTTTGTTTGCAAGGTATTATGTTACTACGAACTTCTTCAGTTTATAAAGCAATCCTTTTGGGGGTATAAATCACATTTAGTGATAGCTTTAGTTGTATTTAAAATTTCTATAATGTTCCTCACTGTACATAATTGTCATGATTGTTACTATCTTTGCCATACATGTTTATATACAAATGTATTTGCAAGAATCTCATAAAATCAACTGTTTCACACTGTTTTGAAGTTCAAGATTTGGCATTACTGAACAAATGTTAAATTTTAACTGAAGACTGTAAACTGCATTGGACACGTGGTAATGCCAGTTTCATATACACCGTATCATAGGATTTTAATTTTGTTAACAATATTTATTTAATAAAGTTTGTCTCTTGCAATATGATATGATACTTCACAAAAGTTGAAGGCCAAGATTCTGAAAAAAGGAAGAAATTTAAGAGCAGTACATTGTGCAATGTATGATTAACATTCCAATTTCTTTACTATTGTTGTAGTTTATAAGTTTATTAAGTGCCATGACTACTCATGCTAAGTACTGTTCACATTTCAGTAGCATTATTTATGTGACACTGCATTTGATATTGCAATTTTTCATAAAGACAAAATAACTTTCAGTCTACTTAACTACGAGATTCATTGAGGTTGAGCCATGGTGATCTGTGGTGATCCATGGATCCTTTGATCTCTTTGCCGTCCATCAGCAGTTAATTTGAACATACTAAAGATATTTCATTGTTGAGGAATTTTGTCAGGGTTATAAACTATAAAACTAGAATTATATATTTCTATTTTACACCTCAGTTTAGCTTTCATGTGCATTAATGTCACATCTTACAACTGGTATATCAACATGTAATGGTATTTCTGCACCGAGACATTACAATTGATCAGTCTGGCGTTACAAGTTGCACAATTGCTTACCTTTTAACCAAATGTAATGTTCCTATTTTTGGAGAATGATTTGGTACAAAATTTTAAAGTTAGCATGGTTTTTAAATGTGTCACGGGCACGAACATATCTTGTTGCCACACTGAAATGTCCATAAAGTGTTCAGTATTAGCCAACATGATTGCAGCAGTGCCTTAAAAAGGTATGTTTCCTGTAACCCTACAATCTCTCCTTTTTTTACCCCCTGCCCAAATTTTTTTATGACCCTGAAAAATAATGGCATCAAGAAAATTTCTTTTTTCATGGAATTTAGTGTTGTCTGTGTTTAAAAAAAACATTTTTTTTATAGATTTCTTCCATAAATATTATACTAAAAACGTAGTAAAAGCTGAATACTGCTATTATGGTACCCATCCAATTACAAGTTCACTCTAAAAACAACATAAAAAATTTCCTACCTACTGAGTAACGACCCATCCTTTTTCAGCGTGTTTCAGGAGACAGACATATTTATTTAGGCCTTATGTCCTAAAAGCTTCTAAATGACAGTAAACATTTTGGCTTCTTACAAGTAGCTCTTGCTTAGATATTTTCACTCAAATGAGAAATCCGTTGCCATTATGGCATCTTGTATTTATATTTTACTTTATTGTACCAAAGTGCTTTTAATAGTACACGATACATTATATTACAGGTATTCTTGAAGATAGATATCTATTATAGAAGTACCATAACTATTTGTTATATTTTCTTCTGTCATTTTTGACACCGACTTGTTTTAAACAGTTACTGGAACTTGTATTTTCATATGTGACTGAAAATAGAGGTAAATTTCTTGCATAAAGTACAACTACTAAAGTGCACTTCAAGTCCCTTGCTCTTATTTCACAATATTGTTCCCTTATTTTTCAGGTTCTTATCTCAGATAAATGTGTAATTCTGTATCATTAGGACAATGATCAGAATAGTTTGATTTTCATGTCACTTGTTAGTGAGGATATTAATTATTTTATTAAGATTTTTTTTGAAATTTGAAGAGCACTTTTAGTATGGTAAGTTCTACCTTTATGTTTGATAGTCGGTATTAACATCAATATGCTGTAGAAAACATTAGAATGTTAGATAATTGTTTTATTTTTTCAGTTAGCTGTATTGCAATGGAATTGCCATGATACTATTTCTTACAATCTCAAAATCATTATATACAATGTAGACATATGGTAACAGCTTATGTACATGAATTAATCCATATTTCTGCATTTTCTGCTTTCATCAACCGTTGAAAAATACGAGACAGCTTGTTTCTTCGTTATCTTGACTACTGTTGTCAGTGAACCAACTGACATATTCCTAGGAACTAAGGTCAGTTCTCACAGCTGACAACCCATTGTACTGTAAATCTTGATATGTTCAATACCACTGCATTTCATGTTTCTTTTTTCGTACATTAGATAGCAGTTAGATTTTAAGAAGTACATCAGTAGCTACTTACGCTGCCTACTTAAAACATGGGTCTGCCCTTACTTCAGACTTAGCAAGTTTTACTTTTTCAACAGAGAGCCTCATAGGTGCAGGTGAACTAAAGATAAACTGAGAAAAAACTGGAAACTTTTTGCATGATGCTTGCCAGAGAACTTGGTCAGAGTAAATTGGAAAATATGCATAAATAATTGTATAATAGTAATTATTCTAGTTTTTTCAAAGTTGCATACTTTCTGAAACTATATATGGGTGAATGCACTGTAAAATTATTGATGCATAAAGATGGGGTATATTTATTGGACGTAAAATGGCATGTTTACAGTAGTAAAGTATTTTAAATGCATGTCACTGTGACTAATATTTCAATGTTCACTTAAGATTTCTTTACCTTTAGGTTATTCTAATTAAGTTTTATGTGAAGTGTTAATAAACTGTATACAAATTAGTTACTAAAAATAAGACAAGATATTGTAATAACAGGTATTTTCTTTCATACCCCAGCAAAACAATGTTTTTTTGGGGGTATACTGGAATCACCCTGTTGGTCAGGCGGTCAACTTTATAATTTAGGAAGTTTGTGGAGCGAACTCCTACTTCATTTTTTAAAGGATTGCATTGGCTATTGGCGAAACAATCCAACCAAGTAGATGTGCAAGATACAATTTTTGTGCGTGTCTGTCAAGGTAATGCAGAGTTATGTCTCTTTGAACTACTTCTATTGCAGGAATATAGCATAGGTAGTTTTTAGAGAAAATCCTTCAGATTTCAAAGGATTGCATTGAAATTGGTAAAATAATCACCATGAAAAGTAGATGCGAAAGACATCCCCGGTATTTTTGAGCACATCAATCAAGGTGTTGCAGAGTTATGCCCCTTCAAACTCTAGACGTTAATCTGTGATAAAGCACCACTGTGGGGGTATTTGACAACAGTGACAGCTCTATGTTGTTTAGGTTTTTGTTTTAATTGTAAATCTTTTGTGGGGATATTTTACATCAATAAAATTGGTAAAATTAAAAGTATTTCTGTTCATATTTCCCCCTTCTCTGTAAGAGTACTTTGGTGTTGTCTCATTTGAAGTAAAATGCTGACATTTTAAGCTGTACACAAGTAGGTTGTAAAGCCATTCTACAGCTAACTTGGATAAAGCGGTCACTTGGATTGAAAAGTAACTGGTTTGTTTGCGATGGTTTAAAGACCATTTTCAGTCATTTTTACCAGCGTGCATTTAACGGGACCATCCTTCCTGGGAAGGACCAGTACTAGATCCATATCCTCGTAACAAATTGCCCACTTTCTCACATAAAGAGACACAGTTGGTAGCAGGGTTCAATCTATGATCTTAATTAGCGGTTACAATGATTTCAAGTCAGCGTCTCAAACCACTCCACAACAGAGATGAAAAAGTCTCTCGTCTATGATGGCAAGTATTATTACACCAATCATTTTCCTCGAGACAACCACACTGTAATTTATTTAGTCAGCTGTATAGGTGGTGTGGTGGTTGAGTGGTTAATGCTCTGAAGTACCAGTCCGGAGGTCCCCGGTTTTGATTCTTGGCTGGGGCACTAGAAATTTCAGGAACGCTTTCCAGTGTTTTCACCTATCTGAGATGAACTGGTTAGAAACCCAGAGGTGGTCTTGTGTGTATCGGTGCTATACAACGGGCATGTAAAAGAACCAATAGGTCTATTGGTAAAAAGCTATTGTCTTGTACTCCTTAGTATCCGATTCTGTCTTTAAAAAAGTAAGAGCTTGCTCTTTATTGTGTTATCCTTGGTACTTGGTACTGATAAAATACATACACACATAACTTATTGTACAGGGCAATCTGCTTGAAGGGTTTTTGTGTTGTATCCTTGACTGGCTGCTTGACACAGGTGTGATACAGCAGTCCGCGCATAGCTACAACATAGAATGTCAGTTAATCCCAGTGCTTAAATTGTCCATTATAGGCAAAGTTGATGCATGGTCAGTTTAGTGAAACAAGAATATTAGGCCTAAATGACAGCTCTTTTATAACAAGAAACTGTACAATCAGTAAAACCAATCACTATGTTATAAGTAAGATACAACAGAAAACTGTGACTGCCCACTAACCATTAAATTTCTCAAATAGAATTTTTCTCATTTTCCTCCCCTTGTCCAAAATCTGCATCCATAATACAAAGAGGAACAGAAATGTTTATACCCCAGATGAAAACTTGCTATTGATACTGTCACAATTTCTACTACCATATATTACAAGTTGAGATCTGTTTATGTATGAAGCTTCATGTAAATTAACTGTCATCCACCTCCTGATCAGTATATACAGTGACTGTACAGATGGACACATACAAATTGTATCTTTCACTTCTCTTTGCAAAGCAGATGTAAGCAGGGGCCAGAATGCCAACCTTGGACAGAATACTGTATTAAAGGGTCCAGCAGCGGCAGAGTATTTCTCTGATCACAATAAAAATCAACATTGTTGCAGTCACATATTTTTATTGCAGCAAGATAGTGACAACCTTCATCATACTCTAGTCATCTTTGGAGTGCACTCAAGGTTTCTTACATTCATTACATTCATACTCTCACAACTGAAAGTCTGCATCTCTACCTATAAATAAATTAACTTGACATCCTTTTCCCATCACAGTTTTATCTCGGAGGAGTTTCCATGTTCACATCAAAACCAATGGGATGTGGCACAGACCTGAAACAGATCAGTTTACATGTTCAGAGTTCGATAGTCTCCTTGTGAAGTGCTATTGTTACTTTAGACATTCAAATTTGTATTTTGATCCTTAAAAATAAAATGGACAAGGAATTACTAGAGACTAGCCTCTCCCTCTTTCAGCCCCTAAGATCTAGGTCACATAACATAAATCACATACCTATTCTTTTTATGGAGTTACAAACAAGGTCAGAAACAGCTATTCTAGGAATTGTTCTCAATTGAGTGTACACATGGTAAAAGCTACACCAATGCTGCTTGAAAAACAAACTACATGTCCATGTGCAATATACTGAGCCCACCAACTGTGCTACAGACCTAACTGTTGCGTGCGACCAAATCATTCTATTCTGGTAAAAAATTCCCAAATCAATTCAATATCCTACAATGTGCGAGGACTCAACTTCAGGTGTATTAAGACACAATTTTGACTAACTTTCATTAAGATTGGAAACAAAATGTGGCCTTTATAGTGTTTACAGGGTTTTTCTATGATTTAACCTATTGACCTGAATTTTAACCTTGCACGTCCCAGTTTCAAACCTGACCTAAAGCTTATCAGAACAGATATTCTCAAAGACTTCCATGATGATAACAGACATAATGTGGCCTCTAGAGTGTTTCTATCATTTAACCCAGTGACATGGCTTTTGACTCAACATGACCTGACTATGAACTCGACCTAAAAATTATCAAGACAAACATTTAGACCAACTTCCATGATGAAACGGAACATAATATGGCCTTTAGACTTTTCCCGAGGTTTTTCTATAATTCATCCTGATGACCTAGTTTTTGACCCCACATGTCCATGCTTTAATCTTGACCTATAGTTTATCAAGACAAATATTTTGACAAAGTTTCATAATGATTGGGAACAAAATGTGAAATGTAAAGTGTTCACAAGGTATTTTCTATAATCAATCTCTGTGACCTAAATTTTGATCCCATGTGACCCAGTTTCAAACTTGACCTAGATTTTAAAAAGGAAAACAATCTGACAAAAAGTTTCATGATGATTGTTTATAAAATGAGGCCTTTAAACTTTTACAGGGTAAATGTGGATAAATGACGGACAAATGGACAATGGACATCAGGCGACTTCAGCACAAAGTGTTCAAATCAACAAAGCTGCCAAGAGGACTCATTCACACTTGGCATTGCCTGGCCATGGTAGTGTTTGGCACAGGTTCAAATACTGACTTCTGTCCTGAAAACGTTTAACTTACTTTGGTGTTTTTACTGTATAATGTCCAACTGGTGATGGTGTACTTCCAGGAATCACCCCTGTTAAGAACAAAAAATATGGTAACAGATGTAGGGGGAGCCTTTTATAGTTGGATAAAAAATACAACAGAACACATTTTCTTTGTGACTTGAAATTATATAACATCTCTGCCAAAAATAGGTTATTTTATGAAATAACATCCGTTCCAGCGGTGTTAGTCGTTTAATAAACAATGATTTGGAGTACTGATACACAGTAATTTTAGCCACAAAGGCCGAAGGCCTGAGTGGTTTATAACTGCGCATCAGTACTCCAAATTATTGTTTATTAGAGGATAACAACGCTGAAAAGGATGTTATTTCGATTCTAACATGACCAGATATTGCAAAAGGTGAATAAATGCAAAGCTTTATTTCTAACACGAACACTCATTTAACGTAATGCGGCGCAATATGATGTCATGTTTACAGCATATCGGTTCCCGCGTTGATTATGGTTTAATATAACATAATTCTTCTACTCTTCGTATATAGAGACAAAATCGTGAGTCATGTTAGAATTAAATAGCCCTAATGAAGCAGTCAACAAATAAACATAATCTTAAAAGAATGAAAATTTCAGTGAGTGCTGATTTTAAGACTCACTCTGAGCACTATAAAAGATAGGCCTTATGATAACAAACCTCCCCTGCAATACCTTCAGAATATGCGAATTAATCGGTTCAACTTTCCCTGCTATATTTACTTAATACAATGATTTTACAAATGTTCATAACATGAAGACTAACAGACTGTTATCCTGTTGAGAATGGCAGACTACATGTTTACACATAAACAACTTGAACTTCACTAAACCAATAAAAAGTCAATATAAGAGTTTCAGCACTACCTACCCATTTTACCACCAAAGGGTGGGGTCCTTACAGAGACTCTACCGGAGGTCACAACTGAAACCTACAATCAAACAACATACATTTGTAGTTTGTTAAGTATATAATTATCTCACTCCCCTTGAGCCCAAACTGACATGATACCGGTGATTAGAGCCTTACTAGATTTGAGCACCGAAGCCTTCCCTAGTTATTGATTCCAAATCGTTTTAAAGGACCTTGACCTTTGAATTAATGACCCCAGAACTGGTCAGAAATCATTGTTGGACACACAAAGCCCAACATCAGCATGTCTCCAAAGCAACACTCCGAACTCTTAAAACTTGTTTGCTCACTACTGTGTTATATTTTGAATGTTACAGACATTCACAGCTTTATTAAGTTGTATGTGTTTATTGGCATAGTCATCCTAATAAATGTTATAAGAAACATGTTAACTTTATAAATGGTAGACTAGCAATAATGTTAAACCTTACCCCTGGACCTGGAGATATTCTCCTGTGAAGAGAGCTGAAAAATACAGTGATATAATGCCTGCTAGAGTAAGTCTGATGACACTACTCAAACACACTGTAATATAAATATGGTTAATGTCTCCACAATAGGTTTTTTTTTTCTAAAGAGAAAATTCTGAACATAGAACTGCATGGTGGAAATATGTTCTTTTTGATACATCAAAGGTAAAACTATTGCCACAGTAAAACAAAAGCACTAAAATAGCATTTGAAATTGATGGTTGTTTCCCGTTTAATCATTTGTGTTTAAAGGGCACTAATTTTTGCTTATTATTTATGTGGGTTGATCCAAGAAATTAGCCTCTAAAATTTTCTATATCAAAACTGTAAAGAAATTTACAAATTAAAATGTCAATGAAATTTCTTTTTTTTTATTATATTTAAAGCCCAAAAAATTCTATACCCATGATGTTGAACATTAATTTACAGTAAGCTGAGAAAACCTCACCTGATACTGGAACTACGAGATAGCTGGTGCATGAAACCAGGTGAGCCATAGCCTGAAATATATTATATATATATATGTTTCATATACATTGTAAATAATTTCAGTACAAAAGTGTACTTATCTTCTATCCTGCTGATTTACATACATCACAAAGCTTTTCTCCATTCCATTCCTTTATTATTGCAAACTTCAATTTTCAGTTTATGGTAAATTTATGTTCATTACAAAGAAATTAAGTACAAAATTTGAAATCATTAGGCTGCAACAAAAGTAAGAATTGTAACCTTTTTGGCCTGGTGAGCTACATTTGTATCTGTCAGATGGACTTCTGAAAAAAAAAGAGCAAAAATATATATTAGCTAAACCTGTGGTTGATATAATGAAAAGACAACTATATTTGTAACAAGAGTCAGTTCAGTAACAAACTGTTTCAACTAATTTACAAAATAAGATGAATCATCAATTTCATACAAACATTAATTTTAGTTGCTAGATAGTGTGTGTATGCCAAGTCTTCAACTGACAGCAAGTTTCAACTGCTATAGTTAGCAAAACATTTTCAAAGATGGTCTATAAGTTGATGACTGATGCACACTTCAATGCAAAAGATGTTTGAAAGAGAACTGAAAACCCCAGAATAACTACAATAAAATATAGCTGGGGCATGCATACAAACATAAATATAACTTAACAAACTAATACAAAACATGCAACTGAATTAAACATGGGAACAAAATAAAAGTCCAGGACTGTTATGCATACTAGATACCTTAAGCTTCCATGACCCTTGAATTGAAGCCGAGTAATTATTATGAAATTCATTGCACACTACAAAACAATTAACCTGAAATTGCATTCTGAGAAAAAAATGCATATGACTGAAACAAATGACTGGTAGTATCCTAAAACATGAGGGCCTAGATGGCCATATATCGCTCACCTGGCTTCCATTGGCTATGAAAGAAGATCATCAATAGCAGAAAGGGTTAATTTTGATCTTGGGCTCAAGATTTTTCTCTATATAAACCTATGTTAAATCAAGAGACCCCCAGGCAGGCTTAATTGAACAATCTTGGTAGAGGATCACCAGCTAGGTATTAATGCCACATATAAAATATCTTAAAGCTCTAGGTTGTGTGGTTTCAAAGAAGATTTAATAAGTTTTTTTCTAAATAAGCCTATATAAAAACAAGTGACCCCCAGGTGGGGTCAATTTTAACCCAGGGATCATAATTTGAGCAATCTTGGTAGAGGTCCACTCAGGTATACTACCTGTCAAATATTTAAAGACAATTAAAATGTCCTTCATAAGTGACCCCCCCCCAAACCGCAGGTGGTCAAATATCTTAATCGTTTTATTACCCCTTATCAGTTTTAATCCTCTCTGATTAGGTCCAGCAGTGTGTCAGTAGACTTGATATGTAGTACAACAGTAGAACCATAAATTTTATTGATTTGTACAGATAATTGATTTATAACTTATTTCCTGTTGTTTATATAAACTGTTTTATATAATAATGATATTTTACTTTTATTGCGGATATGAAAAATATTTTAGATAAATGCGTAAACTGTGATTTTAAAGTTATACTGAGAAAGTTAATATGCTCAAGGAATTAAGCACCTTCCTGTGGTGTGGCCTGAATGCATTTTTGATCTATAAAGAATCTTCTAACTGTAAAATAAGCTAAAACTAAATTTCTCTTATGTATCAAGTGTAACATCTAATCTTAGTGATAATTGGTTTGTTGTAAGAGTAATTGATTGAGTATTTAAAACATTACTCAATCTAACTTTGAAATCACAGTTATTTTTCAGTAATCTAAAAGTAAAAAAAATAGTTTATGTTTCTGTCATATAAGAAAATAATTTTGATATAATAACTGTAAGTGTTGATTTTTTTATAATCGTATTTGACTGGGAATTACATACCTAAAAGGTAACTGATAAAATAGAATAATAACATCTTATGAAGGTCTTAAAATTAATGTATAACTAACATCCCTTTCTTACATTATCTGTACATAATGTAAGGAAGTTATACAGTAGCTGAATATGATAAACAGAAGCTAGTCTACCAGTGACCAGTCATGTTAATTGACATCTACTGTGAATTCGCATGGCTGACTGGACCCCTGTGGTGAATACCCCACATTCCTGTTCAATTGTCTTTAAGCTCTAGGCCTTCCTGTTCTTGACAAGATTTCTAAAGTTTTTCCTTTCTGTTGCCATAGCAACCAGAGTTCTGCATGGAATGGAATTATTTGAACAACAATGGAAGGGCTTCATGCAAGGAGCATCTCTGCCAAGTTTTATCTCTATATTGATCATAACCCAAGACCTACTTATTACCTAATGTAACCAAAATTCAACCCTAAACTATATATCACAATATATAATTACATAAAACACAAACACTCTGTTTGACCTAGACAAGACAAACATTCTAACCAATTTACATGATGATTGGCTATTAAATATGACTTTTGAGTATCAACAATGTTTTTCTTGACCAAATTTCATGAAGTTCCATGAAAAATACAGACTCCATTGTATACACAAGATTTTTCTAGGATTTGACCCAGTGATCTAGTTTTTGATCCCATATTACCCATTTTCAAATGCAGCTTATATTTCATAAAGACAATCATTCTGAACAAGTTTCATAAAGATGTAATAAACTAGAATTGTGTCCAAAGGACACGGATGCCCCCACTGTGCAGATGTGCTCATAAACAAGAGCAAGCATATCTGTATGTAAGATTTTTATGTGGAACTTTTTCATTCCACTGTTTCATTTCTGTACATATACCTAAAATGATCTACAGGTAACCTTATGTACATGTTAAATTAAATTACAAATGTAAAATTTATATGTTCAATTATTTATATGGTATATAGTGAAAAAATCAACAAAGGGCCATCATTCTGTTAAATTTGGTCGCAACAAATTTATATGGTATATAGTGAAAAAAATCAACAAAGGGCCATAATTCTGTTAAATTTGGTCGCAACAAAAATTTCTTCCTTTACTACCATCTACACATTAAAGCTGTTCATCCCTGGAAGTTTAAGCAAAATCTGCCATCCGGTTTAAGAGGAGTTGCGTTCACAATATTTCTATATGGTATATAGTGAAAAACTTAACAAAGGGCCATAATTCTGTTAAATTTGGTCGCAACAAAAATTCCTTCCTTTACTACCATCTACACATTAAGGTTGTTCATCCCTGGAAGTTTAAGCAAAATCTGCCAACCAGTTTAAGAGGAGTTGCGTTCACAAAATTTCTATATGGTATATAGTGAAAAAATCAACAAAGGGCCATAATTCTGTTAAATTTGGCCGCAGCAAAAATTCCTTCCTTTACTGCCATCTACACATTAAGGTTGTTCATCCCTGGAAGTTTAAGCAAAATCTGCCATCCGGTTTAAGAGGAGTTGCGTTCACAAAATTTCTACATAGTATATAGTGAAAAAATCAACAAAGGGCCATAATTCTGTTAAATTTGGTGCAGCAAAAATTCCTTTCTTTACTACCATCTACACATTAAGGTTGTTCATCCCTGGAAGTTTAAGCAAAATCTGCCATCCGGTTTAAGAGGAGTTGCGTTCACAAGATATATAGTGAAAAAAATCAACAAAGGGCCATAATTCTGTTAAATTTGGTCGCCGCGAAAATTCCTTCCTTTACTACCATCTACACATTAAGGTTGTTCATCCCTGGAAGTTTAAGCAAAATCTGCCATCCGGTTTAAGAGGAGTTGCGTTCACAAGATTTCGGGACGACGGACGGACGGACGGACGGCGGACTGACGGACTGACGGACTGACGGACTGACGGACGGACGGACAAGTGCAACGCTATATGCACCCCACTTTGTGGGGGGCATAAAAATGCAAACTATCTTGCATACACAAGGTTTTCCTAAGATTTGACATAGTTTTTTGCCTCAGATGACCCACAGTGTAACCGCCACTAATGGTCACCTCCTACCAACAGCCATCTCCTTACAGCCAATTTGAATTTTCCCTTTGGTTTTTCTATATCATTCAGATTGACTAATGTAACTATCATAACATTAACTGACATAATATTTATCATGATATACAGTGTATGCAAGCTTCTATAGTACAAAATAACTTGTCAGACAGTCAGCACAAAATCTTGGTGCGTCTTTCCCATTTCAAAGCAGTTTCTGACCATATTTTTAGAATGAACTTAACTTCTAAACATTCACAGGGATTTTTTCACCTTTTATCAATTGGGACACTGGTTCTTTCCATTTGGGATAAATGATATGCATAAAGTCAAAAATTGGGAAAAATGTGTTTTTCTATCAGATTCAAAGTAAATTCTGTCAGCTGTTATAGACAATGACACTGGCAGGGGTTAGGTATCAATTCCCAAAATCAGGGGAAACTTAAGTGACATCTCTTGCTTAGTTATAAAAGCAGCTTACCTTTTCACTGAGAAGCCTTTTTAAATAAGAGTTTTCTTCCTTTATCTTCATCATCTCCCTGCAAAAATAACTCAAACTATCACTGAAGGTGACCAATACCATGAAATTCTATCTGTTGGTTCCCTTGGTTCCTTAGGACTGATTGACAGACGGACACACCAAAACAATATCCCTCTGCCATTGGCTGGGGATAAAAAATCATAGGGCCAGAACTCAAGGAAAGATTATTAAGCTCAACAGACCAACAATATGCACAGGGTTGGTATCAAAAAATCCTGAAGTTTCATGGATTTCCAGCCAGTGGTTGAAAAATTGCTGAGAAATAGCACAGACAACATTTTCTGAAAAAATTAAAGGGCAATTTCAATTAGAAAATTATTCACGTGCATTATAACCACAATACGCACAAAAAAGCTTCAATGGTTTTGAATATATTGTGAAGTTTCATTGATTTCCAGCCTTTGGTTGCTGAGAAATAGCATGGACAAAATTTGCAAAAAAATTAACCATAACTCAAGTAAAACTGCACAACATGCTGATGATATGCATAAAAACACTCATGTTGCTGAGAAATAGTACAGACAAAAATGCACAGACGGACAAATTGACTCGAGCATATCCCCCTTACACTTTGTTTATCAGGAGTTAAATGAACAGGCAAAACAATGTCAAATACATAAAAATCTGTGTCGTCTTAATTGTCAGTCTATTCAAACTACAGTTATGCAAAACAAACTGGCTATATTTGGGCAACATAAATGATATATCATTATGCAGTATTTTAACACATCAAACTTATGACAAAAACCTAAGTATGGTACCAGACCACAAACAAATGTCACATGCTAGTAAAAACTCTAATTACACATTACTTTTGTGTATGTTCCAGCTTTATTTGGACTTTTGCTCTTAACTCCCTCTCTTGTTGCTCAACAACTTTTCTTTGGTTTGAAACCTGAAAACATTAAAAAAAGACAGATAGTAATTTTTCATATTTAAGTGAATGCTTTGTAAGTAATGATATTATAAATGCTGTTTATTTAGGACCATAATGGCAACTGACTTATCAAGCCACAAACTTATACATTTCCTCTTTAGCAAATTGTTACTTGTGACAGGACTGGAGCTTTAAATTTAATTTAGATGTGATTTTGTCAGGTGACTTACAGTCAAAGATAACAAAAAACTATGATGACAAATCCCACTGCTGAGGTAAGGTTGATGTGTGGTAGTTCAAGAAGATTTTTGAAGTTTTCCCTATATATGCCAATGTGACAATTTTTACCCAGGGGGTCTTGAATTGAACAGTCTTGGTAGAGGTCCTCTAGGCAATGCTACATGCTTAATAGCTCAGCTTTATAGCCTTGTGGTTTCAGAGAAAAAGATCTTTATACATTTTTCTATATGTGCCTAGTATATAAAACTAAGTGAACCCCCAAGGAGAGTTAATTTTGACCTGGGGAACATGATTTGAACAATCTTGGTAGAGGTCCTGTAGTCATAATTCTTACAAAAACCTTCACAGAGTTATGTTCTCTAATCTGTTGATGGAGGTAATTATGGTAATCAAGCAATGTAAGTTTCAAAGCAATAAATCTGTTAAGGTTTTGAAAAAGGTGGGCTGGTACGGAATAATTAAACTAGGTGACGCCAACGCATCTTTGAAAGGTTGAGCTAAATATCATTGAAGTTGAATGTTCTGATCAATATGCCCATGCCCTTTTAGTGAAGCCGTGTATGGGTGTGTAAGTTTCACTGAATTCCAGTTAGTGGTGAATGTGTGACAGATAGACACACAGAGATCATTACCAACTTTTCCAACACTACCAGTAGGCTTTTTGCTATAACTTTAAAACTACACAAGATAATTAGATGGAATTTTGAGGGAAAATTAAATTAATATAAAAGACATTTTTGATACAAAATTAACTAGAGCTATCACTAAATGTGATTAATACCCCCGAAAGACTGCTTTATAAACTGAGGAAGTTCGTAGTAACAGAATACCTTGCAAAAAACACTAAATTAGAGATATTGTTCTTGGCAATAACTCTGTAATTAGTCAAGATAAGAGTTATGGTTCTTGTACACTGCACTTCCTCTCATTGTGCTGGACCATTGTATGAAGTTGTATTGCATTCCAACCATTAGTTTTCAAGTTATGCTCTGCGACAAGGAAAAGTAAATATTGGCAATAACTCTGTAAATAGTCAAGATAGAGTTATGGTTCTTATACACTGCATTCCTCTCAATATGCTAGACCATTGTATGAAGTTGTATTGAATTCCAACCAGTAGTTTTTCTAGTAATGCTCCGGACAAGGAAAAGTAACAAAGGGCAATAACTCTGTAATGAGTCAAGAAAGAGTTATGCTTCCAGTGCACTGCACTTCCTCTAAATATGTACTTGACCACTGTATGAAGTTGTACTGAATTCCAACCAGTAGTTTTCAAGTTATGCTCCGGACAAGGAAAAGTAACAAAGGGCAATAACTCTGTAAATACTCTAGATAGAGTTATGGTTTTTGTACACTGCACTTCCTCTCATTGTGCTAGACCATTTTATGAAGTTGTATTGAATTCCAACCAGGAGTTTTTAAGTAATGCTCCGGACAAGGAAAAGTAACGAAGGGCAATAACTCTGTAATGAGTCAAGATAGAGTTATGGTTCTTATACACTGCATTCCTCTCATTATGCTAGACCATTGTATGAAGTTGTATTGTATTTCAACCAGTAGTTTTCAAGTTATGCTCTGGACAAGGAAATGTAACAAAGGGCAATAACTCTGTAATTACTACAGATAGAGTTATGATTCTTGTGCACTGCACTTCCTCTTATTGTGCTTGATCATTGTATAAGTTGTATTGAATTCCAACCAGTAGTTTTCAAGTTATGCTCCGGACAAGGAAATGTAACAAAGGGCAATAACTCTGTAATTACTACAGATAGAGTTATGGTTCTTGTACACTGCACTTCCTCTCATTGTGCTGGACCACTGTATGAAGTTGTATTGCATTCCAACCGTTAGTTTTCAAGTTATGCTCTGCGACAAGGAAAAGTAAAAATGGGCAATAACTCTGTAATGAGTCAAGATAGAGTTATGGTTCTTATACACTGCATTCCTCTCATTATGCTAGACCATTGTATGAAGTTGTATTGAATTCCAACCAGGAGTTTTTAGTAATGCCCGGACAAGGAAAAGTAGCAAAAGGCAATAACTCTGTAATGAGTCAAGAAAGAGTTATGCTTCCTGTGCACTGCACTTCCTCTAAATATGTACTTGACCATTGTATGAAGTTGTACTGAATTCCAACTAGTAGTTTTCAAGTTATGCTCCAGGACAAGGAAAAGTAACAAAGGGCAATAACTCTTGTAAATACTCTAGATAGAGTTATGGTTCTTGTACACTGCACTTCCTCTCATTGTGCTAGACCATTTTATGAAGTTGTATTGAATTCCAACCAGTAGTTTTTAAGTAATGCTCCGGACAAGGAAAAGTAACAAAGGGCAATAACTCTGTAATGAGTCAAGAAAGAGTTATGCTTCCTGTGCACTGCACTTTCTCTCAATGTACTTGACCATTGTATGAAGTTGTATTGAATTCCAACCAGTAGTTTTCAAGTTATGCTCTGGACAAGGAAATGTAACAAAGGGCAATAACTCTGTAATTGCTATAGATAGAGTTATGCTTCTTGTGCACTGCACTTCCTCTTATTGTGCTTGATCATTGTATGAAGTTGTATTGAATTCCAACCAGTAGTTTTCAAGTTATGCTCCGGACAAGGAAATGTAACAAAGGGCAATAACTCTGTAATTACTACAGATAGAGTTATGGTTCTTGTACACTGCACTTCCTCTCATTGTGCTGGACCACTGTATGAAGTTGTATTGCATTCCAACCGTTAGTTTTCAAGTTATGCTCTGCGACAAGGAAAAGTAAAAATTGGCAATAACTCTGTAATGAGTCAAGATAGAGTTATGGTTCTTATACACTGCATTCCTCTCATTATGCTAGACCATTGTATGAAGTTGTATTGAATTCCAACCAGGAGTTTTCTAGTAATGCTCCGGACAAGGAAAAGTAGCAAAAGGCAATAACTCTGTAATGAGTCAAGAAAGAGTTATGCTTCCTGTGCACTGCACTTCCTCTAAATATGTACTTGACCATTGTATGAAGTTGTACTGAATTCCAACTAGTAGTTTTCAAGTTATGCTCCGGACAAGGAAAAGTAACAAAGGGCAATAACTCTGTAAATACTCTAGATAGAGTTATGGTTCTTGTACACTGCACTTCCTCTCATTGTGCTAGACCATTTTATGAAGTTGTATTGAATTCCAACCAGTAGTTTTTAAGTAATGCTCCGGACAAGGAAAAGTAACAAAGGGCAATAACTCTGTAATGAGTCAAGAAAGAGTTATGCTTCCTGTGCACTGCACTTTCTCTCAATGTACTTGACCATTGTATGAAGTTGTATTGAATTCCAACCAGTAGTTTTCAAGTTATGCTCTGGACAAGGAAATGTAACAAAGGGCAATAACTCTGTAATTGCTATAGATAGAGTTATGCTTCTTGTGCACTGCACTTCCTCTTATTGTGCTTGATCATTGTATGAAGTTGTATTGAATTCCAACCAGTAGTTTTCAAGTTATGCTCCGGACAAGGAAATGTAACAAAGGGCAATAACTCTGTAATTTACTATAGATAGAGTTATGGTTCTTGTGCACTGCACTTCCTCTTATTGTGCTTGATCATTGTATGAAGTTGTTTTGAATTCCAACCAGTAGTTTTCAAGTTATGCTCCGGACAAGGAAAAGTAACAAAGGGCAATAACTCTGTAATGAGTCAAGATGGAGTTATGGTTCTTGTGCACTGCACTTCCTCTCAATGTGCTTGACCATTACATGAAGTTGTATTGAATTCCAACCAGTAGTTTACAAGTTATGCTCCGGACAAGGAAAATGCAACAGACCACCTGACTGACCGACCGACTGACCACCCGACCGACCGACTGACTGACCAACCAACCACCGGGTGACTCCTATATACCCCCCAAACTTCGTTTCGGGGGTATAAAAACAAAATTTTTCTACAAGTTGTAGATTTTGTAATTTATTTGATGGACCACACGTTCTACAAAATCGCAAAGTTAGCAAATTAATTCAATTGACAAAAAACAAGCAAGTTAACATCCTCTGGTTTACTTTAAAGTTCCTTAGATTGTAACTAATTCAAAATTTAATAGACTTAAAAAGTGGGTATATTTTTATTTTCATTCTAGTAATTACATGTACTAACATAAGGTTTTAGGTTTATGTTCGAGAACGGTACGATATTGGTAGAATGTTCACCATGTTTGTAGCTAGAGTGACAGGTTCTGCATAGCACCTCATACTAACTCAAGCACACTCAAGTCTTTATAATTCTGTAAATGAGGAATGCAAATGGGATTAAAAATGCTTTCACATAACTTTCAGGATTAAGATGCTCATGAATTTTGACATCTGAAGTTTTTGTTTTCACCCATATTCCCCCAACCAAATTCTGAAAGAATCCATACCAAATGAGGTGTCACCAAATTGTCCTGCCAGGACGTTTGACGACAAGATGAAAATTATAAAACATTTTTTTGCGTTGTTTCAAATTTTAATTATTGGCAATATTTGCGAATTCTAAAAATAGGGGTTGCATCATATAATTTATAAGACTTTTAAGCTGCAGAATATTTTTGTTGTTAATTTTGAAAAAAAAACAATGTCTTACATATAAATATGCTACTCTAATTTGCGTGAAAATTTCACCTTATTAAATTATGCTATTTTAAAGTTATTGCGAAAAGGCTACTGGAAGCGATGGAAAAGTTGTTACGTGTATGCTTAATGTTTCTTCAAGCAAGACTTACTATTTTCTGCAGATGTGACACATATCTCTTTCTTTGATGATGTTGAAACTCCATTGTCTGTGACCATAAAATAAAAAAAAGCTCTTTTTCTTGTTTTCTTACACAAAATACTTAATAATGTTTTATCTATTACAATACATTTTTTTACTTACAAGAAAATCATTGCTTAAGCTGTATAGTGTTTATTATGATCTGCTGCCAAATGAAATTTTGCATACTTTTAATGAAGTGTTGCTTTTCTCAAAATCTTTGATCTTTTTCTGACCCAGATGCCAGCAGAAGTACTAAATGTATCTGAGATTACATGATATATATATTTATCTTATTTACATAGATGTCTTCAATAGTTCTTCTTTTCTACATTTATAATCTGGAATTCTTAATTTTCAAATCAACAAACTTGATTTTTTTTAGAATTTGTAAAAGACAAAACTTCTCGTTTTTAAGATTAACTGTTGATAAAATGTTTGAAGAGTGTTAAAACAGTAACTCACTGCAATAACTTGTTTCACTTGTGAGTAGACATGCTTCAGCATTTTAGCTGGTTCAGAGAAGTAGGCATCCACTGGTGGAGTTAACTGAAAGTACAAATGTAGTTCTATCAGTAAATGATTTTTTTTATGCAGATAGATTAATCTTGGCCTATGCAAATTTAAAATTTAAACTAGAACTAGCACAGAAGGTGATGAATAACCTCTTACACCGCCTGCACACAGGATATGGACCTTAATTTAAAATTATAAGTAATATTATGGCCAAATGTTTTGCAGATTTAGCGCACTTAAAACTCTCTATGTACATTGTATGGGGAACAAGAGCTGTCCCTCACAAGTGACGAATGCCCCCGAAAGAGGTGCCTCACAGTCTGTGTCCTCTCCATGTGCTCAATAAATGTGCTATGTAATTTTAAAATCCTTCCATACAACCATGCATCAGGGATCACGCTAGCCCAGACTCATAGGGAGAAGTGACTTCTCCCCCCGGGGCCATCCTAGGGAGAAGTTTTTCAGAACAGGGAGAAGTTTGTACAACGCGTTGATAACTTTAATGTACAATCAGTATACCCTTTTCATACTTAAACAACTGCATAAAACAACTTTTTTTATTCATAAAAATATTTCTAATTAATAAACATTCCCTTACTTGTTATCCATATAGGGCCTCAAAAAAAAAAAAAAACATTCTTGAGTGATAATATTGTTCTGTGGGTTCCTTGGAGCTTTTCAACTTTTACAGTGAAATGCAATGTGATTGCATAAAATATTTTATAAAAACTTTTTTTCTTTTTTTTTTCCCCCCGATTAATGAATTGATTACCGAGAAAAAAATGCAGCAAACCGGTCAACACTAAACAGCAGTGTCTGATATTCTTTGCATAAATAAAACGTGTCACGATCAAAGAAAAGAGCCAGTCTATTGTAAGCATGTGTAATTGGTCCTCATTGTTCCCAATCAAGCAATCCGTTTAATAATCGATGTTTACTCAACTATCAAATTGACATAAACATTATACATGTCAAATTGCACATGTCAACCTTTTAAATCCGATGTTGTCTCGCCCTTTTGATTGGCTTCTGTTTTTTATTGACCAATGAAAGCTGATGTAACAATCGGTGCGAGTAGGCGGTGCGTGTCGAGATTGACACTCAACCTTGTCCGTGTTACGAAAAATAGAGCGACTTGACCTCGACTTTGTCACACGAAAAACCGAGCGACACCACCCCCCACGCGCCCTCAACGTATCCCTGTTATTTATCTTTAAACACTAAGTGTGACCTTGCTTTGAGGTAAGGAATTGGGTCTTGCACGCAACACATCCGCTTGATGTGCTAGACATTTGTGCCAAGTTATTTTAAAATCTTTCAAAGCATGATAAAGTTTATATAGTCCGGACACAAATGTATGCATATATACAGGATTCCATTACCTATAAACTCTAAGTGTGACCCTGACCTTTGCGGTAGGGATGTGGGTCTTGCACGCAACACGTCGTCTTGATGTGCTAGACATTTGTGGCAAGTTATTTTAAAATCCTTCAATGCATGACAAAGTTACAGTCCGGACACGAATGTGTGCATATATGCATTTATAGAGGAATCCATTACCTTCAAACTCTAAGTATGACCTTGACCTTTGAGCTAGGGACGTGGGTCTTGCACCCTACATGTTGTCTTGGTGTGCTAGACATTTGTGGCAAGTTATTTTAAAATCCTTCTATGCATGACAAAGTTACAGTCCGGACACGAATGTGTGCATATATGCATATATAGAGGAATCCATTACCTTCAAACTCTAAGTATGACCTTGACCTTTGAGCTAGGGACGTGGGTCTTGCACGCGACATGTCGGCTTGATGTGCTAGACATTTGTGCCAAGTTATTTTAAAATCCTTCAATGCATGACAGAGTTACAGTCCGAAAACAAATTTTAAAGGGGGACGCAAAAAAGGGGCGGACAGACAGAATGTGCGATTTGGTGCGATTTTAATATGCCACCCTTCGGGGGCATAAAAACAAAGGGCCACAACTGTATGAAAATAATCCTAATAAAACCTGCCAATGGCATGCACAACTAGGTACCAATCACTCCTACAAAGTAACATACTACTATTGTTGCAGGCATTAAAGTCAGGAAGGACTTTATTATACATACATTATACATTATACCCCCAAAACGAAGTTTAGGGGGTAATAGGAGCCACCGGTGGTTGGTCGTGCGGTCGGGGGTCGGGTCGGTCGGTCGGTCGGTTGCCCCCCCCGCCCCGCCCGCCCCCCCCGCCGGCCCGCCCGGGCGGGGGGGGGATTTTCCTTGTCCCGAGCATAACCTAAAAACACTAGTTGGAATTCAATACAACTTCATACAATGGTCAAGCACATTGAGAGGAAGTGCAGTGCACAAGAACTATAACTCCATCTTGACTAATTACAGAGTTTTGCCCTTTGTTACTTTTCCTTGCCCGGACC